>OY740769.1:71795496-72395496 GCA_963513935.1 Aphrophora alni
GAATATTTAACATGGCCATGTCGTGTCTTATAGTAGTTATGTAGTCATTGGTAGTAGTTTAGAAAAGAAACGTGTTCCTTAATACTTTTGTATAAAATTTATTTTGCGACCATGGGCCTAATAATTTATCAAAAGGAGTATGTTTCCATGTATCCCTTATCTCCATTAAAAGATTTGTCAGATAGATCTACCCTTCACATTCACCTAGGATATTATTTGATGTATTATATAATTTAAATATTATTTTTATTGTTATATTTAGATTTTATTATTTAACACTAGCACTCTTTTTGTTGACAAATCATGAACCGAAGTATACGAAGGAAATTTATTTATTTATATTTATTATCTGTTGTTTATATGTTTACATTTTGTCGAGTTCACCAAGAGATTAACAGATAAATAATAAACAATAAATAATAAACATAAATAAACTTTATTCGTATATTTCAGCTTCTACCTTTGTTACCAAAAAATAATGCAGGTATAATAAGAATTTAGTAATAATACAATAATTTGTTTCTACAACAATTAAACTCTAAACACACACAGTTTTAGTGTTCTAGAGGTTGAATGGTGTACTAATAGTCCTAAAGTTTGGAGTCTAATTGTCGTCAAGAGGTTAATTTTAATACCTCATTTATTTGTCATACTATGGAAATAGCTAACTGTGGAATGACAATCTAGGAGTATTTAATCAATAAGCGACATGACTTATTTATTAATTTGTACATTTCGGTTCACCTTAAATTCTGATATTGATATTGGAGATCTTCTTTAACAATGAATTTCTGTTTTGAAAGTATAGACTTTTGAAACTCCAAGTCACAAATGGGTTTGACTTCTGTTTTAGTTATTCCTTCCAGCTGTTGGCAAAGATATATTCAGCGCGATCGTGACTACAAGTTCTTACGACATCGGTTTTGTTGTTCACGTGCTAAATTGGCCAATCACTATCACGTGAATGTTGAGCGTATTTACATCAGCTGTTGTCTGCTGGTAGAGTTACTCTTACTATACTCATACTATACGAATGCATTACTTTTATGTTATGAAATGGAAGCAAAGCCTCTTCGTGTATACATAAACGCTTTGCGTTGTCCCTTTACTTGATCAGTTCCACGTAATAGGATATGTTTAAATAGACGAGAGAAATTATGCATACAAATAAGTCCTCGGAGGTGGGTCTCAAAAGCATGTTTTTGTTACTAGCGATGAATACAAATCTCGGAAGATGTGAAGACCTTCTGTGTTCATTGTTATTAATGACCCGGAGAGCTGTGACTCAGAATAAGTCATTGAATCAGTACGTCACCGTCTTATCTTTGTTATATAATGTGTAGTGTGACTTGCTCAAGCAGTAATACATTCCTTATGCATCCACACGGTTATTATGACTTTGGAGTGTTAATAATAATAATGAGTTTATTTCTAAAAATCTTACAACTTACAAATAAATAAATAAATCTCTCAGCACACTCAGTTACATGGAGGAATGTACGTCTGTAGAGTTGCTATTTAAACATATTTTGTTAATACAATTACTGCTTTAGAATTATACATAAACAATCAAAAACAATAACAATACACAATCTTACTCAACAACAGAGAATCATTTTACAATCAATAATTATAATATTCAATTAACATTCGTCTGTATTTGTATGCTCTCACATGATAATTAATTAAACTATTCCAATTTTTTCCATTTAAGTATTCTTTGTAATCATTTATACTAATTACTTCTAAACCTAACCATACAATTCTAAACTCTTTTAATATTGGACAAACAGCAACATAATGGAAGGTATCTTCAATTTCTAACCTGTTACACAGTGAATATAAATGAAACTCCTCGGGCTGATCGACTCTAAAATTTAAATTCAAGGCTTGCCCTCTTAACTTAAAAATTGTGGAAACAAAAACATACTATTACCTTCTGTAATGTTATTTCTCTTTCCTAACTCATAATTTATTCTTTATACATAGCATGATAAACAGAACTTCAAAGCTTTTTGAAATAAATTGTTTTTAAAATCAGCCTTAATACAATCCGGTAATTTTTCTATAAAAGTTGTTTCACCATTTTGTTTTAAGTATTGAAAAGAATCTACATTATGCCCCTCACACAATACTTCAACATGCTTATAGCAGAATATATTTTTATTGATAATTTCCTTTGCAAGCAATTTTGGCACCCTACCATCATTTAATTTTAATACTTTCTGTATATACTTAAAATGTAATGAAATAGTATGTAAAAACCATGGATTCTTTCCCATCTCAGAGTATATTATAAAATCCCGCGTATTTTTTGGTAACATAAATAGCTTTTTAATAAAAAATGTATACAAACTTTCAACTATTTGAGATTGCATACTTGTGCTGCATAACACAATACAGCCCAAAACACTGCTTTAAAAACCTCCATTTTACAGATATTGGCACATTATTATTATTTAATAACTTACTGTATATTATATTTATACCAAATTCAAGGTTTGGTTCGTGAACTTCTATTGTTAACAACGTTTAAATAGCCAATTCGGATTTATGAAATTCCACTTTATAGCCGACTTCTATGGTGTATTTCCATTTTTTCACTCTTTAGCTAATAATCAATTTGTCACGATCCGGCATTTTGGAGAAGAAGTATTGGGTTTGGTTACGTACTTAAATGTTATATTTTTTAGATTCAATTTTGATAAATAGGTCAATTTTGCTTATTGGTCTTATGGTAGGTACCCTTAATTATAGTTATCCAATTATAGTAAATAGGGATACAGTACTTTCTCACCAACTGTATACAGTTGTTGTACTATTGGTGTTGGTTTATAGTATGATTTCTGTGAAGCAGTTTCCGCACATTTCACGAATGACGAATGCCAGGGTTTCCGATCACTGTCTGAATGTATAGATGAGATACACCAACGGCTAATGTCAGGGTTTCCTATCACTGTCTGAATGTATAGGTGAGATACACGAACGGCTAATATCAGGGTTTCCGATCACTGTCTGAATGTATAGATGAGATACACCAACGGCGAATGTCAGGGTTTCCGATCAATGTCTGAATGTGTATAGGTGAGATACACGAACGGCGAATGTCAGGGTTTCCGATCACTGTCTGAATGTATAGGTGAGATACACCAACGGCGAATGTCAGGGTTTCCGATCAATGTCTGAATGTGTATAGGTGAGATACACGAACGGCGAATGTCAGGGTTTCCGATCACTGTCTGAATGTATAGGTGAGATACACCAACAGCGAATGTCAGGGTTTCCGATCAATGTCTGAATGTGTATAGGTGAGATACACGAACGGCGAATGTCAGGGTTTCCGATCACTGTCTGAATGTATAGGTGAGATACACGAACGGCTAATGTCAGGGTTTCCGATCACTGTCTCAATGTATAGGTGAGATACACGAACGGCGATTGTTCAGTGTTCTTATTCACTTTAAAAACATGAATCAAAGGAATAGAATGTTACCGCTCTCGATACGCATCTGTCATTCGTGTCATCAGATGCTCCACTGATACTTTTATTACTTTTTGGCTGTTATCGTCAGACAAATATGTTATGAAACATGTTGTGAAACGTTAACACCTAATAGCATATTTAGCTACTGAGGTTACCCGATTAAATTGAGGGGTTTTTTAACGGCAATATGTAATAACTTTAACACTAAAAGTAACAGTGACAACTCATGTTTGGTTTTACTCTTCATTTGAGATTATGTAGCATTTATTCAGACAAAATGATCCTAGAATTTTGTTGTTGGTTAAGACTATCCTTAAATTGAATTTTTAAACTATTTCCAAAATTATCCTTTACTAGTCTTTCACGTTGTATTGATCGACATCTTTTGACTACATTTTTCAGTGTTATTTATCTACCAAAAAATTTGAAGCAAAACTAAACTCATTCGCGAGTAGTATCAGTCGCACAGAAGGTTCGTACGAGCGGGTTTAATTCGAGAGAGAGAGAGAGAGAGAGAGAGAGAGAGAGAGAGAGAGAGAGAGAGAGAGAGAGAGAGAGAGAGAGAGAGAGAGAGAGAGAGAGAGAGAGAGAGAGAGAGAGAGAGAGAGAGAGAGAGAGAGAGAGAGAGAGAGAGAGAGAGAGAGAGAGAGAGAGAGAGAGAGAGAGAGAGAGAGAGAGAGAGAGAGAGAGAGAGAGAGAGAGAGAGAGAGAGAGAGAGAATGAATGAAGGAATGAATGAATTGTCTTTATTAATTTAGGGGCGAGGTTAGGACTGTATAGTCCTCTCTACCACCTAACCCCATTACAACATAACAACAAATATAAAAATATAAAATATAACTTGATAATAATAAAAAATTAAAAATAACTAAGATAATATAAAAAAAATTAACTAACTTAAATTTAAACTAGCTATAAAATGAAATTAAGAAATTAAAATAAAATAAAAATTAACAATCTTTAAAATTAAAGTGACAAAATGAAAGTTATAACTTATAATAAAAAAATAATTTTTTTTTAAATTTAAACAACGTAAGAGAGAGAGAGAGAGAGAGAGAGAGAGAGAGAGAGAGAGAGAGAGAGAGAGAGAGAGAGAGAGAGAGAGAGAGAGAGAGAGACCGCAAATTGAGGTGACTTATTAGACCGAAAGATTCAGCCGCGAATAGTGTGTGACCGTCTTGAAGAAGGTTCTGCACAATTTAGAAGCTCAGTACTCGTAATGAGTGGATAGACTGACGGGTTCACTTAGCATGACACTTGGTATACTGTCACACCGCTACTAAAATTGCAGTTCTGTTTAGGTTCACTGAGATTCTCTATGACCTAACCTAACCTAAATTGCAGAACTGTAGCTGTTTTATTCACCGACTAGACGATCTAATCTCTTGTCATAGGTGAACTTGCAGTTACTCAACAACTTAACGGATTCTTCTGTGAATACCAGTTCTTAAGTGATCGCTCCAAATCGCAAAACCACTTAGTTTTTGTGGTTTGATGATTCTTTGTTTTCCTAATTGTAATTATCACTATAATGCTCCCCTTGGACATTTGAAAATAATTTTAAGTAGCCAGAATTTTGATTTTTAAAGGATTAAAAAAATTATTCGACCTCCCTCTTAATAGTCTTCAGATTATAGTCTTTGTGATCTTGTGAACGTGTTTAAGTTCACATGATCACAACTAAAGATTAATGACATATCAATAATGTTGCCGTTAGATTACGTAGATTATAAAACTTTGACTGTTCAAAAACGTTTTACAATTTGCACAACTTACGTATACCGGGCACTACAATATCCGTTGAGAAATCAGTTAAACGAATAAGGTGAGGCGAGTTCTATGCAAACATCAAAAGGCATTATTCTTTAAAGGATTTGTAAGTATAAAAATATATTTTGCTAATATTCTGTATCTAGCTTCGTAATCGGACATATTGCTACTTTCCTGTAGGAGTTAGCATGGTCAACATGGTGAGGGTTGAAGGATTTCAAATGAATGGCAACCTCTGCATGAGCTATTTATTGTTGTAGGAATAACTTGAACTGTTATTGCTTGTTTATATTGACTTGTTAAGGAATGACCTTGGATTTTGTAATTTTTGTTGGACTGATTGAATCGCTATGTTTAACTAATTTGAATACTTAGGCTGATTTCAGAACTCTTGAGAAGGAGCAGGAATTGATATTTTCCTGTTGGTTCTTGCAGCTGTGAATATATGAATCAGCCTCTATTCGCTTCCTTCGTATCGCTGTCTTTACCCTATCGGTTCTGGAGGCTGTACATACAGTGTGTGAAATGACTTCACGATGGAAACTTTCATTGGAACACTTTCACTTTCCTATTTAAAGTCTTCATGAGAAGGGGTAACTTCAACATTTTAAATAGGATTGAAGGGATTCATTGCCATCTAATTTTTAATGAAAGGGAAAGGATTGAATTGGAAAAATGCATCACCTGCTGTTTTAAGAAAAATTATATCTGATGAATAGACACTTTATATTAAACAACACTTGGTGCCTAGAGTGTAGGTTCAACTATTTATCAGACTAGATGTCTATGGTTTTTTTTTTTTTTTTTTTTTTTTTTCAAAACTGCTGAACGTATTTCAATAAGTTCGACACAGATATGTCTAAGCTCAATTAAGTCCGAAAACAAGAAATACCTGTTTCAAAATGATTGCTATTTATAATAGTTTGTTCCCGAATAATTTATTCCCTCTAGGTTTGACCTGAAATATATATAATAATGCATATGACATTTTACATCCAATGATAAGTGATTGTCTGCGATAATAAATAATCGAGTTATGTTTAAGATAAGGAAATCGTATGACATACAAATTGAAGCAAGTAAACGCTTAAGCAGTTGCAATTTTAGTTTCACATTCAAAAACGTACTCAAGTGTAACCATTGATAAATTAAAAAAAAAATCTTTAAGTCAAAAGACAGTGTTTTCAGGTAATTATATTGCACAAACAATATAAACTCCGCTGTACAGTTTGTTTAGTGATTTGGATACCATAAACATGGAATTATATATAATTATTGATAATTTTTAATTGTAGAACATCCCGTTTTTACTAACCTGAGTTACAGTAGGATTCATGTTCGCTTTTTTCTCATTACTTATCTGAAACTGCGATTTTTCCTTTAGTTTACCTCACGGGTTTGGATCGTTGTTAACCTTTTTATACGATAACAAAACGTATTATTAAACAATTAGAAAACGTGTTATTGACTACGTAAAACAAAAACTCAATTTTTATTGGTGACGCTTTAGTTCTTCATTGTCTAAGACATCATTGAATTATTGTTGCAATAAACGTCTATTCTATTCCAGAATTTTTTTTTTAAATATTAGTCAAAACGTATTGTTAGTTCTCTTTGGAACTACATTTGTGCAAAATTTGATTAAAACCCCCATGTTAGGTACAATTAATTTTTAATTTACGTGTTTTATATTTTGCTCAAATGAAACAGGTAAATAAAGTGACAAAAAGCAGCTACAAATTTTGAACAAAATCGGTTCAACGGTTTCTTATAAATCTAAGTTGATCGCGGTACAACATCTATTAACATCACTTATGGGCTTAAAGTTACACAGAACGGATGAAGCCACGGCAATCTCAACATGCATTTTTACACCATTACAATACTTTCTTTGTCTAGAGTGAAAAAATAAAACAGTGCTTTTGAACATGTACAAAAGTATAATTATTATTTGATTAAAAGTATTTTTTATGTTTAATATCTAGAGGTTTTTATAATTTTGAAATATTAATAAGTAGTTTGGACTTCTAGGACAGCCTATAAGTTATAACCAATAATCATATCTTGCATATTAATTGAGATTTTTTTTTTAGATGAGTAGTTCAGTTATTTTACATCAGATTTCATTATTTTATTAATGTATATATAGAAAATATGTCAGAAACCAAGATTTATGTAGGAAATACTGTGTTAAAAAAAAATTAACTTTATCTTATAGACCCGAAAAGTACTGCTGTTACAAATCATGACAGTTCGTATTTTAAACTCTAAACAATAGTTTCTTAAAGTTTTTCGTCCATCAATACAGCCGCTCAATAGATCAAGTGTATAAATAAACACTTTTAATATTATATTATGCATTATTAAATTTAGAAGTCAGACCCGATCATTTAATGTTCTACGACCATAGTCCCTTAAATAAGCTTTAGTCGTTGGTTTATGTTATTGTGTTCTGTCATTTCTAGGGGTGCGTAGAGACTACGCGAGTTACAAGTGAATACTTATTTAAACCCTGTTTTTACCATATTAGCTTATTGATTTTCTCGAGGTTAAGTAATATATATTTTTAAATGTAAATTTAATTATTTATTATTTAAAAAATTTAATATCATAATTACATTTGTAATTTTGTAGTTTTATTTTTATTTGTAAACAGTAATAATATTATTTACATAGGGGAAAATCATTTTTAAAAACACATATACATAAAAAAAAATTTTAGTTTTATTTGTCTTGAAACATTTTAGCAGTCAACTTTTAAACTAGTTATTAAGTTCACTAACCGAGTGAGATGATAAAGAAAAGCTCTCGTGTGTTCTAGTAAATTACCAAGATTTAAAAAAATTTAATTTAATGCATAACAGCAAACCAATATGTCCTCTACATAAGTCCAGCTGAATTAAATTTTACGTAGAAAAATAATCAGCTGTTTTAATTGGATATCTCTGATGTTTACTTTATTTAAGCCTCAGCTGCTAGATATCGTGACGTCATTTTCGTGACGATTTTTCATATCACTCGTGACGTCATTTTCGTGACGATTTTTCCTTTCACTCGTGACGTCATTTTCGTGACGATTTTTTCTTTCACCACAGCGATTTAACAGCACCCAAAAATTGCCTACCGGGCGTAAAGAAGTATTCACTTAAAAAATAATATATTAACATCAGTTTCTGAAGGGTATTCAGGATATTCCTTAGCAATAAAAATGGTATCTGGTGTTTTTACCAACATTTCATGATTTTCTTTATTGTCACGATTTTTGTCAGATTTTCTACAATTTAATTATAAACGTTACTCTTAACGCCTAAACAGATTTATTACCAAAAATATAAGAACGGAAGTTTATTTTACTGATTATTGCCTACTTTTAATTTTACCTGTAGCCTTTCCCTTAAATATATCACAAACTTATAGATTTACAATAGGTTCTACTCAATCAATATTTGATGATTGTATAGGTTTATTAAAAACCTAAATGTTAAAAAAATATATTAATAGACAATGTTAGTTTTTGGCTTTCAGTGAAAGAGAATACAAAATCGAGGTGTTTTATTTTTATAAAGATATCTTAACAATCAAGTATTTGTTTTATTATTGAGTCAATAATGATACCATTTTATGTGATACTTCGTCTTGGTGTTTTATTTACCATTCATTATGCCTACTCAGATAGAAATTTTATTTTATAAACAAACTACAATATAAGTTTAAATATTATTTTTTTTTGTTTATTAATGAAGTCTGTCTACACTCTTTTCACTATTACAATTTGTATTTTCATTATTTTAATCTATTTTGTGTGTTTTTTTTTTAAGGTAAGAAACACTCTCTTGTTCGAGACGTGCAATTGTTGGACTACTTTTGGTCTCTGTGTGGTAAGATTCACATTCTCTCTTTAAAATTATAACCTATACACGGATAATCTATAAAGTGTTTACAGGTAAAGAGTTACGTCTACGAAAGTGAAGTTAAACTGATATCTGAATTTGTACTTTTTTATATCTATGTTCTTCTAATACTGAGTTTATGAAATTTGTTAATTTTCTATACAATATTCAGCAAGTCCTATATCGGGAAAAATATATTCACTTTTTCACGAAAATCTAGACAAACTAGTTTTATCTTGCATGTAACGGATGTGTTCTGTGAAATGCCCTGTTGTACCCGTTCATTGAAGTCTCTCAAAGTAGGAAGTAACGTCATGAGCAAAGTGCTACGATAAACGTTTACAATTCTATACACTATACAAGCAGACTTGCATACATTCTGTAGACTTTCACTGTAATAACTAAATAAATATTGCCAAGCACACGTATGATGGATAATCATAGCTCGAGTTCCTGTGCCAATCCTGATTCCTTCGCTTCAATCTCGTATAATTATAGTTTAGAATTGCAAACAGGATTTCCTTCAAAACTGTTAAATATGTCGATTTAACTCGTTATTTACCTTGATGGTAGCTTTGATGATAGAGGTTAAGTTTTTTTGTGTTTATTTTTTTATTGAGGTACCTTCGGGAAAAAAATCAAACAGTGTTCCATAACCTATGTTTTAATGTGTTAATATGGAAAACAATCCCTTCCCTAAAAATAACTAATTAAAACAACGTCTTTTAGATTTTATAATTTAGATGTTGTAAGTATTGCGATCTCCTATGACACTATGCAACCTCACCGATCTTATTCACAAGAGTAATTGCCACGTTTTTTTTGCTCATTGTATAAAAAATGCAGGTCAATATGTTAGCCACGTCTCAAAATAAGACAAAATTGGTGTACAATTTTGCTTAAATTAAGTTTGTATAATATAGTTTTATTAATCATTGCACAAGTTCCTTAGCCAGAACACCTTGTCGGCAAATTTATAAGTGGCGGTCGATTTTAAAATTAAAAGAAAACTTTGGTTGGTAACGATTTACCTGTAAGTCCTTCAGCATCTTAGAATAACTCGTCGTGTGCAGCGTTATAATCTGCATCCAGTGATGTTTTTCTACGATAACAAAAAAACAGAGTTATATAAAACAACATGAGTAAAAACAACTTAAGAATTGTAAAAAAAAAAAAAAAAATACTCTAGAAGTAGGAATTTTAGTTTAATTTTAATCAAATTTTTAGCTTGTAAATTGGGTTTTACTATTGTATGATTGTAAATCAAATACAGGTTTACAAATTTCAAAATGGCGACTCTTTGAAACAGGTTTTCCACTTTCTAATTTAAGTTCTATATGACCTAATAGCCTATAATAGCTCAATTTATGAAGTTTGTGTTAATCTCCCTGCAATAATATCAAGGTTTTGATCTACAAATTACAAATTAAGTGGATGTACAAAAACACCAAAATATAACAGTGTTCTTGTGATGAACGACATCGGAGTATCAACTACAAGTCGAGGATTACAATATGTAGTTGGTAACACTGGTAACAAAATTTTTTTCTTTTATAAAGACCAAATTAACTGAATCTAAATATATTTTCCACCCTGAATGCAAATATGCTTTCAGATTTTTTCCACCATGCAGGGTTTTTCATTAATGGCACACGTTTTAAGTTTTAAAAGAAAATTAGTTCTTACGAAATGCAAAATGAAAATATATGCCTTATTTTTTCATCAAACAGAGGTTTCTTGTGGCACACAATTAAACTAAAGTTATGTAATTATTATGTAATCTTTCTTATTATTATACAGATTACGGATTTCGGTGTTATTAAACCAACATCATCAGATCATCAAAAAATTAGATTAAATTCTTTTTCACATTCCAAGCATAAAAATGTTGTTCTTGTCAAGACATAAAACAACAAACCGTGCACATTATTAAAACTTTACACTTCACACTCACACACACACACACACGCACGTGTAAAACGTTGAAACACATACATTAAAATATAAAAAGGGTTTTAAAATATATTTTTTTCCTTGATCTTTCATCCACTTAATCTGAATTACAACTGAATTTGGTTGTTCAATGTTTGTTTAGGTTTGTCTGGATTTGTTTGCTGGTGGAGGGGGATAATTGTGTTGAATATTTTATTTGATGAATAGTCAGTTTGTCATTTAAAAAGTTTTTTGATCGTAATTTATGAGATCTGTATATTTGGTATTCTTCTAAAGTGTTTAAAAGGTGTCCCTTGTTGCACATCTCCATGTTTAGATCGATAGACTGTATATGTATGCAGTATGGTTGCAATCTTTAAGATGTTTTGCGAAGCTCGATTCCTGTTCAACAACACATTAAAGTTTGAGAAGAATTAATTCTTACGAAACACAAACTGATGATATTCTGAATAAAATTCCCACTTCTATAATTTACAAGAATTATAAACAAGAAAGCATATTATAAAGAAGTATGTTATACAGAAATGATAGTCACAAAAAACTACCCGATGGGAAAATTCTGATTACTGATTACATATTTGAATTCAGCATAAAAAAACTGCACTAGAGTACTCTTCAAATATCTTGTGAATAAAATGGTGTTGACCAGTGTAATTATCCATTATCAGTCGACGTTTTCAATTCGTTTTACAATTCTTTACATAAAATAAAGTTTAAACAAACAATAAATTTTACACGACACATAAACACAAGGTGGAAACAAACAATGCAAAGTACACTTTAAATTATTACAAAACTGCACACACATTATTATCATCTTTATTCAATCTGACCTTATGGTTGTACTGTCATTTAAATTCACTTATCGTATAAGATACGCTGAGAAATATTTAAAAAGAAACCATACAAAATCAAATAAATGGCAGTTAATTAAATATTTATTCAATTATGAAACTTTTTCTTTAAATTAAATCATATTTTATTATAAAAAGTATTATATGCAGAACTTTTAAGGAAAAGTTTGTCAGTTTGCTAGATTTCATCACGATTCATAATTGACACAATCGTTTGTCAAATTCGAGTTCAGAGTCTTCAAGGAAATGCCGAGTTAGTTAGAGTTCAGAAACAACCAACAATGAAAAACACCACACACGCAAAAGAGTGAGAAACTTGCTGTGCATGTCAAAATTAATGGAAAGTTAATGGTCTGCAAAATAACTTCCGTTATTGTTTACTTGTAACTGTCAAGGTCCACGTTAAGTGAAGATGGCCGAGTCCGTTGTTCGAAGAAATTCGGTTTGAAAAATAATAATAATATGAGGTGTTTTCCATCGAATTTGCATACAGTAATAGACTGTATAAGCATTTGATATTAACAAATACAAAGACATGGGTCGGGAAGATTTTAACAACCCATCAACTGTGTTTTTTACAAGAATAGGCTATAATCTGTAGGAATTTTGTAAGACTGTTAAAAAATCAATAAAAGTTGAAAATAGGAGTTTTTTTCCCGTGTTATTGCAAATAAACAGAAATGGCTCCAACACAATGTATTTTTAGAGTGGTCGTGCCCTCCATTATCTACTTTCCAAAAAGAATATTTATTTCTTTGAACTACATAATTAAAGATTAATGAAGAAGAGAAGCATTCTAGTTATATAGAAACTTACGGATATTCTCTAAATATCCATTTAAATTATACAATTCAGGCTGAAATAAAACAGATGTATTTGTTAAAATTAGAGAATATATTTGTTTACTACCATAACGGCTGTATACTAGTTGGAAATGTGAAAGTTAAAATACTACAATAATTATACAGTTTTTAGAATCCATGTTTACTTTGTATTATTTCTTGTGAATAATCGCCAGCATCGACTATCCAACATTTAATTTGTAAAGTTTAGTGAAACTGTTATTTTTAATGGCTCGCTTCGCTTCGCCACACACGTTTTCTGATTTGCAGTAACTTTTTCCACAGATTACCACAACTAATCAATTTGAAAGGACTTTTTCCTTCAGGTGTTGACTGCATTGTTGAATACTTTGTAGGAGAAATTTTCTATAAAATATATTTCTTCTGTGTTCGTGTGGGTTTATTTTCTCACAAATCCAACGATTGCTGTAAAACAAGAACAGAACTAGCATCCATTATTTAACTTTTACTTTTAAGAACTTTTTTGCTTATGAAATTTAATTGATTTCTTCGCTATTTTGTAATTTTAAAGCGGTTGCACTTTCTTTACAATCACCAATTCCATACAAATACCTTACGTACAACATACACAATAGTGGTATGGATTTACTTTATTGATATTAATTATGTTTTTGTACATCACTTGTTATCCGTTTACAAAGTAATCAGTCAAATTTCGTAGAATTTAGCGCGGTAGCAATACTGCATTTTGATTTCACTAATTAACCAGCAAAACTTAAATCAGTTAATCTCAGTTACTTGTAAATAGAGACATATGAAAAGATTTTAATTTTTAAAATAATTTCCTGAATAAATATTTATTAACTTTTTACGTAATTAATCAAATTTGACACATCGTACCTAATAAGTGGTTACAACTAACTGAGATTAACTGATTTAAGTTTTGCTGGTTAATTAGTGAAATCAAAATGCAGTATTGCTACCGCGCTAAATTCTACGAAACTTGAATGATTACTTTGTAAACAGATAACAAGTGATGTACAAAAACATAATTAATATCAATAAAGTAAATGCATATTACTATTGTATATGTTGTAGGCCTACGTAAGGTATTTGTATAGAATTGGTGATTGTAAAGAAAGTGCAACTGCTTTAATATTACAAAATAGCGATGAAATACATTTTTAAAGAAATCAATCGAGAAGAGGGATAGTTGTATTACGCAATACACATTGTGAGAAACCCTAAAATTGAGTGTCGACAACGAGACAATGGCTAAAATAATTGAACAAAAAGAATAATTCTTTTCAAGCGCACAATCACGCATATCCTCTACAAAACTCTACACCACAAAAAATATTTGCTACACAGTTGATAGGTAACCGTGTTAGGGTGTGAATTTTTCGTCTGATAATAATTGTTAATATACTTGTGTGCCAATGTTGACCAATATACGCAGATCTTCAAGCTGAAAAAAAGAGCTATTTTAGGCCTAAAAATAAGAAGAATAAAATCAATACACCGTTTACAAAAATAACAGTAAAATTCAGTTAATATGCTGTTAACAGAAATGTGATTTCTATTATTGTAGATTATTGTCGATATTTTCTCTATAATTTTACGTAGTTAAAACAATAAATTTCGTTTACAAAGTTATAAATCTGATTTCTCGTTATCATGAAAAATTCGTATATTGCGTTGTCTGGATTCAGATAAACAAATGTGAAATCTTAAATATTATTCGACATGTGATTTGTTATATCTTTAGATGTTTGTAACGATAAGTTGCTTCCCATCTTATGCTACTTGGTTGGAAGTATCTGATTACAATAGAGAAATGTGTGCGGAATTCCTTAAAGTATTTGAGGTTTTATAATTTTGTTTATCTGAGTTATTTTGTTGAAATAAATTTTTAAAAGAGTGTTTTGACCGAGGAGTGGGTTTAAGGAAGATATCAATAATTTACGTGACGAATACCTACAAAACATTAAGTCACGTTTACACTTATACATATTCAGAACTTGTTTGAGGTATATAATATGCACTTGAGCTAGCGTTAACTTGGACACAAGTTGATTAAAACCTACAAATTATTACAACATTACAATTGGATTTCAAAAACGGCGATAAAGATTCATTTTCGATTTTATCCATAGTTTGCAATAATCAGACTATCAAAATTTTGATGGTTAAAATAATACATATACTAGATGTTTCAGAATTCCCTTCTAAACAATTTTCAATATTTTTTTATAAATTGACTACAAAAAACCGATCTTGGAGAACTTGATTACACTAAAGAAGTAATAATTTGGCATATAGGTCAATTATGGTTTACCACTCCTTCCAACATTTGGTTTTTGAAAGCAACTCAAAAATGTATTTTGTAAATCAAGTGAGTCTTCTAAATGAGGAAGTCTTCTACCTGCGTTAAATACGCTTTCTATTGAAGTTTTAGACGGTATTTTGTTAAAATTCCATTTAAATTCACCTTTCCTCTCTCCCCAAGTAATCATTATTTTACTGTTCGCTCAATACAGTTTGCTGACAAAGGTTGCGTTAGGTTAGGTTAGATCGCTCTCAAATTTTGCTATCTTCTTTAGAACCAAAATCCTGTAATGAAATTTAAAAATTGGCCCTATTAAATTTCTGTTACTTTTATTTTTATTTAGCCTACAATTTTACGACTTTCACAGTTTTTGTCTACTCTTTATTATCTCTTTTAAAATAAATTATCACTTAAAATTCTTGAGTTGCCTCTATAACCCAGTTTTATATTAAAAGATAGTATCATTAATCTTGAAAAAAATGCCCCAAATGCAGGTTTTTAATCCTCCATTTGAAATTTAGATGAAATTGAGCGGAACTTTGGGGCACGTGATCTATATTGATACTTTTGTTAAAGTATATGTCTAAATGTTACAAAATGTAGATTCATTCCCCAATTCATAGTCCTGAGTTTAACATGTGGGAAGCTTAAGAGGAGGCTCCACTAGCCGGCCGGTGCCGTCTGCTAATAAGACTAATGCAATAGAATAATACCCTTAAATTCCTTGTTTTTAAAGATAGGCTATACATATAAATGAGGTATCAAAGAAAGGTATTGTACAGCTGAATGTGTTTTGTTGAACCAAATTAAAAATATCTTTTTCTGTTTTACATGAAAACCAAAATAACATTTTTTTACTTTAGCAATTTTTTAAGAAAGTACCTTTAAAGATACGGAGGATTTTTCTCGCAGTTAACACAAAGCAGTTTGTTCTCTTCAAAAAAAAAACAAAAACAAAAAAAAAACAATGATATCGGATGAAGAATGAAGGAAAAATATGGGTATCAACGAGAGTACTGTATTGCATTAGTCTTATGGGCGGTAGACGGCATTTTTGTTATATGGAACCTCCTCTTAATTGGTAACTCCTATGGTAACTCTAACATATACCACTGTTAGTAATAAAATTGGTGTATTGGAAATACAGAGGAATAGGCAAACATACACTCTACGCAGTTTGATCAGTTCACCTGTATTCTGCATCTTGTCAAGTATATAAGTGTTGGAGCTAGAGGTTTCACACTAGTTAAAGATGACCGTCATTATTTCAATTGATGTACCACCTGGAATTGGATTTTCTTTTCCTAGAGATACGTTAAGGGGTCCCTGACTCTTCATATTGTTATTTCACTGACCTACAATTTTTCCTTTTATTGGATTATACTAACCTATTTGGAGGTAATTTTAAATTAATATTTCATACAATTTTTATAATTGATTGTTGAAGTACATAAAAAAATATCAAGAGTTGGAACGAGAAACTAAAACTGTTATGTTTTAAATCAGGATGTTCCCGCCTATTTTTGTGCAGATTTAATTGATTTTTATCATTTTTTCGTGATTGAAACTGTCCATTACTAATCTGTAAGAAGTAAGTTGATATAACGGACTCTGTGACAACAGTATTCGGGGCGGAACGGTTGCCGCTTTCATAAAAATATACTTCTTTTCCCCACATGTTATAACGCAGTTGTTTAGTGCTCTTGAGGTTAATTTCCGTTTTTTTTTAATTACTCGCGAAGGGCAGAGTAAATTTGGAGAAAATCAGCCTTTTAATGATCCTAGTTAGGTTTTTACTTGTAATTCTTAAACCAAAATTTGTGCTAAATGCACCTAAATACGTTTTGTTTGATACCATAGAAGTTGGACAAAATTTGGATAAAATTATATGATTTTTAAGAATATAAATTTTGATTTTGTTTTGTAAGTATTTCTAAATTTTAATTTAGGGTGCTTATGTTTATTTAACCTACTTGTAAGTAGAAGAAACTAGTAGTTCATAATGTTATGCCCATCGGTTTAAAAGATTTCATCTGCAGACAGACCAGTAGAATAGAGAGGAGGGGGAGTGTAATGATATCTGATGTGTTATTGTTAAATAATATTCAATTTTTAAAGGCATTGGATGTATTGTATTGGATAAAATTGAATTTGATTGTATATATTGTAAAGAACTTGGGATTGAGGGATAGGTTTAATTGCTTCACTGATGTTTGTGCTTGAGGCAGTGGCCTTGCCCTTTAGTTCAGTTGTACAAAGCCTGTGTTCTTGTAAATAACTGGAGATGGTCAGTCGTCGACATTGAAATGTTGTATTGTCGATAATAAAATGTTTGTTGTGGAGATTTGTGTGTTTCTTTCAGATGGTGATTGTGTTGTTCAGTCAAAGTGATAAACTAATGTAGATTAGAATATACATTTTGTTGCAACACTACATATTCGGATATTCGACTTGCATAATATATGAATATAAAATTTCTCCAAAAATCCTAATTGTTGCTGTAATGCCACCAGGGCCAAAACTCTCTACAGGGGCGCCCTTTTGAAATAATACCATACCCTAATTCCTAAACAATTACAGAAATATACGTATGTATATATTTGTAAAACAAAACCTCAGAGACTCACTGTAGTGAGTACGTTCGCAACAATCCCGAGGTACCTAGGTAGTCTTGGGTTAGATCTCTCTCTCTTTCAACTTTCTCACCCTAACGCTATTACAGTATTCGCGGGCTAGAGGGGGGGGGGTGTCTTTATTTCATGTTCTTTCCCTCCATTTTTTATAACGACAAGATAACGGAGAAGTTATTCACCTTTAAACAACAAAGAGGTAAAATCATAGAAAGAAACACAAACATATAGAAATATTAACTTAACTGAAATTCCACTCAAAACGTAGTCCTATGAAATATCCAAATACAAAGAAAAACAATAATAATAAAAAAAAACTAAGAAGAATATCTGGATACAGAAAATTAAACAAACAGAAGAAACGTTCAAAACATACTATACCAGATGTAGACAAAACTTCTTTCTCAGTGTTTACAATGAAACTCTTCAAAAGGCAAATTCCAGGAAACGTCTATTTTATGAACGATGAGTTTACAGAATATTTTGTTTTAGCAGGAATTTTAATATATTAAATTTGTATTCGATGTTGTACCTAAAACTGTTACCTAGTTCGCTCTTCCTTCATTTGTGTAACTTTATTCAGGAATTTATGACGTAACATAATTTACAAGGACTAGGTTAGATATTTCCAGAAATCAAGTTTAAACGTTAATTTTTACAATAATCATTAGCGTTTTAATACAAACGATTACATTGTAACAAGTCTTTAACAGTTAATTTGTAACAATTTTGTTCTTTTTGTTTTTGGTTATAAATTGTGGGTTGCCATTTTGTATTATTTCTCATTTATTTTATATGGTTGGGGGGGGGGGATGTCATATCCAAATTTACTCGTAAACTAGAAACGCAACATTATTCTACAATTGTTTGCACAAATCTAAATAATTAGATTTAAATTGAGATGGTGGAAAGCAATTAATTTTATGACCTAACAAAATATTTTTGGGGAAAACATATGAGACAATTAGACACACATTTGTTGCTTTCTAAACCTCACTTAATTCCTACAGTTTTTGGTGATTTCACAAAACATGCAATACTTTATAATGACAGAACTGCACCAATCTTGCAATTATGTATTATAAGGGTAGTAAGGAATGTAACTGACCATGGAATGCATAGCCGTCGGGTCTGCATTGCGCATGCTTAGATGACCCAAGGTCACACATTACAAAGCAGGCTATGTCTGTTCATTCATTCCGTCCTTTGTTTGTTTCTATTACTTTTATATTATCTAAGTTTGCTTCGTAAGTCCCGACGATGTCTGTTTCTCTGCCTGTCCCCACTTCTTGTAATTATCTGTATTTGAACAATATTTGATAGTTTAACTTTTTCGGAGGAATTTTTCGGCAATTTAAATATTTACCAATTCAATCTATCAATCGTGGTAAATTACGAAGTTATTGAAAAAAATTGGTTTTGGAACTAAACTTTAAAAACTGAACTTTAAAGATTCGCGTCCAAAAATGAGTTAGTAAGAGCTGTAGGATGGAGAAAAAATGAAACTGTACAGCCCTTAACATAATTGAATCATTATTATTGTTGTACTGAATCTCCAGAAACACGCTATTTTCCCATTAAATTACAAGTCTAAGGTCCAATCTTTTGTAAATACCCGACCCTTCCCGTCAGCTATGTTTATAAATTTACAATTAATTAATTATTTAGAATAAGCGAAATAACAATTATTTGTATCAGTTAAGGAGAAATTATGAATTATTAATTCCACAAAACATTTAGTATACACTATACAGTATACGTAACTTTTTGTTTATATACTGGGTGGTTTATAAAAGCAAACACAGAGTGCTTTAAAATTTAAATGGTTTCACGGCGATTTAATTCTTAGAAATTTAGATTGAAGGAGCTTAGATTGATTTTAGCTCAAATTTTATAATTTCAACAGTTTTGTGTGAAACTATTTTTAAAAGTACCAAGAATAAAATCTCTTTGAACTGTGATTTTATATGTAATCGTCTAATAAAAATGTTTATAATATATTCATTTTTTAATATAACTATATTATATAAAAAATATATTATATTTGAGTTACACTCTCTGCTCTCTGTGGAAGAAGGAGGAGTCCGTTTTGGCATTGCGAAATAGAGCTGTAATTAATTCAATTTGACCAAAACAGGTGCGACCCAATTCTTGTTATTCCTTCAAAAGTTATCAAAACGTGTACATATTTTTCTAGCCTCCTTTATATGAATATACTTAAAATGTAAAAAGGAAAATGATAATAATAATAATTTATTTGTTTAGTTTTTGCTTGTTTTTCATTGTGAGGAGACAATATAATTTGTTTTAACTGTTCAGCTGGAAGGCTGGGGATTTTCTGTGTGCACTTTTATGTATATTAGTTTTATTATTAAGAATACATACTTGAACATAAAAAATGCAGTTTATTTTGAAGAAAAATCATAATTTAATAAATGTCCATATAAATACAACGTAGGCCCTTATTATAATCACATTTTTAATTCGTGGTTATTTATAATAACAGTTATTTTACTACCAAACAAATTAAAACCATTTATTTCGAACTGAGGTTTTTAAAACTAGGTAGGCTGTGTTAAAAATCGTTGGGAAATCACGTAATGAAAAACCAGTAGAGTACATTCATTTATGTACATTTTTATTTACTAATTTTTGTTTTTGTGTGAATTGCCTAAGAGTCTTAGGAAAGGAAGAAAGTTTACAAATAAATCTGATCGTGTTGGCTGTGAATGCAGGAAGTGTCTCTTGTTTCAATATTGATACAATCCCTTGTTATTTCCGCTTGGATAGTTTAACAAGTGGAAAGCTAAATTAAATCCACGGATAGATTGTTGCACTGGATACTTGCTCTATTGTTGCATCTAAACACGGTGAAAGTACGGTATCGGCGGCATAAAATACGGTAAATAAAACGTACATAAATACTTTCTTGCCGGAGCTCGCATTCCTGTCAGCAAATAGCCTATCAGGTAGACGACCTATCGTGTTGTGGTAAAACTGATTACTCTAAGAACTTAACAATTTGTATAACATGTGTAGGCCATACACCGTCGAGAAATGGCGTTCATTTCTATTTCTCATCGTATCTCCAGAAAACATATTTTTTACAATTTTACTTTTCAATTTCATACAAGTTTAATGAATCATTCATTAAATTATTGATTTCATATTTGTAAATTACAGAATTTGTTTCGTTTTTATTTATAATATTGGTAATTTCATTCTAAATAACAAGTATGCAGCTTGTCAATGAGAGTAAATTGAATAGAATCGTTACTAAGTAAACAGTTTAGCTTTCTTTCGTTGCACACTTATAGTGTCCGCAACGCGACCTAATTGATAAATGTTAGAGATCATATTATTAGCAATTACGTTGACGCCCTTTCCAAACTGTTTTCTTTACATCTTTGCAAGTCGTGAATACAAAACGTTTCTTAATCAAATCTAACCTAACTTTTCTATTTATTTTCGCAACCAAATTTTAACCTAACTTTTCCATTTGTTCGAACATTGTGGCCTTGGGTAACACTGCAAACGTTGAGTCTAGGTTTAATATTCATACCTAAAAAATGAACAAGATTATTATTTTTAACAACGGAAGAGTTTTTTTTTTTTTTAATGTACCCTATAATACCGACTTTCCCAAAAATAATAGTAGAATTATTAATGTTTTACACTTAAAATCTTATTATTTTAAATTAAAATCCCTCGGGGGGGGGGGGCTTATTTTAATAAGTATGGTTGTTGCAGTTATCCCAAGGTTTTCTGAATGGAAACCTAACCTCAAAGTTTTTCGTTTTTCAACAACAATTAAAAAATCGAATTAATAATTTACATTTTGATAAAATGTAACCTTTGAATAATATTCAGAAAATCATATAGTTAATAGTTTACATTAAATATTCACAATGAGCTTTAATTAATATCGTTACAAGTATTGTATAATAATTTTGGATACCGACAATAAAGGTAGGACTTTGTTAAATTTTATGTTATTAAATTTTTTAAAACGTACGAATTAATTAGGTACGTTTAAATCCATATTTTAGATTTCGTTCCAAACGTTCTCCAATAGACTTACAATTAAATAATTATCATTGCACGATTATTAAGTTTACATGGCAGCAACTCGAGACGCGTCAATGGCACAAAATTTCACAGAATAGACATTTGACACAATTAATATGCGAAAAAGGTGACCAGTGAAATAAGTGACCATAATGAAATATGCGAAATAAACTGCATACCTGAAACAAACAAGAACTTTATGAATTAAAAATGATACATTGAATTTAGATTATTGCTGATCAAATTTAATCTGTATCTTTCTTCTTATCTGGACTCCATATTGTAAGAGGTGAAGTGTATCCAACCTAATATAACCTAACCTACCTACAAAAGTTGAAATAAATACCTCCACCCACTGAGTCAAGAGAAGTATTCCCTCTTGTTTGGCCCGCTTTCACTATTCACTTTTTTCGTGATCCGGACAGGAGATAAAACAAGAGTCCCACACGAATTACCATTCTAGTTTTTAACGACAATCCTACAGATAGTGACCCTTCCAATTTCGATATCAGTGAATAAAGCTGTTAAATTGACTTATACCACTTGTTGTCTTTCGGTCTAATAGGAAATTTAATTTAGTGGTAGCTGTACTACTATGTTGTTTAATCAGAATTGGATGTCGGGATGAGGAATGAGCAGCTTACGAGAGTTATCGCATATTTCAGTAAATCAACTCCCCACTTCGGAAAATGTAGTCATAATTTATAGGTAAAATTTTCAGAGTTTCATGAGTAAATTAACATGTATAATTTTCGAAATTGATACAGTACCGCATATTGACCTGCAAACTCGTGAATTCAGTGAAACATGTCAATTTTGGCCACTATACCCGCGATATATTCAAGGATCTTATGTAAATTGGAGAATCTGTTATTTCGTGTCGGAAACGGAACAATACGTCACGGGTCTAGTATGAGTTAGAGCTCTCTATACACCCAAAAGATTCCCCACTCATAAAAAAATTGTTGTTAAACGCGTAGACAAACTACTGAAAATATAATGATAGGAAACTAATGTGCATTATGTCATTTTAAAAGGTTAGAATAACATTATTTAATTTGTTTTGATATAGCTTAAAATGCAATTTAGATAAATTGCATTTTTTTTACATTAATAGTGGAACATAAAAAGATGATAAGATTATCATACTCGCAGTTTAATTAATTACAATTCAAATAAATATAATAGTGTAAGCATATAACGTAAGCATGTGTTCTTGTAGAGTTGAGATGGGAAAACTTTAGTCATCCTTTGGATTGACTGCTGCTGATTCTGAAGCCTGCATAGTCTTAATCTGTCGAAACCAGTTTTTTCCTTGATTCAAGAGCAGCAAGAACTTTATCCCAAATCAAGATCAAGGTCAGACTGAAAGCTGTTCCACCTAATGCGCATGCGTCAATGGACCCGAAGAAAGAAAGTACGGTATCATAAATGTTAATTAAATATTCACGGAAAAACCTAGAGATGGCAACATGATTTTATAACCAATCTCCTTTTTTCTAAATTAGCGATTAGAACGTGTCGACCCAGAGCCTAGACCATTAAATGTGTAGATTTATTGATTCTGCAGTCACAGGACACTATTTAAGACTGCTAATTTTCAGATATATACATACACACTATGATCAACAAGTCCCTGACTTTTTTTCTATTTTAATAAATAATTGGAATGACAAATCCAAACTGGGAAATTTTAGTAGGTATAGAGTAAACTGCGTACTGTAGGGGAAGTCAAGTGTCAGCACAAATATCTTAAGTGGTAAGGATGGTCGGTGCTGGATGGTCAAAGAAAGACCATTTTAAAGATCTTGGTGAGGTGAGTAGAGAAAATGATAGCAAAAGAAAAAGTAATGCTGTTGAACCAAATTAAAACGGTGGCTCAAAGATCAAAGTTTAAAACAGAGTTTTACAACTACATTTTGCATAGAAAGTGGAAAAAAGTCTTGCGGCCCCTACGTAATTTCTGAACGAGTAGAGCAATTTCTAACTTTCGTTTAATCTCATAGGGAAGTCCTTTCACTTTTTATGGGGTAAAAAGATTTTTCCCCCTTTTTAAGGGGGGTACCTTATTACTTTCAAATAGCAATCGTATCGTGTTGATATCATTTTGATGGCATAAAAAATACAAAATTTAGCACCTTGGAAAAGTCTCTACGGTGGATCTGTAACCGAAATTAAGGGGGCTTGAATTTGAATTTTGAGATTTCTATTTGTCATGGATATTAATGTAAAATAAAAGGTGGAAAAATACCGATTATTTTTAACCGTTAAAGTATTTTTAGCGGTTAAATTTATTTAACTAAATGAACACACTTTTGTGTAGTTTTCCTATTTTAGCAAACCGATCCCAATTTTTGAAAGAGAGAATCAATGGGGTAATTTGTTTCCTCATCATATGACATATTTTAAAGGTAAATGTCAGAGGAAACTGATGATGTATAGAAAAAGTCTATAGAATTTCTGTAAATGAATTAGTTTTAATAATTGTCGTCTTACTTGGGCTTTCATTCTTGTTGGGTTCATTATTTCAACCAAAGTAGTCATGGGGACTTGTTATATACGTCATCAGGTTCCTTTTACAATTCCTTTTAAAATTATATGTCACATAATGGGTAAAAAAATGGCAGTCAATTTAGAAATTATTATTTTTATCTATATCTTCCAGATGAGGATGTATTACCTCATTTTGTCGCTTGTTTATCGTAATGTGCTGATACCAAGATCAAGATCAAGAGGATCTAAAAATACGAAAACAATTATTGTACTGTATACCGGGTGTTTCAGACCATATGGACACTATCTGTAGTGCCTAAACGAAACCAGATAAAAATTTCCTTCCAATTAGAACCCCCCTTTTTCGACCCCAAAGAATTCAGGAAAATCATTTTCGACGCTCCTCAATGAAATATTATTTTTTAAAGTTTTTAGTGGGAAATGTGACTGCCAGCTCCCTAACAAAGATAGGGCAACCATTTTTCCCCCTAGTTTTACAAGAACACACCCTTTTCAGGAGATATGGGGTAGTATGGACTTCTATGTAGTTTTCAAATGTTTAATAAATTTCAAACTTTAATAACTTATCTTGCACCATTGAATAATTGTAAAAAAATGGCGTTTTATTGGTTAAAATATTTCGTCACACCCCGTACAGTAATGAAAAGATAACAAAAAAATTTTTTGCTCCAAAATGTTCAGAAAAGAAGAGACCTTTAAAATGAGGTATCACACGACCTATGTTTCTATTTGAAAATTTTCCAAAAACATCCACCCTGTCCCCCGAAAGTGCCCTTTTGGGTAATAGAGGAGCGTCGAAAATAATTTTCCTGAATTCTTTGGGGTCGAAAAAGGGGGGGTTCTAATTGGAAGGAAATTTTTATCGGGTTTCGTTTAGGCGCTACAGTTAGTGTCCATATGGTCTGAAACACCCGGTACAGTAGTGTATCAACTGCGGTGCACGTATTTGTTATGAACAACAGACCAAATGGTTCAATAGATTTTTACTTGGTATCGGATGTCCTCTCTTCCTCTAATAAAATACGAAATAAACAGTGTATGTACATTGCACTAACTTTCTCACACACCCATCCGCTCTAGCTCGACATCTAGCTCTATACTATCACAGACAATGAAATTATTTATACTTTATAATAAATAAAACGTATATTTCTGTAATAATGAGTTTTCTTATGAAAGATAATTTGGTACAGATAGACCCCCCCCCATATGTGAAATGTTTCATAATTTTTTTTTTTATTAATTAAATATTACAACTGAGTATGTACCCATCTAGCAATTTACACTTCATACTTTTTACACTTGTAAGGGATATGACCCAATGGTTATTCCCTATCACTATAGTCCATCAGATCCGAAGGCTTGGTCCTCTTCAGTCTTCTCTCCACCCGAGTGACATCCAACAGGGCTGTATCTCATGGTGTTCATGTTGAATGATGCGTTGTTTATGCTTCCTTGCCTGTTTTTTTATTTCATCACTGACTAGGTCTATCTGCAGGTCCCTATGTAGATTATCGTTCCTGATGTACCAGGGTGCATCCACTATACATCTAAGCACTTTATTTTGAAACACTTGAATGATATTTACATTTGTCTTGCTAGTGCAGCCCCATAGCTGAATTCCGTAGATCCACACTGGTCTTAAGACCTGCTTATAAATCAATAGCTTGTTGTGTATTGACAGTTGTTGTGATTGTCTTCCAAGCAGCCAATACATTTTCCTGAACTTCAAGTTTAGTTCTTGTTTTTTTCTTTTTGACATGCTCTTTCCATTTGAGTTTTACATCCAGTGTCATTCCCAGGTACTTAGCCGAATTTATATATAAAAATATGTGTGCTCAATATTTAGAGCCAGAAAGTTTTATTTGTTTGAAATTGAGTTTTTAATGACTGCAGACAAAGTTGATTTCCACTTCTTACCAATTATTTCTGAATTATAATCGGCTTTTACTTGCAATTTGGTACTGTGGTTTTAAATAATTATTACTCTTATTTCACCAATATTTGAAAGAATTCGTTAGAGTTATCTTTTTATAATAGCTACAGAAAATATTATATATTTTTTAGTAAATATGATTCCACAACCGCGGCATTGTAGAGAGATCATGACCAATGCGTTTTGTTAGGTTCTTTAGAGGTTAACGTTTAGCAAAATTATATAAATTCGTTATCACTGATTTAAGATAATTCGGAATTTTGGTTTTCATGTATCTACTTATAAATATTTAGTTTTAAAAATTGACAAAAAAGAAAAGACAAACACCTCGAGATATGAGTAAAATGTCCCCATATTCAGTTGTTAGTTGATAGTGTATAGCACTACCCAGTCAAGAGATGCACAGAGTTAGATAAACACAATATGTAATTCCAAACACTGCTAATATGGCTCAGTTTACCTAATCTAAAAATTGATATTTCAGCAATAAACTGAACATCGATTTATCACATGACACTCTCTTTACTACATATATTTGAGAACGTCAAACTGGGAGTAGGCACTTCTTATCAAAAGAAATTTTTTTCAAATATCTGAATTCTGGATTTGAGGTTAGAGTTATTGTTGAAAAACTACAGCTTAAGATTACGTCACAGTTTATGACGATACATTACAAGTTTCAGAACTCGCGCATGCGTATTTGAATATATCTGTTAAAGTAGAGAATGTTACCTGAATGTAGTTATCAAACATTCGTTCCATAGTTCCACTGCAATGTGACATTTGTATGCCCTGGTTGCAGACGTAGGCTTGACGGTACGCTAGGCGCTGAATTATTTTCTGATTTGATTGCAATCTTAGTTACTGTATGACAAAAGACACTCACTTAGCTCTTCAACTGACACCAAAACCTTGACTATGAGGTTTTGAAATCAGCCTAATTTATATTTACTTTAAATTTAGCAACTATTTGGTGATTGTGGAAACTTCAATCCGAAATATAAAAGAAAACAAAAATCCGAGTTTACCACAAACAAAAATTTATTTGTAAGAAGACAACCATACAGTTACTATTTCATCGTGTTCTTCTTAGCACTGAACTATAAGAGACTGCTTGTAGACAACAGTAGGGAAGCTGTGTAGCCCTCTCCAATCCAATGCCATCACAATGAAATAAGAATTTTTGTATCGATACTATTACAATTTATTCAATGTCTTGATCAGGCTAACAACTACTTTCTTATTGTAATTAAAGATATCCAGTTTTCTAATTGAACTTGGAAACAAGACTGGTCAAACCTTATGTACTTTTCCGAAAAAAAAGAAACAACATCAAATGAAATGAAACAGAATAATAATAATAATTAGAAAATAAATTAAATAAAAATAAGGTTTGTATTTATTTGGTCATTGAAACATTGTTTTGTTAGTAATCAAGTGTTTCCTGTTGTTTGGTGATTTTATTTTATCTATATCGACATTATGATTTTACATGAAACGGAATACGTCTTAATCGAAGTAGAGTGTAAAATCTAATTTTGTGTTACAAAAATAACCTAAGAAATTGATTTACTAAAATTGAATTGGTAACAAGGTTTTTTTTATATAAAATGTAGGTTATGATGTTATAAAAAACATGTGTTTTTCTGCATATAGATCAACAAAAAAGAACGAAACAAATTGATGGCTATCACGGTACATGCCCAACCCTGCAACTAATCTATACCTCGTTTTGTTAAAATGCTTAACAATTCATAGGCTATACTGAATTACAAAACCAAGTTCACTCCTCACACTCGTGTAGGCGACTCGGCACTATGAAAAGTATAATTCTTAGTCAGAAATTTGATTTTGTATGATATCATTGGATTCTGTGACACCTCTCCAGTCACTCCTGAATCTCGATGTCTAGATTTATTTGTCCCGTTTTTTACATTTCTTCTCTTACTACGATGTCAACATTTATTTGTCCCGTTTTTCTATATTTCTTCTCTTACAACGATGTGCACATTTATTTGTCCCGTTTTTCTACATTTCTTCTCTTACTACGATGTCAACATTTATTTGTCCTGTTTTTCTAAATTTCTTTTCTTACTACGATGTCAAAATTTATTTGTCCCGGTTTTCTATATTTCTTCTCTTACTACGATGTCAACATTTATTTGTCCTGTTTTTCTAAATTTCTTCTCTTACTACGATGTCAAAATTTATTTGTCCCGTTTTTTCTATATTTCTTCTCTTACTACAATATCAACATTTATTTGTCCCGGTTTTCTATATTTCTTCTCTTACTACGATGTCAACATTTATTTGTCCCGTTTTTTCTATATTTCTTCTCTTACTACAATGTCAACATTTATTTGTCCCGGTTTTCTATATTTCTTCTCTTACTACGATGTCAACATTTATTTGTCCCGTTTTTCTATATTTCTTCTCTTACTACGATGTCAACATTTATTTGTCCCGGTTTTCTATATTTCTTCTCTTACTACGATGTCAACATTTATTTGTCCCGTTTTTTCTATATTTCTTCTCTTACTACGATGTCAACATTTATTTGTCCCGGTTTTCTATATTTCTTCTCTTACTACGATGTCAACATTTATTTGTCCCGGTTTTCTATATTTCTTCTCTTACTACGATGTCAACATTTATTTGTCCCGTTTTTTCTATATTTCTTCTCTTACTACGATGTCAACATTTATTTGTCCCGGTTTTCTATATTTCTTCTCTTACTACGATGTCAACATTTATTTGTCCCGGTTTTCTATATTTCTTCTCTTACTACGATGTCAACATTTATTTGTCCCGTTTTTTCTATATTTCTTCTCTTACTACGATGTCAACATTTATTTGTCCCAGTTTTCTATATTTCTTCTCTTACTACGATGTCAACATTTATTTGTCCCGTTTTTTCTATATTTCTTCTCTTACTACGATGTCAACATTTATTTGTCCCGGTTTTCTATATTTCTTCTCTTACTACGATGTCAACATTTATTTGTCCCGGTTTTCTATATTTCTTCTCTTACTACGATGTCAACATTTATTTGTCCCGTTTTTTCTATATTTCTTCTCTTACTACGATGTCAACATTTATTTGTCCCGGTTTTCTATATTTCTTCTCTTACTACGATGTCAACATTTATTTGTCCCGTTTTTTCTATATTTCTTCTCTTACTACGATGTCAACATTTATTTGTCCCGTTTTTTCTATATTTCTTCTCTTACTACGATGTCAACATTTATTTGTCCCGGTTTTCTATATTTCTTCTCTTACTACGATGTCAACATTTATTTGTCCCGGTTTTCTATATTTCTTCTCTTACTACGATGTCAACATTTATTTGTCCCGTTTTTTCTATATTTCTTCTCTTACTACGATGTCAACATTTATTTGTCCCGGTTTTCTATATTTCTTCTCTTACTACGATGTCAACATTTATTTGTCCCGGTTTTCTATATTTCTTCTCTTACTACGATGTCAACATTTATTTGTCCCGTTTTTTCTATATTTCTTCTCTTACTACGATGTCAACATTTATTTGTCCCGGTTTTCTATATTTCTTCTCTTACTACGATGTCAACATTTATTTGTCCCGTTTTTTCTATATTTCTTCTCTTACTACGATGTCAACATTTATTTGTCCCGGTTTTCTATATTTCTTCTCTTACTACGATGTCAACATTTATTTGTCCCGGTTTTCTATATTTCTTCTCTTACTACGATGTCAACATTTATTTGTCCCGTTTTTTCTATATTTCTTCTCTTACTACGATGTCAACATTTATTTGTCCCGGTTTTCTATATTTCTTCTCTTACTACGATGTCAACATTTATTTGTCCCGTTTTTTCTATATTTCTTCTCTTACTACGATGTCAACATTTATTTGTCCCGTTTTTTCTATATTTCTTCTCTTACTACGATGTCAACATTTATTTGTCCCGTTTTTTCTATATTTCTTCTCTTACTACGATGTCAACATTTATTTGTCCCGGTTTTCTATATTTCTTCTCTTACTACGATGTCAACATTTATTTGTCCCGGTTTTCTATATTTCTTCTCTTACTACGATGTCAACATTTATTTGTCCCGTTTTTTCTATATTTCTTCTCTTACTACGATGTCAACATTTATTTGTCCCGGTTTTCTATATTTCTTCTCTTACTACGATGTCAACATTTATTTGTCCCGGTTTTCTATATTTCTTTCTTACTACGATGTCAACATTTATTTGTCCCGTTTTTTCTATATTTCTTCTCTTACTACGATGTCAACATTTATTTGTCCCGTTTTTTCTATATTTCTTCTCTTACTACGATGTCAACATTTATTTGTCCCGGTTTTCTATATTTCTTCTCTTACTACGATGTCAACATTTATTTGTCCCGTTTTTTCTATATTTCTTCTCTTACTACGATGTCAACATTTATTTGTCCCGGTTTTCTATATTTCTTCTCTTACTACGATGTCAACATTTATTTGTCCCGTTTTTTCTATATTTCTTCTCTTACTACGATGTCAACATTTATTTGTCCCGGTTTTCTATATTTCTTCTCTTACTACGATGTCAACATTTATTTGTCCCGTTTTTTCTATATTTCTTCTCTTACTACGATGTCAACATTTATTTGTCCCGTTTTTTCTATATTTCTTCTCTTACTACGATGTCAACATTTATTTGTCCCGTTTTTTCTATATTTCTTCTCTTACTACGATGTCAACATTTATTTGTCCCGGTTTTCTATATTTCTTCTCTTACTACGATGTCAACATTTATTTGTCCCGTTTTTTCTATATTTCTTCTCTTACTACGATGTCAACATTTATTTGTCCCGGTTTTCTATATTTCTTCTCTTACTACGATGTCAACATTTATTTGTCCCGTTTTTTCTATATTTCTTCTCTTACTACGATGTCAACATTTATTTGTCCCGGTTTTCTATATTTCTTCTCTTACTACGATGTCAACATTTATTTGTCCCGTTTTTTCTATATTTCTTCTCTTACTACGATGTCAACATTTATTTGTCCCGGTTTTCTATATTTCTTCTCTTACTACGATGTCAACATTTATTTGTCCCGTTTTTTCTATATTTCTTCTCTTACTACGATGTCAACATTTATTTGTCCCGTTTTTTCTATATTTCTTCTCTTACTACGATGTCAACATTTATTTGTCCCGGTTTTCTATATTTCTTCTCTTACTACGATGTCAACATTTATTTGTCCCGGTTTTCTATATTTCTTCTCTTACTACGATGTCAACATTTATTTGTCCCGTTTTTTCTATATTTCTTCTCTTACTACGATGTCAACATTTATTTGTCCCGGTTTTCTATATTTCTTCTCTTACTACGATGTCAACATTTATTTGTCCCGTTTTTTCTATATTTCTTCTCTTACTACGATGTCAACATTTATTTGTCCCGGTTTTCTATATTTCTTCTCTTACTACGATGTCAACATTTATTTGTCCCGGTTTTCTATATTTCTTCTCTTACTACGATGTCAAAATTTATTTGTCCCGTTTTTTCTATATTTCTTCTCTTACTACGATGTCAACATTTATTTGTCCCGTTTTTTCTATATTTCTTCTCTTACTACGATGTCAACATTTATTTGTCCCGTTTTTTCTATATTTCTTCTCTTACTACGATGTCAACATTTATTTGTCCCGTTTTCTATATTTCTTCTCTTACTACGATATTCCAAGCAACTCCTCTTTTCTTTACATTTCACTTCCAATCCATATTAATCTCGTTTTACCTCTTGGTATTTCTTCTTAAATCACTATTCCTTCAATTCTATTTGAAATTTTCTCCTTTCCTATCCTTTAAAATGACTACGCCCTTTAATTCAAACTTTTTAAACCTTCTCTGTTGGTTTCTGACAGACAAGTTCTGTCCATATTTCATCGGTTCCAATTTTATAGTTACCGTGTAATTTTAAATTGATCCTATGAAGCTCAGTTCCCCTACGTTTGTTGTACAATCTTCACTTCGTTTAAGGTAAGCTGAACTAATGTACAATTGTCAGAAAATTTATTTCAAATTGTTGCCATTTTAAAATTTACTTTTTCAGTTTAGGAATATTTTGATGTGGGAGGCACAAGAGTTTCATAAACCGAATTATAAGTTTCTGCTTTAATTATTGTGGTTGCTATCGCAAGACGGAAATCATTTTTACAGATTAATCACATTCTATTAACGGTAGTGAAGATCTTATTGACGTGACGTCACTATACCCATGACTAAATATTAAATCCACAACTGGGTCACAGCTTCCGAGTGTTCTTCAAGTCATTGGAGCCTGGCCGCTGTAGTGGTTCCCTTGATGCCATTATGTACACTTTTTATTTATCAAACAAACATGGTAAAAGCTAAGTATGATAATCGCAAATAAAATCCGATGGTTTTTGTTACTCATCATTGCATTTCTCTATATCTGAAGATATTATTTTCGACATACCATAAGTCTTTGGGGGGGGGGGTCGTCATTGTTGTTATAAACAGTCACCATGGTCACTATTGTGATAGCAATTAGTATAGAGGTTTCATTCATGGTTTCTTGATCCTGAGAGCCTATATCTTCATAACCACTCGACCGTTTTTGATGAAAGATATATATGATGAATTCTTTGGGAATTTTCGAAATATTTTAAATTGTATTCAGATTTTATTCATCAAAATGTTTTTGTGGATTGCCATAAGAAAAAACAAGAGAATAAATTTTTCTAAAAAGCGGATCTAATTATTTGAGTTAAATAATGTTAAACTGTTGTACTTAAAAGTAGTGCCAGGCATAGAACGTATTTTCAAAATTGGCAAAAATGAACGAATTTTATTTCGTTCAATTCAATTAGGGCTTTGTAATTCAAAATTACTAATGTGGATTTACTAGCCAACAAAAATGAAAAACGAAAAAGATGCCTTTATTAGTTTAGTGTTTTCAGTTATCATGGAAATATTGAGTTTTATATAAATAGATAAATCAAGAAAAAACATTTTCGCCAAGTATTTCTTAAAGGAGGAAAGTAGCATTTAAGAGTCCCACTTAGAATTTTTTTGCCAGTCGTTTCTTCACTTTTCTCTTGGTTTTAAAACAAAACCTCAATTGTAGGGAATTTAGTAAACAACACAAGGAAAGAAAGATATGAGAAAAAAGTATGAAAATCAGTTCAGGCATTTCGACTGTAGAAGTATTACATTGGGATGTCCGAATTTCCTTTAATTTATTTTTTTTATGAATTTGTTCTTTAAAATGGTCTAAAATTTAGAAGAGTGTAGCCGTCATTTTACGAAATTAAAAATTTCGAATATATACAAAAACTAGAAATGTGGAACTTAAGATGCACTTTGCTACTCAAATTACACATCTCAAAAAATATTCTTGTTATTCGGAGAAGGGGGACTGGGTTTAGTGAATATAGTAAATGTTTGTTAAACGTGTAGTACACTCTATGGTGGCATATGTGTGATTACATACCTTCTACGTCACCTTAAGCAACCCACTTGACTTTCTATTTACGTATGATGTCATGACTTGTTAAGTGTAGGCGATATTATTGCAATGGCATTACAACTATCGCCATTTGCATTTCAATGCATTTAACATTTAATGCTAACCCGGATCCACATTATCACACGCAAGTACAACAATAAACCTACTGTCTAATGGATCATTGTTCTTCACAATCACCGCAGTATCATTTATTGTCAGTGGACTTTTCAAAGTCTCTTTCTCTTTTGCACATCACATGGGCACGAAGTCTTATTCTTTTTGAATAAATTAATGAAATAAATGTTATTAGCCATTTATAATCCAGAAATTTTGGCTCTTGAAGTATTTCTAATGGAAACGCCGAATTCTGGGACTAAGAAATCCTTTATTCTTTAATAATGATCCTACCCACAGCATAAGATTTTAGTATCTACTACTGGATCGTTACAGCATTTGTTATGTAAATAACATGAATGTTACTTAGATCCACCTCCTTTTTTACACATATTTTTCCAGATTGTTTTCTATAAACCATTCTCTATAGAGAAAAACACTAACTTTTGAGCATCTAAACAACTAAGGGTGCAATACCTCCAACTTGGATTGGGAAGTCAACTTTAAAATTTCAGATATAAAAAGGACATTGACATATCATTTAGGTCCTTCTTCTTCTTCTTCTTCTTCTTCTTCTTCTTCTTCTTCTTCTTCTTCTTCTTCTTCTTCTTCTTTTTCTTCTTCTTTTTTTTTTAACTGTGGAAATGGTATTGTAAATATAACCTAAATTCTTTTACTCTTTCCAAATTATTTCAGTTTTGTGTTTATTTTAGTTGATTGTTTTTCTTTCTTCAAAGATACTCAAAATAAGGTTCATAGTTTAGGATTGGTTTTCTATTGTAAAGCTGATGAAACAAACAAAATGAAAATAACATTTCTTGTTTTCAAGATCCACACCTTTTCAATTAACATTCCAAGATATACTCATGTACATCACCAAAGTACAAAAGGTTTAGATCTCGAAAGCAATGAAAGTTATTTTTTATTTCCATTTGTACTGTCGGCTTTAGGATAAAAAATCAGTCCAAATTATCACAATAATTCAAATATTTTATAAACAGTAAAAGATTTTTGAGTCTAAAAATTTGTGTTTTTTAAATAAAAAGGCGCGCCTAAATAGTGCATCAGATAACAACCCTCTTCGTATTAGAACCCCCTTAATTAGAGAACAAAACCCACAATTTTTAATACATCAAAAGTTAGTGTTTTGAAGTCTACAATAAAATATTTACAGGGAAAACCTGTCCGGGAAAATAAGGATAGGGAATAGGGCAGACTCAAAAGTCATGAAAAATAATCAGCTGTAATTAATTTAGTCAGTAGGCTATTATTAATAGCAAAATGAAGTAAATTTTTAATTCTATGTTTGAAGTTATTTGTTAATGATGGAAGTTCAATTTTATTATTATACATTTTTCGGACATTTGCCATCATTTGTGTGTTAAAAATCAAAACACGACGTTTCGGGAATAAGAATCAATTCCCGTTATCAAATGACTAAAATTTTTAATATAACATGATTGAACTACTTTCAGCAAAGCTTGTAATAGATAGAATAAAACTCGAACACAAGATTTCACAAAAACTACGTTTACTTAATCAAACGCGTTTCAACGACAAAGTCACCATCCTCAGTGATACATGAGCTTACAATAACTAAACTATAACGCTTTAAGTTTTACACCTATTCAACAACACTTATAAAAAAAGTAAAGTCAACCTTCAGGTTGCTCTCCCCCCCTCTCTATTAATTCTTGAAATGTAATTTTGTTTAAATAAGTATAAAAAAAAGAGATCTATAATTTATTTTAATGGTCATTTGAGAGAATAAATTTTATGTTTCAACAGATATCGTCAAAAAAAAGAACGGATAAAAATAAATTTAAAACTTTATATTTAAAATTCTTTGTAAAACATTTTAATATCACGTTAATATTGTAATTTCACTTTTAACAAAATAATAAATCGTTAAATTGTTTACTAACGATAATAAAAATGTATCGACTGGAGAACTGTTATTGAGTTTGTCTTTGAAGTCAAAACATATGTGACGGCGATCCTTCGTTTGTTTTTAGTTTCCGTATCTGAGCTCACGTCTGCGTGATGGGCCTAGTAGGCTACTTCAACTAAAGAAGTAATTAAATTTGTTTGTTAATTCTTGTTTTTTGTAAACATCTTAGGAGGCGTGACAAAGTTACCCTGTCACTTGACCTAAAACTATACAGAGTCTATGGAGTCGCATTAATTAGTTAAACCCAGTTGATTATGCTGCTAGGCTCCTCTACTGATTGTGGTTCAAAAGTTTTGTTTGTAAAAGCATCAAAGTGTTGACAAAACAGTTTACTCGAATGAGGCGTTTGTTACCATCTGGCTTTGTTAATGCCAGAATACCACTACCGGAGCTATGAAAATTCGCCTGAGTATGAATAATGTCTTTGTGAACAACTTTTCCATTCTCAAAAATTGGAATCTGGTAGCGCCATTTTTCATCAGTGCTATTTCGGTATACCTCTACAAAGAAATCTTTTTGCAGTTTTAGAAGATGATGACTGTGATTTCAAATGTTTACATGTCATACAGTGGGACCATTAAAATATTAGAGACAACTAAAGTAACATTGTAGTAAAAGATTATTTTTTTAATCATGAATATATTTCCCACACACACATTGCCAACTAAAAGTGAAACAGAATATAGGTAACGTTAGTTTTTTTTAATACGCAAATATGAATGTTTAAATCGAAAATAACCTACCATAAAAATAATAATCAAAGTAAAAATGGGGACATTAAATTTGTTCACATAATTACAAAAACATGAAAACAGTTGTTATGTAAAATCATATTTAGTTGTTTTCTGTTAATATCAGTCGTATAATTCCATGACCTTAGTGTATCGGATTTTTCTGTTATTATTAAAATATTAGATTAAAATCTTATGCAATCTTTGACTCTTATTAGGTTAGTATTATGTATATTAATGTTTCTTTTTATGAAGAAGATAATAAAAATAAATAATCTTATTATTCATTCATGTGACACTAATAGAGAAAAGAACTAGCAAATTTATTCAATAGTCAATATTATGAGATTTATTTCTAACTTTAACCCTCTCCAAGGTCTCTTAAAATTCTAATATCACCATTACTGTTCTGTACATGAGAATATCTTAAAAATAACACATTAATCAAACTTGTAGCTTAAATCGTAACTCTTAAAAAAATGTAGGGACCGAAATATCTATTTAATGTTGTACCCAGTTTAAATGCAGAGTAGTTCAGGGAACCTTTATCATTTTAATTTAACACTAAAGATTTAAGCACATAAATTACATAAAACTGAATCAGATCTATAAAATAAACTCTTAAAAATTCAAAGCACCGGGCTATAGGTTTAATTGTTGCTGTTACTATGTGTTATTTATTTGTTTATCTACTTTTGTATTGCTGATTAGTTGGCAATCGTGGAGTATATTGTTGTGCGTTTCATTGTTAAATCCTACTTATACGAACTTGCCTTTCTGATTAAGTTTGGAATGTACCAAAGCAAACCCAACAATTTTATGGACACAGGAAAAAAGGAAACAACTCGATCCCCCCCCCCCCCGGTGAAATGACAAAGATAAATTGCATGCGCCAAAATCGTCTATTATCCACAGAAATCGCTGCGTTGATAAGTCAAGAGACTGGAAAATAATGGACATACCAAAGAGCTGTTAAGAAAGAAAAATTGCGGCCGTACAAAGTCATGCTATGCAACAACTGAAGGAGTCATATAAATAGAAAATATGGCCAATGTTTCCAGGTTCATCAGAGATGGGGCCGAGCATTCTTTTTATTTGACAAGACGTGGTTTCTGGGCTGTCGGAAACCTACATCTACTATGAGAATTGTTGGACCTATTTTCTTTTATGAAAATGTTAACAGTGATATTTATGGAAGGATCTTCAGGAATTTTTGAAGCAATTTGGTGATTTGAAGTTAACATAAGGTTATTTCCAATTAATGGTGCAACTAACAGCACCAGTGGTGCTTCAGTGGCTCTCACAGTTTTATGGAGACTGCATTATTTCAAAGGACACCCAGATCATCCGACTTCAGTTCTCCTGATTTTTATCTCTTTTTGAGAGGTTTTTGAAGAACAGAATGAATATCTTGGAGACATTATTCGATAAATCAACAAGTTTCTCAGAACATCTTAAAGATGATTTGTTTAAATTTTTGGGTAATTTCAGAACCAAAAACATGTTTACTTTCCATCGAAAATGCTAAAGGGTTTCCCCTAGTACCAACAGTACAAAGGTAACAAATAAATAACACATATCACAATAGTAATAGCAATAATGACATTTTATTGTCAGATATTTTGCTACAGAATGTGTGTGCTTAACAAAAAATTGCAGTAATATGAGTATCAGTTATATAAAATTCCTATTTTAGCCTAATTGTAAATTATAATTTCAGCCGCCTAACACAAATATAACGATACAAAAATAACCTTTTAGATATATCGTTTCTGAATAGATTTTAAATACAGCTTTTAATAATTTTTAATCTATGTGGTCTGGTTTTGTTGCGCTACAATAGACATTAAAAAAAAAAAAAAATTCGTATGCACTTGGTAAGGTGGCCGTTCTGTACTCTAAAGACAGGAGTGTAATTTAAGAGTGACTGACGGAGTAATATTTACCAATAGAAATTAAAAAGAAAAGAAAACAGTAATTTATTTTTCATTTAAGATATCACCATATATTTCTAATTACGAGAAAAATATGGATAAAAAGTTCCTTTTAACCGACTATTGGAAAACATTTTATTCTCCCTTCCCCTCCTTATGACCGGGCATCGTCCACTTTTTTTTTATTGATTTAATCTTAAATAGATCTGAAATAAAAGTTACAAGGTTTTGTTCTCGAAATTGTAAATGTCGTCTAGAAACTCTGAAAAAATCGGGCTATGATTTTGCTGTAAATTTTCAAATTATGTTATTAAATGGTTTCAATAAACGTACATATTTTTATGACAGCTATTTTACTTTACCTTTTTGATAACCACTCTTTAACCAGTGTATGTTAGGGTAGTTTGTTTTATTCTTGACGAGTTTCTGGTAATATAGTTTTATACCTAAACTTTTGATAAAGGAAAAAAAAAAGTTTAAACACAGAATTTCTGTGAACAATAAGGTATACCTATATTTAAACCTAACCTGAAACGTAAATAAATAGAAAGATAGAAAATAGCTGTTAAGTATGTTAGTTTAGTTGTTCGAGTAATTTTCCATCTTAACATTTGACCCTAATATGAAACATTTACACATGTTATTGTTTGCGTACTTTAAATTTAAATTATATTGTTTGGTAAATTTAAAAAAGCCGGTAAATTTTTAAACAAAGGAAGAAAAAAAATTTTTACGGGAATAACCCTTCACCTGTAACTTATTTTATAAAATATTAAAATCCCTTTTATCAGAGTTGTTTTGCATTGTAAATTTAAAATAAATTTATGATGTGTGCCATGTTCGGCTGAAATGCCTTTTATTAATACCATAGGGGGGGGGGGGGCTAAATAAAATTGCAAAAAAATGAAATATTAAATTCAATGTTAGGCGTATTAAATTTTAATTGTTTTATAATTTTTTTCTCTTTCTATTTTGGGTTCACGAGATTCCAAAACGGATGTTATTAAAAATATCAACAACAATTTTTAAAAATTCATAGAAAAAAAATAATTTTTTTTTGGTTTGCTAAAAGGTCAATTGAAATTTACACAATTATTACACAACCTTTCTACATATACACAGTTACACACAACCACAGCAAACTAAAAATATGCCGCATTATCTCCAAAAAAGAGAGAAAATCAGGAATTGTTTGATCAAGAAGTAAAAAAAAACAGTGGACGTCTTGATGAGCCTAGATATTGATCTAAAATATTTCTATACATTTTTGTTGTTGTTAATATGAATTATATAACTAGGACCAATGTGCTAACCTTGGCAGAAAAAAATAGCGAAGTATATTTTAAAATTAAAATGAATATTACAGCACAGAGATGTCGGGATGCCAATTATTCTGAACTGATACTTTCTTTTACTTGTAATTAGGTACCCTGGTTTTAGGTTATTAAACTATATATCTCAACAAAAATTTGTTTCGTTTATTTATTATGTATTGCTTTTTGTAATATTGATTTGGATCATAAATCATACACGCGCCAGAGAGTTCTACACGATAGTATTGCCTTATTGTACGTATGGTTGCATACTCAAAGGAGAAAACTTCAATATTCGTTGAATAGAGAAAATAGCGTTCCCATTTATATAAGTGTTCAATATTACAGAGACTTGTTAAAACAATAAAACACAGAGCTCTGACATGAAAAGGAGCGGTCGTTCTTTTGAGTACTTTACCAATTCTACAATCCTACAGGTTATTTAATACTTCCAAGACATTGCAAAAAGCAACCTGTCTAATGAGATCATGGAGCATGTTTCAGAAGACTTTATAAATTAATTTTAAATATAATCAAATTTATTTAGAAATTTCTAAGATAACTGTTTATTTATTAGGAAGAGGATACTTTATGAGTGTAATCTGATTTTACAATAAAGAAGTACCTGTAGTCTTCTTTTGGGGGTGAGGTTACTTGAATCTTAATTTGATTGATCTATAGTAGGCAAATAATTAGGAGGATCCCTATATAATTTTATCCTTACTACCAATACATTATAGTGGCCGGTAACTACAAAAAAAATTAATATCAGTTTTTTATTGTTAAAGGTTTAAACTAATTATTACAAATTTGTGTAGATATATTATGATGGTTTGATTAAAATGGACTGAGTAATAAAAATATAATATTTTAGCTCACTATTTTAATTTTATTAGAACTATTAATAAATATTTGGCGTACTCTTTTTGTGGACTTTAACCAACAGTAATTAAGTGGCTACCATTTTGAAACGAATAAACGAAATTTGTAGGTTATCGAATTTGTCCGTTCAAGCTACTGAAATAAGAAACTTGTTTATGTAAGGCTATTAAATTTTTATGGATAGGTTGAGTAGTTAATGTACAATATAACCACAGTTATTTGAACAGATGCCAATTTTGTGGGGTATCTTATACCAAAATACCATTAAAATCTTCTAAAATAAAAATATTTAAAATTTTTCTATTACAGTACTTAAAAAAATATAAAGAAAAACGATAAAGCAAACAAAAGCAATACATAACTTATGAAACCTGACACACGAGTGCAGCACAAGCTGAATAATCTTCTTTTAGTAGTTGCACAGTTTCGTCGATAGATGGTGCGATAGTTACAATAATAATTATTGATGACGCTTTGCGAGATATAACATTAGCATAATTAGGTAAATTACAGATTACTTTCTTAACATATGAAAGGAAACAAGTAATTGCTTATATTATGTTTGTTATGTTTTTTTCTGGAATCGTTATTGAATAAATCATAAAGGAAAAGATTAACCCCAAAACTACAACAAAAAACACTAACAACACAAAACTGTATGGTTATGTTTATTCTACCTTATGTGCATTTCAGTAACATAGTTACCATCTTTAGAGGTTGAGTAACTAAATACTAAATCTATAAATTTATTAAAAAGTTGTACAAGTGAGATTTCAACCCCACTCCTTCCTGTGGTTAGTTCAACTTTTTATAAGGAACCACTTTTTTTATGGTCTTACCACTTTTTATAAATTTATAGATTTAGTGTTAGTTTATTACTCAACCTCTAAGGATGGTAACTATGTCACTGAAATGTACATCAGGTAGAATAAACATAACTATACAGTTTTTGTGTTGTTAGTGTTTTTTGTTGTGGTTTTAGGGTTAATCTTTTCCTTTATTGTATATTTACCACAGTGCTCTAGTGATTCTTATGAATAAATCATGATTATAATACGATTTAACATTGCTAATGTTTTAATGTGTCATATATTTTTAGTAATTGCATTAAACCTGACTCTGGAATATGGAACTGTATAACTTTTTAATTAAAGAAATTTCGTTACCAACTATGTTCATCCGTACTGTTTTTCCCAAATTTATATCTACTTAAAAATAAAACATCATACAATTTAGTTTTTTTTCCTGATTTTCACGCTGTTCCCCAGTAGATACAGGACATTAAATAGACACTCTCAGATTTTAACCAGTAAAATTTATGCGTGAAAACTAAATTGGAAAATATTCTTTAAATTTCCTCACCAGTTTTCCTGTCTTAAATACAGTCTAGCATGTAAAATTCTCACGTAACGAGTAGGTACTGATTTTCACGTTATTCCCCAGTGGAAACAGGACAATAAATAGACACTTCCAAATTTTAATCTGTAAATTTTAAGCGTGAAAAACTATTCGGAAATTATTATTCTTTAGATTTTCTCATCAGTTTCTCTTTCGCTAGATTTGTTCTCTACAGAGGACGATATGTTCCTATAGCAATACGGGTGTATCTTTGTCTCTTACAGAGGACTTCAATCTATTCTCTAAGTTAGTGCTGCCATCTAATGTTAAATTTACGAACTCGGGTAAGATTACCAAAACCATGTGTTTATCACTTTCGAGAGTCTGCTGTGTACAAGATATTTGCAAATTTTGTTTCTATAATCATTTTCAAAACAAAAGCACAACATATTTATATTGTTATAAAACATTGTTCTATTTTACAATATTCATTTTTAAAACTGTGTTTTGGACACTGAAATTTTTGTAACATGTGGTTAAGTTATCGTCCTCTGATAATAGAGGCTAGGTTAGGTTTGTGTTAGTTTAGTAGTTTAATTTCCTTTTATTTACGTATTGAATAAACTATTAGTAGTGAAAATGGGTAATTTAGATCATTCATTTCATGTGAGTGATGAACAAATTTGCATATTATTAGAAGAACTTGATAATGGGAACATTTCTGAGGTAAATTTTCCTGTTGAAAAACCCTGGTTGCACTTCAAAAACACATATAATTTGTGTTAAATGTAAATTAAATTTATGTAATGGTCGAGGAAAGATTTGCTTTTACCAGTTTTATGTGAAATAAGCATGTTTTTAGAAAAATATAAGAAATTTATGTATAGGTTAATTTACCATTTTTGATTTTTTAAAGTTTTATTTTATGTTAAATATACTAGTAAACATTCTTAAAATAAAACTACATATTTCTATTCCAAAAGAGTTTTTGTTTCACACCACTATATCTAATTACTTTACTCTTGTTACTTTTGACTTCCTAGAAAACTGGCATCCCCTATTAATTGTATTGCCCTCTATAGATGACGATTCATATCCTCAGCCAGTGAACAAAATTTTCATTTTTTAAATAGCAAAAAATAGTTTGTTCTAGGAGCCAAATTTCATTATTTTCTCATTAGAAAAACAAAATGTGCCATTGATAGGGTTAAACAACATTGGAAAAAAAAACTATTTGATTAAGCCATGCCACCAACTACAAGAAAGAAAGTACCGGTACCAAGGTGATCAGATTGCTTTATAAAAAATTTGCTAAGAATTTTTTCCCTTAGCGTAAAGAGATTTTTTGGGTTTTAAAGGTTGTCAGGTAAACAAGAAACGAAATTTCATACTGTACCATAGATGCTCACACGTCCTTGGATTCTAAGCTGTAATGGGGTATAAATCCCTATTTTTTAAAATACCTCAAACTAGTAATACCATTATCTAGTTTAATTATATATACATCCTCATGCTTCTAATAAGTATGTAAGCATAGATATCCTATATATTGAGAATATTAAACAAAAATAAAATCATGTGGTGACTGCATTAGGTGTGTAATACTTTCACAGGCTTGAGCATGGGAAACCTAGCTGGATCTACAGTTTCATCTTTCCTCTCTGTTCTCTTCTGACCAGTCACTATTAGAATATTAGAGGGCTAAGATTTTTTATTTTAATTCTTTCTTTGTTTTATAAGGTGATGATGACCGATAGGATTATCTGTTTTTAACAAGAAAAAATAACGTGTAATTAGAACCAGCAGTTACCTTATCTGAAGGTAACACTTAAATATTAAGTAAAATGTGTTATTCTGCCTTAACAATCTGAGTCGAAAAATGATATGAAAAATTAGAATATAAAACCAAGTTGTTTGGACTGTTAGATTGTTTATTTCTGTGAAGATAAGTAGAGGTATAATAGAATTAATTGCAATTATGTCAATAAACCGTGGCGCTAGCTGTCAGCGAATGACAGAACTAATCTGCTCTTAAGACAGTGCTACAACCTATCGTTAACTATGTAAAACTATTGTGGGGGCGTCAGTTTTAAATAAGTTCCTTGAGTAAAAAAAACCAAAAACTTTACTTATGAGAGTTTGTATATACATTGTCCCCTAAGTAAACTTTAGGAAATGATTTTGTGGGTGAGGATAAAGAGAGAAAAAAAAAATCAAGACTACAGTTTTTTTTTTCCGTAAAAGCTTATTTTTACAAAAAACATTAGCCTATAACTTTGGAAATAGAAAAGATATTGAATTCAGATTTGGTAATCGCATTTTGTATGTATTTTATGTGTGTTTAAAATAAAGACTTAATTTTGTACTTTTGGTATAAAATGGTTCTCGTCTTAAATATTTAGTATTCAATATCTCGAAACTTTACACAAAATTAATGAGAAAAAAAGTTAAATTTTTTAATGACACACAAAATGCTTTTATTTTATCTGAATGTTAAAGGATAACCGAGTTATTGACAAAAAAAAAGAGAAAACATAATTTCTTGGTAGTTGTCTACAACACCCAATATTGGTCTAGGATCAAAATATTTTTGAATTCTAATACTTTTAAAAAAATAATAAAATAAATTGCTCTGAATTGCATAAACATATTTTAATTTGACCCTTAACTATTTATACTAATTATCTGGAAACATGTATAAAAATAAAACATGTAAGTTGTATTTATTAAAGAAATTGACGACACTTCCAACTTTATTGTATGTTTGAAAGGTAAATATGTATTGATGTTGTCCAAGCGATTTTAATGCGAAATCTCGGCAATTCCTTTTCAAAATAGCGTTTTTACCATCAATAAGAAACTCCTTTTCCACGCAAGTTTTTTTTTATCTCTTACAATTAATTATTTACTTAATAATCATAGAAGATATTAAATCGTATAGCCATATAAATCATCGTAGGGCGCATGCGCACTACATGAACGCTTCTATGATGTAAGATTCATGACGTCTAGGTCTGTGAAACCCAGACCTAGTAAATGAACTATAGGTTAAGTAAGGTAATATATATAAACACAGCTAACGATACAATGGTAGACTGAAAAGCCCACAACAACTTTAAAACAATTTAACCACGAAACTTCCAAAATGGTAACCGTGATTATCAATTTGCATTTTCTTTGATATTTTAAATAAAGAAACTTATTTTCATGTTATATATGTTGATGTAAATATAAATATTTCAACATCTAATTTCTTATGACTAATACAATTATTGTATTATTTGATAGATAAACGCGGGGAGCTTGTTTATCACCTATAAAAACAATGAATAATGGAATCTTATATGAAAGAATAAGTTAAATAACTATTGATAAAAGTCCACGTTGTCTCCATGTCAAAACATGTGTACAGATTAAACAACGGCAACTCTTTGGTATTTCATATTCAGTTTTTTGATAAGCCATTACACTAACAACGCATTATTGATATGTTATCTTTAATGGTTGATACTAGTTCAGGTCAGGGTAATGAAGTCACCTTTGACCTACCATCTATCGAAACATTCAGTTTTTAAGTACAGTCAAATTAAATTTCAAGAGAAAGCTAAATATATATTTGGTACAGTCATGGTAATGTTTCATTTTAAAATCTGTGTAACCATATTTTCTGAACGTAGAATTTACATTTTTTGAAAGTGTGGAAGTAAAACTGTAATCAAAATTGTAATGTTTGAGAAATGGGTTCATTTCTCAAACCTACCGGGTGTAACATTTCCTTTATTCAAATTTCTTACTGGTTTTATCAAAGTTGGTGCTACATTTTTTCAATGACGTTGATAAATTTCTTTAAAAATAGGAGATCCTAATATGATTTTTATTTACTCGCTTTATAAAGATAACATTATGAGTTATATTTTATATTTGATTTAAACTAACGGAGCAGTTAAAGAAAACTTAAATTCAGCAGTTCCTCTATTTTTAATAATTTGACAACTTTTTAAATCTTTGATACATGAGGAAAATAGCTTAGAAATTTACTTTATTTTTCGGCGGTCGTACGTAAAATTGTTATCTAAACTAACAACGTTACAACAAAAATACTACTTTCCAAACTATGTATCGTTCAGTGCAAATAGCAGGTCTGATATTAGATTCGTTCCTTTGTTTAATTTTGTAGGAATAAAACCAAATCAACAATAATAAATTCGAATCCTCAGAACTTACTAGCGAGCATTTTAAAAGATATTTAGGAAAAACTGTTTTCTTGTCTCTCATTTTGAAAATATGTACACGTTGGAATTTTGGTTGTGTGATAACTCGTTTTTTTGGGTACTTTACAGTCAAAATATTTCTTCAATACAAAGCAATGAAGTACTTTTATAGTCTGGTGTTGTTAATTTGACTGTATTACATCTATGCCACCATTTTTCTTGATTAGAGGGGGAGGGGGTAAGCGTTCCACATGGATGCGAATACACCCAGCTGTGAACTTACAGGTGGGGTTCTCAACTCTATTCACATAGGATAGAGATCGAGAAAACAATTTATGTTGAGTTTTTCATGGTAATATACGTTTTGAGGATCCTAACTCCAATATATCCCATCCACAAAATCCTTTCTAATGATTTTTATTAATTTTTCTTCAAACGTAGCTTCTTATGAATCCGAACAAAACTGAACAATCTCTAAAAATCGCACAAGAGTAACTAAAGGTCGGAAAGTGAAAATAAACCGTGTACACCTTCGGTTGAATATCTCAAAATCGGCAAAAACTATTTTGATGATATTACGCTGAAATATGAAGGTTATGATCCAAACTACGAATATGCCAAACCGGACGTACATGGAAATCACAATTTCAGAAGTAATTTTGAAAATACGAAAGGAATCGGACAACGATCAGGGTTTATTAGGTTTTTAAATGTAATCTCGAACTGTGGTTCGAGTTAAAGACATTCACATTTTATAAAAAATTAGATAAAAACTCTAGACCTGATTTTCAGATAAGTAGGCCTATTCGACTTTTTAGTGACCTTATCTTTTTAGTTTATTTTCTCTAATTGGCAGTATTGGCGAGATACGTTTTATTTTGACTTCTTAGTGTTACTTTTGTGTTAAAGTGTTTATTATATATTGGAGTAATTTTAAAATAACTAACACATGTTTCAAGATAAAAGAAAGAAGATGCCAAATTCGTCTTCAAAACTCTGTCTTCAAAAAGCGTTTCATCAAAATAGTTTGCAAATATATAAACCTTTCTCACTTGTATATAGTTAAAGTTTTTTATTTATTTTACCGATAACTATTTCCTATTTGTTTGTTTTTTGCTTAACAACTGTATTTTATACCATTGCAGACTTGAGATACTGTAAAACATGACGCCATTAAACGGGTTTCGAACCTATGTAAAAGAGAGTGCCTAAATAAAGAATACGGTTTGATTTTGGTCTTTTAAAAGCTAAATTTAAACATAATTTGATCAAAATCCTTGGACGGGATTTGGAACAAATCTAATTTCATTTTATAGCCAGTATTTTCGAAGTCTGTATATTTTAAAATTATAGAAGCCAGCCTCAAATGACAATGTTATGAAATTAATGCTGACAGACAAACAGAAAGACATTTTTTATAAATTAATTTTTTTAACGCGGTGAAGTCCAAATTGATATTCCACAATTCTTTTCCTCACCATCACAATAGGTTTTCTCTCTCTACTTGGTAGGAAAATAAACTTGTACAGTTGAGTTAAAATACATGTAAGAGGAGTTTATACAACAAAGTCTTATGATTTCTGGATGTCTAGTGGCGCTCATCCAAGTGTAAACTGGCACATGCTGTGGAGACAGACAGACTTATTCCAGCTAAGTCCGGTTTAGTTTGAGTTAGTCTCGGTTTTAGAAAACAATGAATTCCTTATTAAAACGAACAATGCTATTATTTTCTAAATGTTTTTTTTTTTCTCTACGAAATCTTTTTATAGTTTGTAGAAGAAAAAAAGTTTCGAGTTAATAATATAATATAATAGCCTAAAGGTTAATTTTTGTTGATAGATACTTCAGATGAAATCAAAAACAAATTTTGGTGTCTGGGTGTTCGCATATAAATATATCGTCATTACAGCCAAAATTATTATCCAATTATTTGTACTAATCTCTTCCTTCATTAATTTCGTATTTTATAATTTTATTTTCTAAGTCCAAAAAATTCGAAACAGCTGTAATGAAATGGTCATGGTGTTTTATCATGTTTACGTAATCATACTTTCCAAATATTAATGATATTTAAACAACAATTGAAACTACTTAGTTCTCCAAAGTTATGTTTTTAATTTGTAGCTTTTACAGTTAAAATACCGTTATCATAACTAATATATGTTTTAATGTATTGTTTTCGATGTCATTAGGTGAGAATTGTATAAAATGAGCTAAACACCTTAATTAAACACTAAACGGTAATCAATTATTTTGACAAAGAATTTTAAATGATGGTCATTAAAGAAAAAATAAACGTGTTAAAGGATTTTGCATATTACTTCTGCCAATGACCACATTAATATATATGTATTTACATTAATATGTGCCTAGTTTCGTTGAAATTAATACAGAAAATTTAAAAAAATTATATATTTTTTAAAAACCTAAGTTGATGATTTTGCTTGTATTTCAAGGCTTCCTCTTTAATTTAATTAAGAAAGCAAAAATGACTCTCCAAAGGGTTCCTTAATTATCAACCTCGTTCCCATACAAATACATTTGGAATAGGTCTGTTGGGTAATTTAAAAATTATTGTTTCGACTACATTATCCAGTAGAAATATAAAAACAAAATTCATATAAAGGAGTATATCCGAATATGAAGATCTACGAACTCGATTTTTAATTTGGTTTAAATCCATTTTATATTAAATCAAAAGGTATCACAATAGGTTGGGACTGTACCTACTTTCTCAATAAGATTTGGCCTTCATTCTGAAACAAAAAGTTATTTAATGTTGTCTACTTACTTTAAAAAACATATCTTCAATATTGCGTATTTGGAAAATATACATTAGTAATCTTGTTTTTATTGAGACAAAATTTAGATATTGTTCGCATGGAGTGTCATTTTATTGAAATTTGATATCTAGACTTTGTTGAAAGTTCGCTGAGTGGTGATAGGTTATACAGTAAAGTTTTAAAGCCCCTTTCTCCTTTATTTTTTTGGATATATTATACTCAATTGTTTTTAACCAATATCACCCATTATATGTTTTAATACATTAACTTTTTAAGTGCTTGGTAGTTTTAGGGAATAACTCTAGGTCCAACACGTAGAAGTCAACTTAAAAAAACTTAATACGAAGGTGGTCAATGTGAATCAAAACAGAAAATGTTTTACCGTTTCCGAGATATGAATAGCTTGAGTTAAGATATCTTGAAAACGGTAACACCTTTTTCAGTTTGATTCCACCGTTAAAAACAAATAAAAACTGATAAACAATTTGTCGCATGACCGTTATCTCGTTACAACTTTCAAGTCGACTCCTAAATTTTATCTCGAAAACTGTAAAACCTGTTTCAGTTTTGATTCAATAACTGTGTTTAGAGGGGGGGGGGGTGGACATTGTTAAACGATAATATATGTCATAAGACCACCTTCTTATTAAGACTTTTGAAGTTTAGGCCTACTCTTAGCCTACATCTTGGACTTAGAGTGATCCCCCTAAAATTTCCAATCACTTAAAAAGTTAATATTTTAAAATTTATAATGGATGGAAAGGAACTTTAACATCATCTTGTAGATTTAATCATGACTGCAGTTTTAAATCGTGTTTTCCTATCTGTAACATTTACAACATGTACCTATTGCAGTGATCGTAATTTTACATTGTTTTAAATAATTTAAATTTTGTTATTACTGTTACAGATAGCGGTGCTTTGGTCTCCCCTCAGCAAGCTTTCCTCTTCTTAGAAACAATCCTTGAAGAGACTTCGGATGATTTGAGATCGGAGTCGGACTATTCAGGTCCTGCAGGATGGCCGGACAGTGACTCGGACACCGCCAGTGTCATTCATGTCGCAACTTTGGGTAAGTCGGTTAAATTATTAGAATTATCCATGATATGCCTATTACCTGAATAGTTACATTTTCTTTGCATTTGTATGCGTCGAAATGCACGTTGCACTGAAATTACATACTTGAATTCAGCCAGCACACTTTGTTTTTTTTTAATTAGAGAACATAACAACACACTCCACACAGAACACTCCAGAAAACACAAAACATACTACCACAACTATGCAATAACTAATTTTGAGGTTATAACAGCGGTTAAACAAACTTTTGGGTTATAGGCTATTAGCGATACCAATACAACACCACAAAATTTCTCTACTGTCTTCGTATGAATGAATGAAACCCCACCATTCTTTTATGATAACCTTGTATTACTGCTAGATTACATCCTCAGTTTTGATTTCAATATACAGTATATAGGCCCAAAAGGTGAACAAAATGTGTTGTCACAGATTCAAAGGACAACAAAACTTAGCGTACTTACTCATTTTAACTAGAAACGGAGCAATAGTAATAATAACAATAACTATGAGTAATTATTGTTGAAGTTTTCTAATTTTAAGGTTATGTCTTAAACAAATTAATTTTGTAAGTGATTATAAATGAAAAACGAAATTTATGGTCGCCAATTTGAATTTTAAGAGCTGATTAAAATTAATTCTAACTTTGATTTTAGCAATAAAATATACAGATCACGAAATGGTGAAAATGAGGTAACATTTCTTAGAGTAAAGCTTAGATAAATATCTAATGAAATGACAGCCATTTTGAAATTGTACGACCATTTGTTTTGGGCAGCATTCATATTCAAGACTGAACTGTAGCTGATCAACCCCCCCCCCCCGAAATATTAAGATTATGATTCCAATACATTTAGATTTTAGTATTAATTCTTTTTTTTTGAAGTATAAACCGTGGTTGGTCATCATTATTTAGAGAAAGCTGTATAAACTATGCTATCGTTAAACGTTTTACGACATAAACGTAAAAAAAAAAAAATTGCCTCTAAAAACCTTTAAATTTAAAAATTGTTTATTACTTTCGTTAACAAGATAGTTTGCTCTTTCAAATACTTTAAATTTGATTTTGTTGTTGTTATTTTCATTAACACCATATTTGTTCTTACAAGTACTTTAAATTTAGAAACTCTGTTGCTAGTTTTAATTAAAAATTGTTTATTTTCGTTAACAAGATATTTTCCTCTTACAAATATTTTAAATTTAAAAATTCTGTTGTTATTTCATTAACAAGATATTTTGCTCTTACGTGTACTTTAACTTTAAAAATCTGTTGTTAATGTGTTAACAAGATATTTTATTTGTAAAAATACTTTAAATTAAGTATCGGTTGTTAATTTTGTTAACAAGTTATTTTTCTCCTTCATATTCATTGAACCAATATTACTTTAATAGATAGGATCGCTGACATTTATTGGTTTCGGGTGAAGGTTTTCCACGAGGGTAGGCAATAGTTGGTTGGCATTTCCAACTAGAAATTAGCTAATACGGAATTTATGTCAAGAAACAGATTTTTATCTACATAACCTACAAATTAGACCAAAAAGTAACCGTCAAGTGTTAGCTGTTTTTTTTTTCAGCTTTGTTTTAATTTGAATAGAAACCCAATTTACATGACTATAAGCACTATGACAGTTTCCCCTATATTAAAGTAACCTCACCTGGAAATAGTTACTTCAATACAACGGTGGTTGTTAAAGACCACCTGGAATACAATGCTTTAAAAAGCCAACTTTTCAAGAGGAATGTTATCTAAACAGGCTGACAAACATAACAGAGCTAGGCAACTTCAAAGCCAATGTTCACGTTGATTCACGAGAGCCATATAAGAATACCCAAGAGGTCCCCCCTCCCCACATCCCACTTGAGTTATCAATGTGCTAGTATATTGCTCTTTCAGAGAATGTATTCAACATTTTGTACAATCATAAATAATAAACTGAAAAAAAAACATAAGTAAAAAGAAGGTAAAATTTTTAATCTATCTCGAGTAGTCTCTGAAATTTTACATTTTAATGAAGGTAGTGTGTTGTTTGCGTTGTTCCGACTTTATATACTGAAACTTATGCGGCAAAGCTGTAGGCTAAATTAATTAGTGTAAATTTTAATTAGCAACTGTAAAATTTATTTCTATCAAAAACGAAAAACATATAATAATTACAAACATAATAATGATAGTGATAATGTATATACACTGCACAAGATCTCACAAAAATTACGTTTACTTAATCAAACGCGTTTCAACGACAAAGTCGCCATCCTCAGTGATACATGAGCTACAATATCTAAATTATAACTATGAGTTATATTGTAGCTCATGTATCACTGAGGATGGCGACTTTGTCGTTGAAACGCGTTTGATTAAGTAAACGTAATTTTTGTGAGATCTTGTGTTCGAGTTTTATTCTATCTAATATTATCTCACAAGTCAACCTCAATATTTATACAATATATACTGCCATTAATTCAAATGATTTTCATCGAAAATCCATAAAAAGCATATTATCTTTATATTGAGTAATAAATTATTTTATTTTTATTACCTTTATGGTACCGTTATGTAACTTTGTATTTGTCTTATTACAAAGACGCGTTTCGGAGTCGTAGCTCCATCTTCAGTAATTTCACTCCGTAGAGGTCGTCAAAACATTAAACTTGACGGTACCATAAAGGTAATAAAAATAAAATAATTTATTACTCAATATATTATATAAAGTGACTTGGAGACCAAACAATGAACATTAAATATTATCTTTATCATTCTGGGAATTATGAAAGATGAAAACTTTAAAAGGGCGCCTACTGCTTATCTTTGTGTATCACCTTTATTCAAAGCCATACTTTTTGTTTGTTTAGGTTTACATGAGGATCTGTACAATTTTCAAAAATCACCAAAAATTCTGTTAAATCTGACTAATGTTAACTTGTTAACCTAACAAACTTTTTAACAAAAATTGCAGTTTAACGTTATAGCTTTACTAAAATTGGGAAAGAAGCCGACAACACTGTGAAAATTGATGACAAAAAATATGTTAATCCAGTTTAAAATCCACTTTTCCATTTTGCGATTTTCTGACTAATGTACTTTTAGTAAAAATTGCTTCTTCTAAAATAAAAAAAAACCCTAATAACTTACTTCTAAACAAACAAAAATTGAATAAGAGAATCACAAATTTTCTACCCATTTTCCATGATTTTGTTGCTCTAATGCACTCGAGCCAATCAAGGATGAGGGATCTTGGGATGAAACAGTTAACCAGGAAGAATACTCATATATAATCATTTAATATATCGTATACAAACGGAATTAATTTGAACAAGAAAAACAAAATCCATTTTGTTTTTTATATGCAAATAATCAAGTATAATTATAAAATTTGATGATGAACTGTAAGATAGTAGAAAAGGAATTGAACAGATCTGGAAGAAAAATTATACGAAAATCTTAAAAAACAAAATCAATGGGTTATTGAGTGAAAAACGTGCCTACATGAAGTTAAAATTAATAGCGATGATAAATTTCCAGTTTCTCATATATTTTGGAAATTTAATATCTATGGAAAGAAAGGATATAAATATATCATAATAGCATTACAAGTACGATTATTTTATACTTTTGACAAAGGTTCTAATAAACCGAAGTGTTTGTTGTTTTCTCTTCTTTTCTATACAAATAAGTTGAGCGAATATAGAGTATAATTACATAAGTGGAGTGATTAAAGGACACTTTGGCAAACAGATGTTAACAAACAAATATACGTCTTCACAGAACACAAACCTACCCTTGTTTACGACATTAAAAGTTGGGGGTTTAAGTAAAAAAACAACAGAATATATTAACAAAAACTATAAAATGGACAGATAAGATTATTGAGACATCTTTTACGATATATCGTACGATATTATCTACGAGATTTAGATTATCGAACAAAATTAAAAGTGAACACATGTTGTAGAAGATATTAAATTTCATCAGGAAAACAATATTTAGGCACCTATAAAGAATGAATCAAAATGTATAACAAAATTGGAGTGTATAAGAGCAAGAAGAGAATTGTGGCGACGTCGACAAAAATGGAGAGACCAGGCACACCTTCAAGAGCAATGAGGAAACTAAACAGGTAGCAAGATCTGTTCCATGAACTTTTACGATGATGATATTTATAATAATTTGAACTGTCAATATGATCTAAGGGCTATGTTTGGGGTACAGTTCATGATTCCTTATCAAGATTATATCATAACGAGGTTGAATTCCGATTTTTTTAAAAAAAATATTTATAAATTTGTCTCATTCTGATATGCCAGTGTATTCATTCCATATATAAACGATAACTATACAAAAGATAATATGATACATTTAGAGTTTTTTTTTTTTTTCATTTATATGTTGGAGGTCAATAATGTTTGCGCTAATACCAACTGAAACGTCTTTTTACCACAAACTTGTTTCTATGTCACTAAACAAGTAAAGTGTATAAACCAATCATTTCTTGTCCATTTCTCCTTTCTCAATCTTAGGGAATTAAGAAACATCTAATTTATTTTATTACGCGTTTGAAATGGTGGTACAGTAATTCAAATTTATAAACACTTTTAGTTTACTTATGATTCATATTATACAAAGAATTCCAGTTCAACGTTTGTAAATATTGAGTTATATCAAAATTTAATGAGAATTTACCTAAACTAAGTAGAAAAATTACTACGATTTTACCCAGATCCCCGACAAATTCAATTAATTTTAGTTATAGGCCTATCTCGCTCGTTTCAAAATGTTTGTGGAAAAGATAACACTTTCGTTTTTACAATTTGGAACAATACTTTGTTCTACAAATATAATAGAGAACATTTTTGATAAAAAAAGTTTTACACTAAACAAATTCAAAACTCCTGATACTAAAACTTGTTTTTTTTCTCTCTTCTTTTTTTACACATTTGGATTATTTTAAAAATTGTTATGTTTTAACAGATTTAGATGAAATTCAATTTCTACATAGAATGTAAACAGATATAAAAACAATTTAAGAGTATGTAGTACTGTAAGATAAGTGGATTTAGTAGAGAAAGTCATCTTGGGCTTACATTGACAAGCAATATTATTTAACTGTTTACCAAAATTATATAACACTTGTGGGAACAAAGTGTTTTTAACATTTTGTCCCACATACTTTGAGGTTAATTCCATAGAAATAAGTTTAGATTTCCCGAGAAGTATTTATGAATGACAAATTTAGATTTATTTACTCTTCTTTTAGGCCATGTATTCTATTCATCTATACCTTCAGTATTGTCCTGTCAGTAAAAACAAATTTCATCAAAATTGGTTCAGTAGATCAGCATAACTACATTTCTAGTTTCCTAACAAAACATTAAGTGGGTTATTAAACTGTATTATTGTTATCATCGTAAACGATTTAGGCTTTTACTAACTTTTGGGAGTTTCGACAATCTGCATTTCTAGCAATTACAATTTTACACAAATTTCATGGGTTTGGAAAGTCAGCACATTTCCAGCGTTATAAAGGGAACAAAAACAGTTACTATAATATATGTTTTTACCAAACCTAACCACTAAAGCATGAACAGTTTGTTTCGTTATAGATTCGTACAAATTACGACAACCTTACATAAATTTAGGACTAATTTAATTAATGTGAAATTTTTTTTCTCGTTAAAGCCTTATTTAGGATTTGTTGTATATGGGGGGGGGGGCTTGGGTTGCTTTAGAATAATTTAGGAAGGGATAATAGGAAACGTTAGCCTATTTGGTACTAATGACATCTTTATTGTATTTTTGACGAATCAGTGAGAGAATTTAAGCGTGAGTCATTCAGTGCTGTATTTTACACGTGAGGAGGAAGTGGGATATCAATGTTTATGTTTTCACAGTCGTGGAATGCAGGAGAAAGGAAATTAAAATGGCATAGACTTCCTCCTTGAGTGACAATATGATAAAATCTTTCAAACTGATAAACAAAACGTATAGTCACTAACGGGGATAAATAGACCAATGCGGGGGGGGGGAGTTGTGACGAACATTCCAGATCTATTTCTGTAGTTGATGGAGAAGGAGGAGGGGGTTCTGTTTTGTGTTACAAGTTGACAACAGAAGTCTCTGTTCTCAAATAATCGGTCTACAAACTTTCTCACGTAGGCTACTCATAAACAAATTGTTAGAATCACTTAGTTTTTGTTTTTTAAATCGAACTTAAAAAAACTTCAATATAATTCATTTATATATTTTTAATATTTTTTCAAATTAAAATATTGACAGTTTCAAATAAATAAGTTAATTAAATGACATGGGAATTAGTTCAGAATGTGTGCATTAATTGGTTACCCCCACCCCCAATTTATTCATATTTTGAGATAGTAATTTCTCACATATAAAACTAAGCAAGATCGAAAGGCCATAATTGCATAACTTCATATGTAGGTCTACATCAGTCGGACTAATTTTTGTTTAGCTAGACTACGATTAGGATTATTGCTAAAACTTGCTTAGTATAGAATAATACAGACATTTATAGATTGATTTATGCTTTGTAGTCGGTCTTGATGTTATATTATTAAATTCCTTACTGGTGTCTTCGTGAGGCCTTTTTTAGGGGACAATGAGTTGTTTTAGTTTCTTGTTTTTATATATATGTATGTCTTTGTGTAGCTTGTATTTCTGTCATATTTTTGGCAGATACAGTCAAATTTGATTTAAAATGGTTTGGACAAGTAGCCATTTGGTGGATTTAGAATGCAAATATTTTTATACCCATAATTAAAAAAAATTAATCTTTTATAATTAGATGTCATTTAAACATTTTTGTTTAAAACATATCTTAGATTTTTCTTATTATATGAGGAGGATACTGGAGGGAACATATTTAAAATGTAAAGTAAACTTTACACCTAAATGTGATTATTTCCTATCTTTTTTGTCACAATTTAACCACTATTAATATGGTTATGGATGTTGTCGGATTTTAAAAGTTGCTTCTTTGGCTTATTATTATTATTATATGTTCATTTATTTATCAAAATTTACGGTCCATAGTTTTACTTACTCTTAGCCGTCCAAACTTTATTGTTTTCTTTTGTCTCATATTTTACTGAACATCACACCAAGTAATTTTTTGCTTTTTCTTGGATTCAATGATCTGTTGACATTCTTTATTTTGTTCCTGTTTTATAGAATCATTATTCACAATTTTGATTACTGTTAGTTTTCCTAAAGTTTTCCAACATTTTCGTTGATTCTGATTTTATTCGATTCTCAAAAAACAATACAAAATGTAGCCAATTCACGCCCATTTTCCCTTTTCACAGTTTTACGAACTTTCAAGAATTATCATAGATACTTTAATTGTACATAAAAACACATAATAGTAATGTCACAGAAGGTAATTTCCAAATTATTTGCAAGTTTAGAAATACGAACTGACATAAGAGAAAACTTTTCACACATTCAATACTAAGTGAATCACTGACTGATTCAATAGTGATCATAGTCAATAGGGGGGGGGGGGGGAGTAATGCTTAAAATCGTAGTGGACCCAGAATTGATATATAAAAACTTAAAATTGAACCAATTTATTTTCAAAATTTACTTTATTAATTTAACTGATATGGATGTGTGTAGAGCTGTGTATACTAATTAAATAATGCTAGATTGTGTACTCATGTGGGTCTACAGTGTTGTCACATTGTGCATATCACATAAACTACGCCCATATGTCCCTGCGTGGTTCCTCTGCTAACAAACCCACAATTAGACAAATTGACAACAATTACTTGCCCACATTAACCATTTATATGTTGAGACAGTATAGTTTCTTGCAAAAAATCAATAGGTTTTTTATTATTGACAATTTTGTCATTCTTGTCCTTCCTGTCATTGTGACATCAGGTACAAAGAATATAAATACTGTAGTAAAATACAATGTACAACAACTACTCTCGAACTTACGTGGTAAGAAATGTATTCTGATGCTCTACAAATGTATCAATATTTCAATGATATTCGATTTTTTGTACCCCTTGTACAAATTCAATCGTTTGAAAACGGTGAATGAATTAAATTATTAAATTTGTTATAAAACCGCTCAAGGATTAAGAGAGATATTAACAGGGCAGTGAAAAGTAATTTCTGTATTATCTCAGTAAGACTGTTGACTAGAAGCTGTCAATTTTTAAGTTTGCAATGGAGTCCCATGGCAAGATTAAATTTGTATCATACATGTGTAGAATGGGGGGGGGGATTACTTAATTGTCTGTAATCTCAACAAGACTGTTGACTGGGGGGATTACTCTGTTTTTCTCTTTCATATTGTTATGTGATGTGATGTAATGTTTTTTGTTTTTTTTTTATTTATCGTATATATGTAGTATAGAGAACGTTATGTGATGGATAAAAAACATCGATGTTTGGATTTTCGCGTTGATATCAGTTTTGAGGTCTTCTGTCCTAAAAATGAGTTTTGGACGATGTCCATCTGCCGTCTGTGCAGTGTACAGCCCAAATAAATGGACTGATTTTAATCAAATCTGACACGTGAGCATATTTTGGCCACAGCTTCAGACTTTTTTATTTTTTGTTCATTCGAAATTTGAAGATACCTTGACGTACTCAACATCAATATTGATCAATTTTACTAAAATGTAGACTTTAAGTGTTCAAACATTACATTTCTGTCGCCATCTAATGTCCTGTCAGGAGTTATTGATTAACAACACACAACAATCGGCCATGGAGCTGTTTATAAATGACGTGTACCTCTAAATTGTTTAAAATTTTGGTAAGTTTATAGCACGAGGGATGAGAGCCTAGAATCTATTAAATATATGATAAAGTTGATACGAACTCTCCTATACAAACCTATCTTCTATAGGAGAAATTTCAGTAATAAAGGATTTTTTTTTTTTCTGTAGAGACATTTTTAAGCAGATGGTGTTTAGTTTTACTTTTGGTTAGATAGGTCTTGTAAAATGGTGTGTGAAAAAGTTTGTAGCAATATTTTTCATAGTTAATATTATCTTACACGATGAATAAATTGTATTATTAAAAAATTGTTATGTTGAAAAAGTTGTTACTTTTGAAAAATGTTCATTATAATTAAAAATATAAATATTAAAATTTCAACAAATCAACTAATTGGCTATGTTTCTCCAGTAACTCATAAATTTCGTTCTAAACATACAATCTTTTGGCAATGTATTCTCGTTTAGCAGGCTCTGAAGCTGGTTGAAATACAGCATGTTATATATTTCTGCTTATCAAAGTATCTAGACGAAACTACAAAGTTTAAAAAAAGTTTTTAACTTTTAATTACAGACTTATATAACCAGACCCATAACAAACCGAAGGTTTTGCTCGATACTAAAAAGCCCACAAGTAATTTTACAACCGTTGTTAAGGGACGTTAAAACCTTTCTAAACCTAATTTTTCTCATTAAAAATACGCCTACATGTGTAATGACCACGAAATCGAAAAATAAAAAATACAAAACTCGGAATTTTCATTATTATTGACACTAAGAACGGATATTTGTCGTTAATATTTTCTTATTTATTAACATTTAACTGAACAATTTAGCTACATCAGATGAATTACAGTGTTACAATCAATATTTATCTTTTGAACTATCTAAACAAATTACATATTTTAAGTCCACCATCTTTAAGAAATTAGTCTCTCTTGTTTCTGAGGTATTGTTTTCTCCCCGATGGCATTGAATTAACTAAGTTTTGGCGATGGAACAGTTAATTTTCCTAAGTGAAACTAAATTAAATTTGAGTTAAACAAAACATAATCCAATTCAAATTGTAAAAGTTTGTAACCAAGTTAAACTTAAACTAAAGTAGATTAAAAGTTAGAAATAAAAACTTAATTTAAATGGAAACAAGTTAGCTTGAAGGGAATTATTGTCGAATTAACTCCGTACTTCAATGAACGAAGAAGTTTATAAATACACAGGGTGACTGAAAATAAACTGAGATCTCACATCTCTGAAGTTTTATGTGAAACAAAATAGACAAACGTGAATAATTGATCAAAATGAATAATTTCTTCGCATGGGCTTAACTTCAACATGAACATGTGTGTTTTATTAATGAATATTAATCTTTCCATTACATGTATTTAACATTTCTTAAAAATACAAAAAGTTCTTTATTAAAACCAAAATTAAGCTAAAATACAATTTTATTCGCTGTCCTGAAATAATATTAAATTTTCCTTATTGTATTTTCTTCTGAAGTAGTCTATCTTGGATTGGTGGCCAATTTACATTGAGCAGTGCCAAGTTTTAACCCACCACCATTTTGAACTACAACCGTCAAATGGAGATAGTTTGTAGACCAAGTTTATTTTCCCTCAACCTTTAAAATATGGGTCAAATCTATTTCCTTTCTGGTGGAGTGTTGTCAGTTTGCCCTTACCCTCTTCCTCTCATCTACTTCATAAATTTTCCTAAATATGTCGAAGACTAAAGAAAGCTACTAATATACAGAAATGAATCTATGACTCTGATCGAAGTGACAGTTTTATTTGTTTGAAGTGGAACTTCATTACACACGATAGTGTGATTTGGTTTCATGTGGCAATGAAACGTTGTACTCGAAAAATAGACCTACTACTTTTATCAAAAAATTCTTATGTCCATCCTTCTCTGAGATGTCTGTGTATTGTATACCAATTATGGGTTATGATATCTGTATTAGAATCTTTTTTTCACGAGGTTAATGTATTTATTTCCTTTTGGTTTTTAGCTAAATTTCGTATTTTTTTAATGTAGAAAAAATCAATTATAAACGTTGGGTGCTGATTGTAAACTGGATAAACTGAGCATTGAACCAATTTATAAAAAGTGTAGATGTAAAGTTATTGATAAAAAATAAATTAAGACTGCCGGCAATTTTTGAAATTTATCTACTGATTTTCCTCAATTTTTTATCAGATCTCCCTATATCAAACAAGTACAAATTTGGTGCCGAATCTCCTTCGTTATTTATTCGTGCTTATAGAAAGTCGAGAGTTTCACGTTATTTATTTTAAGGGTTCATATTTCTTGTATTTACACGTTTAACAACTAAATATTGGGTAACATTAAAAAAAAAAAAAAAAAAAAAAAATCTATTGTTTACGGCTAGCGAAATTGATGGAGTCATTTTAAATCTCAATGTGTGTACCAAAATCAGACACAAAAATTGTGACCGCTAGAGAAGCAAGATGCGCGCACAGACAGAGAAAATACAAAGCCAAGTGATGAAGAAAACAAATGCAGATATCTTAAATGGTATAACATTGAGGAGTAGCTAATCATCTAACAATATTGATTTCACATTATCATACAGGGACAGCAATAATTGTAGTAACTTTTGTAAGATAAGATCAGATGTAAAGTAAATAGACAAAGAAATAAACATTTGAACTGGATGATGGGCAATTCATAATCCCGTGCTTTGGTCCCTTATTTGCAATTGGTTATGTAAGTTAGGTAAAAATTAAAATTAGTTTATTTAAAAGGATACGACCTCAGTTACTAGGAAAGGGATGGAGTTCAGTCGCATCCTGTATATCAATATTATACATATCGTCAAGCTAAGCAGAATGAGCTATTTTGGGCTGACGTGTAAGACCTACAGATAAGAAGTTGGTTCCAAGAAACTATGTCAAACGACCACTGTATAGAAATTTACTGGTTAACGAACTTTTCCAAGGAATCGCAACTGCCAATTTTGATTGGATCCATGTAGTGTAATAATGTAACGGCCTTGTTTGACCTAAAGGTGAGAAGTTATTTACGAAATATATTTTAAACAACCGACATTTTAAAATTAATCAGTCTATTTTTAAATAATTTGGACAAAATAATACGACCATTATAACGTTTACTAATACATAGAAATACCGCCAAACATATACTGTAGTAGGTACTGATGTAAATTTATAAATCCAAATAAAGCAAAACCTATTTATACTGTAATTACAGTAAGTGGTTTTCTTACCCATTACACAGTAATAGTGCAGTATTGCTTTACTGCAATTTCAGATTACACAGTGCATTTTAAGTAGAAAGTCTGTTTTATGAAAGTACAGTACAGCAGTATAACAATCTGACCTAACCTAACCTAACCTAATCTGAACCTCTATAAATCGAAGGCTGTCAAAGCTCCCCTTGATAGGCTGAACCTCGGTATTTCGAATACTCAAATAGTACGTACGTTTATCGTTCCCTTTGAGATTCGAATTAGCGAAGTTTCACTGTATATGTAAAGTACGTTACAAAATCATTGTACAAATTTACTGTTTCGCCCATCCCCAAATCAAAATAAAAGCTATCCAAAACTTCGGTAGGTTGGCAATATAAAAGAGAAAACGAACCGTGGAAGCCGTCTATGAAATAATATAGTTTATCACTAGGACCAAAAGTAAAGATTTTCAGTACGAGCTCAAGTTTAAGAAAAATGAGCGAGGATCGAAACGCTTTGGTCCAGGTGATGAACTATATTTTTCGTTATACTGCAAATAATATAAGAAAACAATTTCACAAAAACTAAAATGTTATAACCTATTTACCTTCAAATCAATGGTAACTGCTGTTTTAACGGTTATTTACAATCAAGAGTATCGGTTGTTTTTATAGATGCTTTACTATCGTTAATAATTGGTCGTATAAACGAAGTAACAGCTGATGACCTCGACCTCAGCTGATGTTTTTAGGTCCTAGGATTAAAAAGAACAACTTTAGCATCTCAATGCTTGTATTGGAAAACAGCTGTTTTTGAAGCAGTATGACGAAAAAAAATTATCCCTTGTGCCATAAACACGTCCTCAGTGTAAATTGTACTTAGTTAAAATTAAGTTTTAATAATGGTGGTCTAGACTCGTATTCTTTTTTGCCATCTTTTCCTGAGCCGTAATATGGGTTTATTTGCGATTTTGGGTAATTATTGCTTCCATTTTAATAAAATTTGAACCGATTGAGAAATTAAATATTAAATAACAACGCCATGACCTATATTTTCTTACCGATAACTCATGAACCACCAATTCCTTTTATGAGGGTCCTTAAAAATAATTTGATTTTAAAAAAATTGTAAATTGGTGTTCCAACTTTTTAGTTAACGAAATATGGGAGAAACAAATTCTCAAATTATGGTCAAAATAAACTCGGATACCAAATATGATTAAAATCGTTCACGTTTTTCGGCTGGAGAGAGAGAGAGAGAGAGAGAGAGAGAGAGAGAGAGAGAGAGAGAGAGAGAGAGAGAGAGAGAGAGAGAGAGAGAGAGAGAGAGAGAGAGAGAGAGAGAGGGAGAGATTTCAACTTATGCTCGGAGACCTCGACATAGATTTTTGATCCAGCACATAACGTTCTTTATACTACATATAAAAAGTAGAAATGAAAACAATTCGCTTAATAACTTTACCAAGAGATTTAATTTTCTTATGTCTCTTCACAAAAACTAAACAAAAAGTATATGTGAAACTGTTTAAATCCTTGTTTTAAGTATAAACTTTAAAAACATTCCTGCTTAACTTTATCCGGTTAGCCGTTAATGATTGTTTGATAAAACAAAAACCCCTTATCATAAGGTGTCTTATTTTTGAAATACCACCCCTTTAGCAAAAAATTCTGATCCCCATTTTGTGAGATTTTTCTTTGGATGAGCATAGGAAATTCCAAAATTCGTCCTAAAAGTTTCAACTTGTTTTAAAAAAGCCTTTGTGTAGACAATTATTTTTAATTAATTGCATCTTATTATGATCCTGCTTTAAAATGTTTATAAACATTGGAAACGACAACCAATATTCCAACGAAAAAACTGTTTATTCTAATGAAACTATTACCTCCTTGTTTTTTACATCTTTAACATCTTCTAATTGATTTGCATTAGGAAATATAATTCGCCCAAGAAACGTTGCTGAATCCTGGTCGAGGTCAAAGTATCTTGACTTTCCTCTACCAAAATAGACTTTTATAGCAAGCATTCGTTATGCTTCACCATATTATATAGCGGATATGAGATCAGAAGTCACAGAGCTAGATGATTTAATGGAACTTAAGTTATGGCTTTATAATTGGCAAAAAACAGTAAAGGACACAACCATATCCGTTTTAACCGGTTTTATGAAAACATTACCATTTAATATATCTTTGGAATAGTGATTGTTGTTTAAAGGTTTGGATTATTAGGTCGCTGCAAACCAGCGCATACCCGACCTCTGGTACTGTAATCTGGTATTCTGGTAAATTGTATAGAATCAATCACAATACAGCTGATTAGCTGATGTGATGAGGTACACAAAGTAAGTTTAACACACTATCATACCATTGACTGACACTACTTTGAGCTTTGTATTTCAATTTCATTTTTTTATTGTTTGTTGTTATTTCTCGATATTACAATTTTGTTGATAACTTCTTTTTTCTTCATCTGAGATTTGGTGTTTGTAAACAAACATTTCGTGTATTATATAACAAATTGTATATAAATATGAGCAAACATTATTACAAATTGCCGTCCTTTTGAAAAAAAAAAGGTACTAAACTGTTTAAATACTCTTAACAAAAAATGTTTAAACACAAATTTTAAACACTCTTTAAATGATAAGGTATGTACACTTTTTATGATTCTAGCTCTTTGTCTAAGTTTTGGTTACAGTAGGTACCTATTGAATAAACATTCCCTATATAAACAAAGACATATGACTTGCCAAAGATTGATTTCTAATCTGCCGATTAAATAACCCTAAACAATATTATACCGTTATAAATATCTATTTCACAAATTGATTATAATAGCCGGCAGTGCGTTTTGTTTAATTTATAACCTCCGATCAGAAATATCGCACGGTGCTTAACGTGACTCCTAGACATTGTTAAATTGATGTTTCTGGCAATTCTTAGGTACATTTATGTTGAAATGAGATTTTCAGAGATTTTGTCCAATGTATACATTTTTCTATTCAGCTTAAAGAAAATTGTATATTTATCACGACCCAGAGTTGACATTGTTAAACTTAAAATTCTGGCAATTCTTATCTATTGATATGCCTATATTTTCTACCCATACATTTATGTTAAAATGAGATATTTAGAGCTTTTGTCCAATGTATACATTTTTCTATTCAGCTTAAAAAAATTGTACAGCTTTAATAACGTACACATTATTTATATTATTAAGGCGCTGATGTTAATTTGTTGTTGCTTTTTGCTTTTTTTTTAAAATTTTTCATCGCTATTGTTTTTGTTGAGTATTTGATTTTTTTTTTTTTTTTTTTTATAGTGAAAATTGTTTACATTTATATAAATATATATTTGGCCTTTAATTTAATACAACTATTGACTGTTAAATTTTTTTAAACTTTTAACGCCATATATATTTTAACTACCCCTTCAAACTGTTAATTTATTTCCACTTTAGATCAAACTATGTTTTAATTTTTACACCAATTTTTTTTTCATAGAAGGCCCACTTCCTCTATATGATGAGTGTATGTAGAGGTGGTATTATTAAAATGGAAATAGAAGTGTATTGACAAATTAATACCAAGATTTATCTTGGATCAAGTTTTTTGTTTATTTTGTAGTTATTACTCTGGTGGATATATCAAAACGTTCTCTAGAATATGTTGGAAGAACAGTATAATAGTTAACATTTTGATCTATCACATCTTTTTACAGTTTTATAGACGATTCAACCAAATAGAGAAATCTTGATTTTGCAGATAATTCAATGTCAGATATCAACGCTTTTTGCAGACTTTGGCTTCTGGCCTAGGTTCTTTAATTTCAGTCTATTATACGCTTTGTATAAAATCTTATGTTGTTTGTCTGTTAATCACAACCTCATTAATTCTTTATGACAAAAATCGTTGTGGTTGTTTGGGAACCAAAGTCTTTGTGCTTGAATATTTTATTTCAGACCCAGGACTTCAAGAAACACAAATGCAAATCCATCAATACATAAATGTTTTAAAATGTATTAATTAATATACGTTTATACATTTTTACATATATATACATATTTAAGGTAAGTTTGTTAAAAATCGGATATTTAATCAGAATAGACCAAAATATTTAAATTTTGAATATTTGTAATTCTGTTGGTCTTTTTCCTTATAAAACTACTATGTGTATTCAATTGTGTCATCAAGTTAAACTTTTAGTTTGCTTCTTAAGTTGATGTGTTTTTCCCACTCTTTGTATTGTTATTGGAATTTTTTGTACTTCTAATATTCCACTCAGCATAATTCGTAAGAAAATTGAGTTTTAGAGAATTTTTGGTTGATTTCATTATAGTCTATTTCTACATTTTCATCATATTGGGAAGTGGCATATTTTTTATGTTAGTGACGATGTGAGTCATGTTTATAAATAGTTAAAATATTAATGCAGATTTGTCAGTTCAACAAACGTTATAAATTTGTAAAATTAGTGGCTAAGATAAACCAATGATTACAGCTGCAAAATTGTTTAGTCTTCAATTAATTTTCATAAGATTATTGACCTGTTGTCCATTTAACTAAAACTATTTATTGTGGTAATGAACTTGTTTTTTGGGAAATCATTGAGATGCAACACTAGACATAGCCCAAGAGTTCCCTGTAAGTTTGCTAAACATATTGCCTTATTCATCTTCTTATCAGTGAAGCCAAGGTCACGGCAGAGATAAGAAAGTCGTTAAATATTTAATTACCTAATGGACGATAACCCGAGGGCGCCAGTGCCAAATTCCCAACAAAACCTGCAATAACATACAATCCTATAAATTTAATGTTACGATATCTGACAGTTTTTGACAAGCGTTGTGCAATGTGAGCAATAATTACAAGATTTCGGGATTATTCTTAGTTACACAAAACTCTTGAATCCCCCTCTCTTAGCTTCTCTCCCTCCCTCCCTCCCTCTCTCTATACCCCCTTCCCTTCCACCCACCTCTTAAGTCTCTGCTATTATGCGAGGATAACTGGGACTCTCACTTCCCCACTTTGAAGTGGAAGTCAAGGTAAAATGAAGACAACATTTCCTTTTTTTTGTCTTTTTTTTTCTCTCCTTCCTCTTGTTTTCTGTGGAACATGGTTAAGTGGAAATCTCTTTTCAACCTCCCCTCATCCCTCTTTCTCGTCTTTGCTGTAAAGAAAATTAACTAAACATTTCTCCACCTCTTCCTCATGTTACGTAGTTATAAAAAAGTAGTATTAAGTGGAAATCTAAATCTCTCCCTCTCACGTTCTCTAATGAGGTTAAGTGGAAAATTCCGCTTTCCTTTATGTCTTCTCTTTCCTGTCTTTCTTTTAGCTTCCTCCGCCCTACCCCTTATATCTCCTCTCGCCTTTGCTGAAACGTGAAAGTCTTCCTCTCCCTTTTCTTGTTTTTCTCTTTTTATTGAAACCAGTTAAGTGCACACACCCAGTCTCTTACTTTTTTTAATCTTTTCAATAATTTGAATTAATTAATATTTTCATTAGAATATTGGATATTGATTATTATTATTCAAGAGGTGGAGACAGGAATACAAAACCTTTACAAATCGTTGTTGTTGTTTTTTAAATCGGTTCTAATCATTAATATGAAATTGTGGTAAAAGTTAAGGCATCCAAACGAATAAACGAACAAAAAAATGCATGTAAATTGGAAAAAAATGGCATAAGGAACAGCAACATAGGACGATGGAAATTTAAGCCCTGAAGGTTTTCTTAATTACTCTTTGTTTTAAAAGAAAATAATTAAAAATACAACAAAATAATATATTCTCGCTAAAATCTAATCATTCCATGAAACTCTTACTTACACCACATTTCTATTTTTTAGATAACGAATCAATCGTTTTGCCGTGCAACATTCGAACAACCCTGACGTATCAATCCAAAACGGTATAATTATGTTTACAACCAATTACAATAGAACGGTTAACAAAAACGGTTAACAACCAATTACAATAGAACATTGTTGTAACAGGTGATAGAGTTCACAACCTTAAACCCATCAATGTAGGTTTTGCTTACGAATTTCTATCTTGGACTGCTGTAAATTTAAGCGAGGCTGTTATATCGAGCGAAACAAGTTTTTATACTAGGACATCGAGCATGCGGGGTTGTCTTTTGTAGTACATATTTGTATAAATTAGACATAGGGTGGATTCAGTTTTGTTTATTTTAAATTTAATGAACTTTTGGTTTAGTTTGTAATATAGTTTACAACGTTAAATGTTAACCTTCTCTATGTATCCTAAATGTTTTAAAAGGATAAATTTCTTAAACTTTGTGTGTTTATTGAAACATTGTTTTGAGGTTAAAACTGTTGCTATCCCTGGGAAGTCGGAGCCTGACGTCTAGGAATGCAAAGTGGCGCCCACCCTCCTACCCCCTTTTGTAGTCAAGACCCAAGGGCTGTTAATCATTCTTCGCCTCTAGGCAGCTGTCTTAAAATGTCTTGAAAGAAAGTAAAGCTAGACTAGGAAATTATAGTCAAACTTGTTCTTTCCTGTTGCTTAGTATAACGAAACTTATATGATTATGGTAATCACAAATGAAATAAAAATCATTATTTTGATGTTTTTCTGCACAAATAATCGTGAATAATTAAAATAGCTTTTGTCCAAACATCAAACTTGTCGAAAAGTTCAATTGAAAAATACAAATTTACCTTTAATATTTTAGTAATAGTTTCAATCTTATATCTCTACCATGAGAAAACGGCGTTAAAAATATGATACTTTAAACCTTCCGTTGTAAAATGATTTTTGAAATTACTGAATGGAAGCTACGCTCAGATGTGCACTACCCGGGGATAAAACAACAAAACTATATCCACGCTCCATGCCATAGTGTCTAGAAAATCGTGTACAAGTACTTCTGGGAAACTTACTTTTAATTTTATATCGGAAGATGTATGTATCGACAATATTTTGTTAAAAATTTAATTTAAAATTCATACAAATACGAATTATTATACAAGTTAATATAAATAACATTAGGTAATATTAAAATTTTAAATTGATATTTTTTACAAAGTATAATTTGGATGTTTATGAACGTATTCATCAGTTTATTTTTACATCTCGATAAGTAAACGGTATTATTACAGACGGCTGCAAGCATATGTTTTATCCTGGTATTGCACATCTTCAAGAGCTGAATCGCTCATCTAATTAAGGTTCCTGTAACGGTTTTTGCATGACAGGAATAACCTGAGATTGATCTGTAGTACCACCAATTTATATAAAATTGACGTTTACTATATAAATAGGTGTACATGTGACTAGGAGGTGATATTTGTGATATAGCAAATATGTGGATCGATTTTGATCAAATTTGGAAAGTGAACTTCGACACATTTTTTAATGCTCAAAATTTCTTTTCTCAAAGTCAGTTTTAACTATTTTTGAGTAGCCTCTAAGTACTTAAACAATGTCATCTTCCTAATTGGTTTAGAAGTCGGGGGGAGGGGGGAATCTACATTTCTCAGAAACGGCTTTATCGATTTAGTTCATTTTTTGATAAAACGTAAAGATTAAAGACCATAACCAAAAAGCAGATAAAAGAAAATTACGTTTTATGAATACTGTAATTGGAAAATAACTAATATGATCCTTGAGGTTAGTCATTTCCTCATTAAAAACTTTTATTTCAAGCAAATACCGTTTACGTTCCTCAGAGCGCTAGCCGGATCTACACAGTTTGTTTACGTAGTCTTGGGTTAGATCTCTCTCATTCATCTTTCCTATCAGGTCTCCTACCAATCATGTTCATCTCCGACTCTGACTGTATTAGATTATTCGAGACAACAAGAAAAACTACTGTTTAGGGATAAATCAAGTTAAGGTATAAACAAGCAACCGTAGGATATCCTTCCCCAAAGATAGAAAGTGTTCTATTCAAACTTATATAGAAAAAACTCATATACTGTATTTCTTTCTTGTTTATAGGGTGTGTAGTAGGAATAAAGTAATTTTGGGGGAGATAGCGACTAATATTATTTTGGTTTTATTAAAAGATGTTTTGGTTATATTTTGAATGTGTGAACAACTTAGTGCATTTGATTGGTAAGTTTATTACGATATATTTTGCAACATTTATGCAATCGTAAACATTGATTCTGTTATGTTCAACTACTGATTGTGACGTGTTTGTAAGAGAAAGTTTAAAAGGGTTGATATGAACAGTTTATAAAAATATTATTAACTTCGACCTCGCCTGACAAGAATGGAATGGGGAGGAATTGGGGATTGGAACAGGATATCTTAATCAACCGCCCCCATGTCTGGCTCTTAATCCTCCAGTGGGCCATGGCTTGGCTCAATTAATTACAGGCTACTGCGATACTAGTCATTTACCAAAAATAGTCGCCATTAGGTCATGCAAGGACGTAGTCTAAAGGAAACTTAATTGAAAGACGTGTACAGTACCATTAAATATGGTGGAGATTAATTGATGACGTACTCAAAACATAAAATAAAATAAAATATCAAAAGTTATAAATATCAGATCACAGGGTATTTTTAAAGTGGACGTTTAACAGCAACCCCCCCCCCCTCCACAGAGGGTCAATATTTTCAACTGTAAACCTGTATTTGTTATTACTGGATTTTACATAAAATCACATTTTAGATAGTTGTATTCTTGGTATTTTGTAAAATATGTAATTGTTTAGGAAATTGTAGCTTTTACTAGTTGTTGAAATTATTCAATGTTTAGACCTAGAATTAAACTAAGTTTAAATATTAAGTTAAAATTGAAAGGAAAGTAAAAACACCCTAAATCCATTACCTAAATTTATTTAATACAACTAAATATTTGTCTTGTTGAAGGTTGAGAATCTGATTTCACAAAATTATCATTCTACAAATTTCTAAACATTAATCTTCTAATCTACAAATTTCTAAACTATAAACTTCTAATCTACAAATTTCTAAACACTAAGCTTCTAATCTACAAATTTCTAAACACTAAGCTTCTAATCTACAAATTTCTAAACACTAAGCTTCTAATCTACAAATTTCTAAACACTAAGCTTCTAATCTACAAATTTCTAAACACTAAGCTTCTAATCTACAAATTTCTAAACTATAAACTTCTAATCTACAAATTTCTAAACACTAAGCTTCTAATCTACAAATTTCTAAACACTAAGCTTCTAATCTACAAATTTCTAAACTATAAACTTCTAATCTACAAATTTCTAAACACTAAGCTTCTAATCTACAAATTTCTAAACACTAAGCTTCTAATCTACAAATTTCAAATAAGAAAATAACACTAAATCATTAGAGGAATTTTGAAAATTGGTTAGAAAGTTATAAATTGATAATTATTGATATTAAAATAGTACATTGAAACTTCAAAAAGATAAAAATTCATTTTTCAACCATTATTATAACTAAGTTTTATCTAATGGGTAATAACATTTTTATCTTTCAAATTTTCTAAGGCTGAAAATTCTAAAATATCAACAAGTTTTGAAGGCTACTATCTACTAAACTCTAAAGAGTTAACATATTAAAAAAAAAGTGCCAATTATCTTGAAATGTGATTTTATTTGGAATCTTGTAATTAATTAAAATATAGGTTCACATTGGAAAATTATGATCTATACCCTTGGGGGACATTTTTGGTCTTGTGACATTGTAAACAAAACATCAATTAGACCAACACCCTGTATATGGAAAAAAAATATCCTTACGGAAAGTAAACAATGTGGTCATTCAGCAATTCACATACTCAAGTTACATACAGAATAGAGACAAGAAACAGATGACTTTATACGTAAGCGTTTATAGAGTGATATACAAACGTTAGTTATACAAATAGTAAGATGGATAGGTAGAAAACAGACATATTAATTAACAACAAATGTTGTGCTATGCAAACGGATATTATTTGAGATTGACAGATGGAGAAAGATGGAAGGACAGACACATGATGATTAGACTAGACTAAACAGACTAGAGATGACGACAACCAATATAATAGCTGAATAAATGTTATTTATAGAATATAATAGGTTTTTTTTAAAACTAAAACATTTTCCTATTAAATAAATAAGAAATTCAAAACACTTATCACTAGTAATATATTAATTTTAAATTGTAGCTTCCTTTATAAAACATATACTTTATAGGACCCAACATGGTACTTGCCCAACCCTGACAAGGAAACCTCTCATAGAGATGGTACCATTTCGTACAGAATTCAAATTTAAACTTTGTATAATAATGACGTATTACAACGTTTTTAAGTTTAATTTCTTTAAAAAGAAAGGCCAAACAACTACTGTACTTCTATTTTGAGGTGTTTGGCTTGGCTGTGTTAAAGTTTCTTCATGGGTGTATAAAATACCTACTTTCTGTTAATTTTTGTATTTCCTATCATAGTACTTTATTAAATCATATGATTCTATCATAGAATTATTTTTTTATTAAAGTTGATTTTAGTTTTTTTTTATCAACAAGTTTGATTTTAGAAGTTTCATGTAAAGTTATTATTCTCTGATTAATTTTACTTATAACTTTAATAAGGAATTAAATACACTTGCCAACGAAATGGGGTCTTTTTCGCCATAAATATACATTAAACTTCAAGAATTTTATTTCCGTAAGTTTGCATAGTTCGTGCTCCACTCACAAAGACAAAGTATATTTTAATTTAAAACAGAAATAATAAGGCACTGCAATCTATTAAAATACATACAGCGTACATACAGGATGGGTAAAAAGTACGAGAACGGCTTAATATAAGAGAAATTTGAAGGTAGATGTGATTGAGAAACCTACTCTATTTAAAAATACTATTTTATTATGATTTCAAAAATTTGGTTTGCCATCTTGGATCCGCCATTGTGAATTTAACTTTATTTTTTTAAATGGGAAGGTGGTCATGTGATACACCAATTTTATGTACAATTTTAAGACAAAATAAATGGTGAAAACTGCACATATCTCAAAGTATTTATTTGCATTTAAACATTTCATTTCATGTTAACATTAAATAAAGTAGGGTACATTAAACTTCTTACCTATCAAATTTTAATGTTCAATAAAATTAATAATTATCAAACAATCAAAAGATAAGGTATTAATTTTGATTGTTTGATAATAATTATTAAAATTTGATAGGTAAGAATTTTAATGCCATATTTATTTTATTTTTACATTAAATGATATGTTTAAATGTAAATAAAGGGTTTGAGATTTGGATGTGCAGTTTTTACCATTGATTTTGTCTTAAAATTCTACATAAAATTGGTGTATCACATGACCACCTTCCCATTAAAAAAATAAAGTTAAATTCACAATGGCGGATCCAAGATTGCAAACCAAATTTTTGAAGTCATAATAAAATAGTTTTTTTTAAATAGAGTAGGTTTCTCAACCACATCTACCTTCAAATTTCTCTTATATTAAGACGTTCTCATACTTTCACCCACCCTGTATGTATTTGTCATAACTAATATTCTTATCGCTTTATTGTTAATTTGTTCAATAATTAAATAAAAGTAATTTTGCAGGTACGTCGAATGTAACGGAATGGAGTGGTTCAGAGAGAGATCTAGCCGTGCCGAAGAAACGACGACGACGCACCTTCAACACAGACCCAGGTGTCCATGATGACGATGATGACGATGACGATGATTGCGGTATTTGTTCATCAAGGTCTAGTAGTCTATTACAATTTGAAACATTAGAACGACATTGTGAAAGCATTTTCCGCACTAGTGCGTCTTCAGAACCTTTCTTACATTCTCCGTCCGTCGCTTCGTCCAATTTCAGTTTCGATTCCTTAGAGACAACAAAGTGGAGGTTCTCCGGTTCCCAGGACAGTCTAGAAGACGACGCGTCCAGCATGACGTCATCGTGCCCTTCAAGTAGCGACGTAACGAGTTCGGATGAAGATACGATCAATCGTTCGATTTCGTCACGCAGTGGAAATTGTAGTTTTCGTTCTTCGTCTGGACTTAGAACATTTAGAAGTTTTGACAGTTTGAATTTATATCAACAGTCGGAGAAATCTGAAGGAAGTTTCTTGAGCGGGGAGTTTTCGCAAAGTTTGAACAACAATTCCATGCCTGTAGAAGATCCTACAGACCCTGTCCCTGCTCCTAGAGGTATTTACAAGACAGTAGAGTGTTTGACAGAAGTTACGCCTCACGTAGCTTGTGGAAAGACTCCATCGAAAGGTTCGCAGATCAATATCGATACAGAAACAAACAAACAAGAGAACAAAGACACGACAGACGGAACGAAAGGATCGCAAAGGTCTGCAGAAAATTTGAGCGAAGATAGTGGTTTTGGTGAGCACATCTCACGAGAATCTTCTAACAACTTGGGTAGATCCGGAGTTTATCCTATCGCAGAATACGATTTCACTTCATCGTCGTCCTACTATTCCGACTCGAGCAGAGAGTCGACGGCACAAGTTAAAGAAAAAGTTCCAAATTTAGGATCAGATATTGAAGGGGACGAGAAGAGAGGGTGGGACGAGACATGTGACGAGAAAGTTATATTTAACCAGACTTGGCAGAGTGCCCCTGATCTGCTTAGACCCATCATCCAGTCTCAACAGAGGAGTTGGAGCAATCGGACTAGTGTGCCAAATCTGTGTACGTTTAATAATTTCATATCTAAAAATTCTATTATTATTAATTATATAGACAAGGACGATGAGGATATAGTTGTGATACCGGAAACAAAATCATTTGTCGAAGAAAGTGCAAAAATGGCGGCGCGATGTTCAGTTGTAAGCACGCCAAATTTATACGCGGCGACTGAAGAATTTTTGGCTAACGAGAGAGACAGTTTGTTGAAAAGTTATACGGAATCGACTGTATCGTTGTCCAGAGTTTTATCGTTGAAAAAGAAATATGAAAGTGAAAGTAAGCTCAGTACAACATCTTCTAAAGGGAGTAATATTATGATAACAACCAGTTTTGTTAATTTATCTAACAGTGGAAGTTCTAAATGCGTTCAATTTTGTCCCTTAGTTTCCGAAGTCAGCTGGCAGGATAGTTTTAGCACAGATGGTAGTGATAGGAGTGAAGGGGAAGAAGTTACGGGAAGTGAATCATCGACACCACCAATTGACGCTTTAGTGGAAATATTAAGAGGCAACACGGAACCAGTATGCAATGATGTGGTCCAACGAAGGAGAGTTGTGGAAGAGTTGCATAAGTGGAAACAAGTTAAAGAGGAGGAGAAGGCCACGCCCAGAGGTCACGTGAGAAAACAACATCTGACAGTCGAGCGTTCAGTACAGACACAGACACCGGCGGTGATGGAGGAGCAAAGTGTTAAACCGAAGAAACACGGTATCGGTGGTTTTTTTCAAAGATTTTCGTTTAGGCGATTAAGTGGTCGCGATAAGAAGAAAGAAAAAAAAGATAAGAAGAAACAAATACATTCTAACTCTGTATCGTCCAGTAGTAAAATCAGCACCGCGCCTTCTGACATCGAAGATGTTCAAATCATACCTCTTCATCCCCCGACAGACGACGTAGATTTATCAGCGCTCGTATCAAAGCCACCCTTGCCGCCGCGCACCCCTAGTTCGGACAAACAACCACCGCGCAGACTCGAACAACCCCGGAACCTCCCTTCTGACAGTTCCGATATGGCCTCCGTTACGGCAACAAGGGGGCTTTTAGAGACCGATTTAGATTCTGACATTCCAACACCGAATAAAAAAACAAGAAGTTTACTTAATTTGGACGATGGACGTGCGATGTTGAAACCATCTCCAGTGCCTAGAGAGGATAATAATGGATGTGATTCGAGAGCAAAATCAATGGAGTTCTTATTGGATAAGGAGAATCAAGCTGCTATTAAGGTAGGACAAAGTGTTATTTTATAATATTAGTAAACATTAGAAGTTGCAACAATTAAAAATATCATTGTAACATTATTATATTAAATAGTATTATTTTTTTCAACTTGTGTCGAAAAAGTTAGGTTATATTGTCTATAAACACGGAATTATAAATGGCTGATTTAAAATGAAATTATACAACACAAAACAATTATTTTATATTTGATAATAGTTATCTGTTTGTGTTAAAGTTGATAAAATTATGAAAACAAGTTTGTCATTAAATGTATACATAATATCGTGTAATCTAAATTGTTTAATGTTTCTTCAAAATTACGTTTTACAAAAACATTACAAATAGTATCCGTGTTGACATTCAATTTGTCGAAATTTTGTTATTTGTTAATAAATTTAACTAATACCAAAGTCACAATCTATTATCCAGTGAAATAACACCAAAGTACGAAACACAACGTAATTAAACCAAAGTTTTATAACTAATTAAATTATAAATGTTTAAATAACAAGTCTGAAAAGAAATAAAACTAATTAGGCCTACTGGTGGGGCTGTATTTCTCAATAGAAATAAAAACAAAACAAAAACATTAAATCTGTCCTAAATTTGTGTTCTGGTCATTATGGAATTATCAAGTTTGTTAAAAGAAGCAAAATAACAAAAACAATACTTAAGTTTTTTTAATTTCTAACGCCCTGGTGTATATTTCGTGGGTGAAAAGTAGGTGTACTTTTCTCTTATACTACTAATAATGTTTACTAAAATATGTTTCTCTGGTTGTTATCTACATTCATTTTAAATTTTACTAAGCCTTTTTGTAAAGATGAAATAAAACGATTTTCCACCTAAACATAGCCTAGTACAGTATTTCGGCATAGAGTCCAAAACCAGAAACTATGTAGTTTAAATCATTTTAAATTTATATTAAAACAAATTAATTATTTACATGTTTTTATCAACATTGACTCACGCTTGATTAATTAATTACGGGAATGTTGGGTTATTTTTATGGAATGCGTGCCTGGGATTAGTTACGTGAGGAAGTTTGTAAAAGGGTGGGGGGGGGTTAGTTTGTTTTATAAATTGTATTTTCCAATTAAGTAAACTATTTTAAACATATTTTTCATTTTGAATTAGAATTAACATATGTTTCTAGATCATGTTCAGAAACATTATTGTCTGTAACATTACATTATTTCAAAAACAGTTAATGTTTGATGTAGTGTGTGTGTCCCAAAAATGATTAGATATTGAAACAAATCGCTTCATTCAGGTTAGCCTTACAATCCGTTTATGTATTTTTAAAATCATACTGTTAAGAGTGACTTCAATTTGTAGATACAGTTTAAATCTAAAATTTTAACAAACTCGTAATATTTGTGTTATTTACATTTGTTTTTACGAGGATAAATGGAAAGTCTTTGCTTTCATCATCGACTATTTTAATATACAAATGAACTTTGTTCGTCCTTCAGCATATGTTTTAAATCATTAAACCGAAGGTTACTTCAAGATAAACATTTTGATGGTAGTTAGTTGTTTAGAACGACTTGAGCTTGGTTAGATTTCCTAATATCATTAATTAATTCGTTGTTATGTACTTAATTCCAAGCAAACAAGATAAAATTGTAATGGCAGTGAACAAAGTACATAAGTTGCACATATATTTAAACTGTATGATAAAGAAATCAGTTGGTCTCTTGGAATGTTCAAAAAATTATGTTAAATTAGGTTATAATTTAGTTGCATATTAAAATTTCAAATTTAATACAATAAAAATATTTACAGTATGAAAATAAATTTTATAGACATGTATATAGTCTTACATTTGTAGATAGTTGAATAGTTCGAGGGGGGGGGGTAAGTAAAGCATTCATGTTGTAAAATATACTGTGCCAAAACATTGCACTAACGTTTTACACACCCTTCCAGAAAACCCAAAACTTCCCAAAATATGTGGTTTCTACGTGGAAAGGAACCAAAAGTAATTTACTTTCTTAATGAGCTTTCCCCTCAGTGTATTTTCTATGGGAGGTAACTTGTAGAAGGGTCAACTTTGAGGCATTTTTGAAATAAATTTAAATAAAGCTTTCTCTTTCTGCCATATTTGTTTTAAATTTATATTATTTTATTGGAATCGAGTTTTATATGATGGCGGTCAAGATTTATTTTCTTTCCCCCCAATTATTCTTGAATAGTAACTTCTTTTACACACTAGTTTGTGTCATCGGTCTTCACATTTCACCATAATTTTAACGAAATCAGTTAAACTAATTTCGAGACATCAAAATGGCTCAATGGCTGATTTTTTGTGTAACGATAATTAAAGAGGAGAGTTGGCAACCAATACGCAACGTTTTTCAACAATCAGCTCAAAACATGCTCACATACAAAATGTAATCATAGAACCAATCGTTTAGGTTGTGTCAAAACTACACGCCGATAGGCAGGTATTGTTCTTGAAACTCTCGTTTAGGCTGTGTCAAAACTACACGCCGACAGATAGGTATTGTTCTTGAAACTCTCGTTTAGGCTGTGTCAAAACTACACGCCGACATACAGGTATTGTTCTTGAAACTCTCGTTTAGGCTGTGTCAAAACTACACGCCGACAGATAGGTATTGTTCTTGAAACTACTCGTTTAGGCTGTGTCAAAACTACACGCCGACATACAGGTATTGTTCTTGAAACTCTCGTTTAGGCTGTGTCAAAACTACACGCCGACAGATAGGTATTGTTCTTGAAACTACTCGTTTAGGCTGTGTCAAAACTACACGCCGACAGACAGGTATTGTTCTTGAAACTCTCGTTTAGGCTGTGTCAAAACTACACGCCGACAGATAGGTATTGTTCTTGAAACTACTCGTTTAGGCTGTGTCAAAACTACACGCCGACATACAGGTATTGTTCTTGAAACTCTCGTTTAGGCTGTGTCAAAACTACACGCCGACAGATAGGTATTGTTCTTGAAACTACTCGTTTAGGCTGTGTCAAAACTACACGCCGACAGACAGGTATTGTTCTTGAAACTCTCGTTTAGGCTGTGTCAAAACTACACGCCGACAGATAGGTATTGTTCTTGAAACTACTCGTTTAGGTTGTGTCAAAACTACACGCTGACAAGCAGGTGTTGTTCTTGAAACTACTCGTTTAGGTTGTGTCAAAACTACACGCCGACAGGCAGGTATTGTTCTTGAAACTCTCGTTTAGGTTGTGTCAAAACTACACGCCGACAGATAGGTATTGTTCTTGAAACTACACGTTTAGGTTGTGTCAAAACTACACGCCGACAGGCAGGTATTGTTCTTGAAACTACTCGTTTAGGCTGTGTCAAAACTACACGCCGACAGACAGGTATTGTTCTTGAAACTCTCGTTTAGGCTGTGTCAAAACTACACGCCGACAGGCAGGTATTGTTCTTGAAACTCTCGTTTAGGCTGTGTCAAAACTACACGCCGACAGACAGGTATTGTTCTTGAAACTCTCGTTTAGGTTGTGTCAAAACTACACGCCGACAGACAGGTATTGTTCTTGAAACTCTCGTTTAGGCTGTGTCAAAACTACACGCCGACAGGCAGGTATTGTTCTTGAAACTCTCGTTTAGGCTGTGTCAAAACTACACGCCGACAGGCAGGTATTGTTCTTGAAACTCTCGTTTAGGCTGTGTCAAAACTACACGCCGACAGGCAGGTATTGTTCTTGAAACTCTCGTTTAGGCTGTGTCAAAACTACACGCCGACAGACAGGTATTGTTCTTGAAACTCTCGTTTAGGTTGTGTCAAAACTACACGCCGACAGACAGGTATTGTTCTTGAAACTCTCGTTTAGGCTGTGTCAAAACTACACGCCGACAGGCAGGTATTGTTCTTGAAACTCTCGTTTAGGCTGTGTCAAAACTACACGCCGACAGGCAGGTATTGTTCTTGAAACTCTCGTTTAGGCTGTGTCAAAACTACACGCCGACAGGCAGGTATTGTTCTTGAAACTCTCGTTTAGGCTGTGTCAAAACTACACGCCGACAGACAGGTATTGTTCTTGAAACTCTCGTTTAGGTTGTGTCAAAACTACACGCCGACAGGCAGGTATTGTTCTTGAAACTCTCGTTTAGGCTGTGTCAAAACTACACGCCGACAGGCAGGTATTGTTCTTGAAACTCTCGTTTAGGCTGTGTCAAAACTACACGCCGACAGACAGGTATTGTTCTTGAAACTCTCGTTTAGGTTGTGTCAAAACTACACGCCGACAGGCAGGTATTGTTCTTGAAACTCTCGTTTAGGCTGTGTCAAAACTACACGCCGACATTCAGGTATTGTTCTTGAAACTCTCGTTTAGGCTGTGTCAAAACTACACGCCGACAGACAGGTATTGTTCTTGAAACTCTCGTTTAGGCTGTGTCAAAACTACACGCCGACAGGCAGGTATTGTTCTTGAAACTCTCGTTTAGGCTGTGTCAAAACTACACGCCGACAGGCAGGTATTGTTCTTGAAACTCTCGTTTAGGCTGTGTCAAAACTACACGCCGACAGGCAGGTATTGTTCTTGAAACTCTCGTTTAGGCTGTGTCAAAACTACACGCTGACAGGCAGGTATTGTTCTTGAAACTCTCGTTTAGGCTGTGTCAAAACTACACGCCGACAGGCAGGTATTGTTCTTGAAACTCTCGTTTAGGCTGTGTCAAAACTACACGCCGACAGGCAGGTATTGTTCTTGAAACTCTCGTTTAGGCTGTGTCAAAACTACACGCCGACAGGCAGGTATTGTTCTTGAAACTCTCGTTTAGGCTGTGTCAAAACTACACGCTGACAGGCAGGTATTGTTCTTGAAACTCTCGTTTAGGCTGTGTCAAAACTACACGCCGACAGGCAGGTATTGTTCTTGAAACTCTCGTTTAGGCTGTGTCAAAACTACACGCTGACAGGCAGGTATTGTTCTTGAAACTCTCGTTTAGGCTGTGTCAAAACTACACGCTGACAGGCAGGTATTGTTCTTGAAACTCTCGTTTAGGCTGTGTCAAAACTACACGCCGACAGGCAGGTATTGTTCTTGAAACTCTCGTTTAGGCTGTGTCAAAACTACACGCCGACAGGCAGGTATTGTTCTTGAAACTCTCGTTTAGGCTGTGTCAAAACTACACGCCGATAGACAGGTATTGTTCTTGAAACTACTTTTTTGAGGTTCGGAACACTTATAAACGGATATATCAATTTTTCTTACCCATCATATAAATTTTCTCTATGCTTCATGTACGTAACAAAGAAGTAGTTGGTCTAGCCTTCTGAAGAATATGACTTTCCAGTTCATTGGTAAAACTGTTGAAAATATATGAGTTTCATAAAACATGTTGGAATAATCCGTTATAATAAACTGCTGTTTTCAATTCCACCCAGAAGTAATTTGAACCGAAATTGTAGGCCTACATCAGTCTTTCAAAATTTAAAGTGAATTGAATGATTTGTTCCGGAAATAATGGACCGTACAGTTTTGTTCCCCTAAGGGCTCACTTAAGTGATTAAGTGAATACGGGTATGCCAATTCCAAGGAAACGAGCTGCATCTACCTAGTCTTGGGTTAGTTCCCTCTTTTCATCTTTCCTATCGAGTTTCTCTTGACCAACACTTGTTCTCTTCCGACCCTAACTCTAATAGAGTATTCTAAAGCTAGTGGTCTTTATTTTCTTCTTTTATTTAAGGCGAATTTTGTAAAACCGACGAAGTATTTCAAATGATTAGGTTTCCATAGAACTTAGTCTTCCAAATTATAGTCTATTTCACACGGAAATAACGAACAATTTATCTGAATATGTCCATAGAGTGTTTTACCATTTTTGTAAACCCCGTACAATTAAATTTCGTGTTATTCTTAATAATGACCAAGAATGAAAAATGATGTCATAAACCTGAATACATTTTGTTATTTAGCTCTTTGAACGTCCAAAGTTTATTAACTTAGTCATACTGCTGACATAAACTCAAAAAGTATAAAGAACTCTACTGATTACTGTAGTTAGTGTTGAAACTTTATGTCAGAGTTCATAGGTTGAAATTAACTTTACAATGCGAAACTTTCCGCAAACATGAATTTCTTACTTTGTTATGAAGTAATGGTGTCTTGTAGATTTATTGATAAGAAGTTATGTGATAAATAAAAAAGTTGAGTTTTTCGTGGATGTATCCGTTTTGAGCCCAAACAAGTTATTTTTGAAATGTTGCCTGTGTGGTCCAATACTCTACAGCACAAACAAATGCGCCGATCTTTATAAAATTTGGTATATGGGTCATATCTTGAAATTTATTAGGTATCTATAATACAAAACAATTGGGTTAACAATTTAGTTCAAATTTTTGTCAAATGTGGTACTTAAGACTCAAACAAAAGATATTCGTTGCTATATTACTTAAAAAACTTGTTGAAACGAGAGATATCGGTAAAACACGAAATCAAAATCTTCCAAGGAAATGTTACATACTATTACAATTTTAAAAATCGGCTCTAATGATTTTGCTCAAATTTGGTGAAATATGAACTTCCTAATCAATGAGTTAAATTACAAGTAAAAGAACATTATTGATCAAGATTAGTGACAAAAAACGTTAATGAACCTTCTCCACGTTTTTTAAAACTCGACTTTAATTTGAATACGATTTAACATTGGACGAGTTTATTGCACAAGAAAAGCAAATTTAGGCTTAATTTAAATAATTTGCCATTTATACCAACATAACTCCCAAAATTACACGAGGAACCCTTAAAGAGACTTTCTGACGTACAAGGAGATAGTAAGAGATATTATTTTTATTTTTGTAGATGGATGTGTGAGAGTTAGTGCAAAGTTTTTGTATAGTTTATTATAACGTATTCCTATGAAATCAATACAGCCTGCCACATTATAGAATCATGAGATGTAACCGATCCCATCAGTGGCATTTACAGTTTGTAGTTTTCGTCCCACTTCGTTGAACAAGAAGATCAATTGACAGTTTAAAATATTTTTTTTTTCTTATAATTTTACAATAATTTAAAGGACAATAATGTTTTTACTCGTGATTCGACATGTGGAATTCGGTCAATGATTTTCTCATTTCATTTGAATTTTTAAGAAAATGGTAGAGGATATTTTAAAAAACAGGGTCATTCTTTAAACAGCATTATGGGTGATTTTTTCGTTTTTTTTGTGTTATAGGATGACTCCCAAACAGGAAATTTTGAGGAGATGACTATTTATACGTTTTGTTTGGATCCTTACAGGCTACATTTGAGTTAAATTTGTCAGAAAGTTTTCGATAAGTTTTATATCCACTCATTTAGGCTGTAGAAAACTGGACAGTCAAAGATAAAGTAATTCGAAATAGTATATTTCATCACTAAGACCAAAAGTGAAGATTTTCGATACAAACTCAAGTTTAACTTGGAAAATGAGCGAGGATCGAAAAGCTTCTTTTGGTCCAAGTGATGAACTTTCGTTATACTGCAAATGATATTGGTAAGAGAACAATTTCACAAAAACTAAAATGTTATAATCTATTTACCTTCAAATCGATGGTCACAGCTGTTTTAACGGTTATTTACAATTGAGAGTATCGGTTGTTTTTAAAGACGCTTTACAATCGTTAATTAATTCGTATAAACGTAGTAACAGCTGATGACCTTGACCTTAGCTGGTGTTTTTAGGTCCTAGGACAACTTTAGCATCTCAATGCATGTATTGAAAACAGCTGTTTTTGAAGCAGTAGGAGGAAAAAGCATTTTGGGGCCACCCGAGCCTCGGGTAGCGCAAAACGAATATTTTCACGATAAACTTAACATCAATTGTTTTTATTCGTCACTACACATAATATGTGACATACAGTAAAACGAAGAAATAATGTTATATTATTATCAGTATTTTTTATATTGAATATTACACAATTTTGATGACCAGTTCGACAATAGCAACCTTGCTAATATTAAAAATCATATTACAAACTACTCGAATCAATAAACTTTGAGGAGACAAAACACATCTAGGGATCAAAGTAGACATTTAGATAAAATATTTGTTAGTCTGGAATCAATTTGTAAACGTCTGAAAAAGATTACAACAAAATCAATTTGCAGGTTTGAGACAGAAAGTCTGTCGATAGTAATGTATGCATTTGTTTAAATTTTCTAGAACACATTTTGCAATTCAAATCCGGTAGCCTAGGTGTAACTGACAAAGCATTGATTATGTATACGAGGTGTCACATGATGTAGATAAAACTTTGTGCCACCTGTAATAATACATAAATAACAATTCAAAGACAAAAGTATTTTTGTTATCTATTAGTGAATTTTTTAGAGAGACTAGTCATTATGTATTTCATGTTGATATTTGTAGTTGGCCATTTTTTGTGTTTCTCTTTTATACCACTTTGTGAAATATAGCGCACAGTTTATTTTTTGCGTAATTAACTTGTGGTTTATATTAGATTAAAACAAATGAACGAATTCTAGTTTTGTATCTTGTAAAGTTCATAAATCATTGGTGAGCCTATAGGATGGAGATATTGGTCAAAATCAGTTGAGAAACCGTGTGAAATGGTTGCGTATTTTGTGTATAGTTAAAAAAAGGAAAAAAGTAGTCTCCATTAAAAAAAAATTGTGTTAAAACGAACAACCTTAGAAATGTACTTTTTCCATGTATTTTTAACGTTATTTCAGTTGGTTAAATCAACCCTTTAATGAAATAAGATATGACAAATGATTAGCTATTAAAAAAAGAAAACTATTAATCTGGTAACTCCTACTTCTATCCTATGTTTTGATTTTTTTCCCCTTAACGTATATGTTTCGGACTTGGAAACATTCCGGATATTTGGTGAAGAACATGTTGTATAGTTTACCTCTTTACTGCTAATAAAAGGAAAACTGTTTAGAATTAAGTAATTTGATTTTGGATTGATATCAATAGTCAGTTAAGTAGTGTAGCAAATAACTTATAGTTTGCAGCCGCCAGCCATAATGGTGACACATTTGGATTGTCTCCAAATGTGGCGTATAAATCAATCGCACAGAGGTTCGTTAACCTAGCTGTTCCGTTAACGAGTTTCTAAATTACGACCTTTCAAAGGCCTTACCAACAAAATACCCCAAACGCAGAAAGCTCTGGTATTCGGTTTCTTAAATAAATAGTTGCTGCGCCAGCAGAATCTCAAAACTACCAAAGTATGATAAATTTCTGCAAATCATAAAATGTAAGGTTTGTACAATCTTTCTTTTAGTTGAATAAGTTGACAAAAAATTAACCTTTTCTGTTAAAATACAATCGAAACATAACGAACACATTTTCAAAAAGAAAATTAATAAAATCATCTTGTGAGTGATGTAAAAAATAGACACATTTTTTGTACTTCTTATATTTTAGAGGAACATCGGTTTTGAGAAAATTTCGCAAAAAGTGTATTTTTTAAGTATTGTAATGAATTTGATAGCTAGAAAGTAAACCTATGTTTTACAGGAACTGATAGACCAAAAAATGGAATATTGTTTTTATTGTATTACATTTAAAATCATGCCTTTCCTAAAACCAGTTTAAATAACAAATAAATATTTTATCTAAACTCCCTCCCGTAATCATTAGCCAGCTGTTTTCTTATTATACAAATAGAAGCTATCTATTCCCTCTATGTCTATACAAATATACATTATCTATATCAAGCACATTCATTGAACCTTATTTTCAGCTGTGCTTACTATATTATTCTTCTTCTTTATTTGCATATTTTTAATTCTCTTCAAGGTTGTTATAGTATTTTTTTTTAATTAATTTTTTTTTTTTGTTAATGGGCAAAAAGTTGTTTTTCAAAATTAAGTCTCCTTCTAGAAACCTAGTTAAAGAGTTTGGAAATATACCAAAATCAACATACCTATAACTTATTGGAAGTTACGTTTATTAAGTTATTTGATAATGGTGTAGGCTATTGTTCATATAGTTTATTCGGACATTTGCCGTCATTTGTGTAACAAAATAGTGGACGTGTCCAATTTTATAAGTTCCAACTCCAACTCGTTTCAAATTTAATAAGCATTTTTATAGCATTAAAAAAATAAAATAAAATTTCAACTTTGAGGGATTGTATCACTTGTAGGAATGCATTTTTCCAAGTTAAATTTGCCTAAATTGTGTTACATTAAGCTAAAAATTCTTACTTAATTGTTTCGTCCTTTTCTGGGACACTGTAAAATTTAGAATGTATTTTATCCTTCATTTTTGACTTCTGTGTAACTGGCGTAATATCGACGGCTTCAAATGGCTTTTTGCAACCAGGTTTATAACCTTTTTTCAGACAATATTTAAAAACAAAGTAGTATTCATTATATTAAATAATGCTTTTCCTGTCTTTTACTTATAGATAATTTAATGTAACAAGTATTGTGTGAAAAGAAATTATTTATGACACGGAATAAAAGGCCCGGCCCTAATCTACACAAAAGATATATACAACCTCGGTAAAACAATGGCACTAAAAACACAATGCAGGCCTAGCAATTTCTATATTGAAAAAAGGACACGACAGGTTTGTAAGAGTAATTTTCTATGGATTTTTGATGGAAGGAGTTTTTTTTACAGGCTACGCTCTCCCTTTTACAGGCGCAGACAAACGTTTGTGAAACTTGAAAACTTAAGATATCTCAAAGGCTCTAATAATCTCAAATTAAAATTATACGATTACTTTCTTTACTCTAAATATACACTGTAATCTAGATTAAGCTTAGGAATCATTAAAATATCCTGTTTATTTTACATAACTCGTTTATATAAAGGCAAACAGTTATGACAATTTTAATTCAGCGACTAAATGTTCATGGAAATTATAGAGTTACATCAGAATCATTTCTGAATCGACCTAAAAAGAAAACATACGTGGAAATTGCCGTGTCTGAGTTTATCGATGGGGTAAACTTTATTGTGCGTGCGACAAATTTCACAGTTTTTAAAACTATTTAAAACATTTTTTTTTTTATGTGGTCCAAAAAATAAAGAGACAAATGGGTTCGTGGATTAACGGGTATAAAATGTTTCTTTTTAAGTGACTTGAGATTACTTTTAGAACAACAAAATAGAGGTTTTACAAATCTTTACTTTGAACTTTAAAATTTTTCCTGAAACTATCCGATTGTTTTCTCTGTTACAAGAGATGATCATCTTTAATTACAATTAGAAGATAGCCTAGCCTTCTAGGAAGAACAAAGATCTTAACTTTAGCGATTGTTGTTTATATGTGGTTGTATGGGAACAAAGTTTTATTAATATCATCTTCTCACAGGCTCTCCTTCACCAAGTCATTCGATAATTTAAACCCATCCGAGATAACCACTCTAAGGGTAGTAGTCTAAAAGGCACTGTAATTTTGTATATGAGTTCAGTTAAAAATAATCACCATAAAAATGTTGCCCTGAAATTTTGCTACCACTTACAAAGTAATTTGTACATATTGCAAACCTTTTCCTGAGACATTACAGGATAAAACGTTTTTCTAGGAACCATTTTTCGTACGACACGGCGTTCCCTGAGGTATTGAAAGTTTTCGGATCCCTTGTAAGAAGCGTTCAGTTTTATGATCCCAAAAGGTATATATTGGATTCTGTACAAAGTCTTGCACAAGCTTTAACCTCCTCATAGTCCTTCTGTTTCTATCATTACCAATATACTTCTAAATGTTACAATCCTAGCCGATACTGGATATAGAAGATACAATAAATTAACTCATTTCATTCGTGTTGAAAAAGGTGGCCATTATTCAGAATTTGGTATGTTTAAAATATTTACAATTTTGTATTTCCATGTATTTATTTATCTCGTATAATAATAAAGTTTATAGTTAATTTTTATTTTGTACATAACTAATGTTTAGCTCTCTGACAGATTATATTTTTAGTCTCTTTTATATTAAAATTATCCATTATAATTAATCCTATAATGTGGATATGTAATTAGTATGTATTAGCTTATCTGTAAGATTAAAATAATATTTGTAATCATAATTTTTATAATATGGATAGTTAACAAATATTCAGAATGTAGATTAGGTTAGGTTACTTTTTTACATATTGGAAAAGTTAACATCGAAGCTATTATTGTAATACGATTCAATATTATAACTATTATAATAATATGGATAGGTAATTAATATTGAGAGGGTACAAATATGTTTTACTATTTAAACTCTAATTCATAGTTTTCACGTAATTCCTTTTATTAATTCTCTATTGTTTTCCGATTGTTGTTGTAATGTATTATTTTTGTCGATAACAAGTCGAGATTTCCTATAGCTATAAAAAAAGTACAATGTTCAGGGTGAACACATATTGTACACATTACACATCGCAAAAACAAAATAATAATTAAAAATAAGGTAACCTTTTATTTTATTTCTTTTTGTGATGTATATATTGTATTTATATGTTAAGTGATATGTGCTGAAGATGTCACCTATGTAATGGCGAAACAGCTTTAACTACATGAAATATAGGTTTGTTCTTTAAACAAATAATATTCAATCAGATGTTTATCATTATTTGTATATATAATACTAATACAAGACGTTTTGAGAGTATAAATTAACTTTCGTTATTAAGTTTAGTGTTACATCTAGAGAAAAAAATAATCTAGGTTTGGGTTTCTTTCTAAGGTTACCTACTCGTTTTAGTCTTTAACATAATCCTAGGCTATGTTAGCATGGTTCACCTTTTTCATTCTCTAAGTTTATCACTTGATAATGGGAGTTGATTTATACTCTTGAAACTTCGTATGTTAGTTTATATATATATAAATGATCGAAACATCCGATTAAACAATATAAAAAACACATTATTATCAAATAACTTTAAAAAAAAAAGAAACAAAATATGATATTACAATATTAATTCATTTTATTTTAGAAAGTAAAGACTTTACTTGTACGACTTTATCTAAAATCTGTAAACCCTCACACAGATAAAAGTCCAGGCTCTAAGGAAATTTGTTATAATGTTATAAAAACAAAGGAATGTTTTACATTGTTTGGAAATGTGTTGGGGGAGGGGTTTTTATAATACCGTTAGAAAAGTGAGAAGTATTCTCCGAATCGAAGTTCACTCGACCTGCAGTACCAAACATTTTATAAAAAAAAACAGGTTTAAAATATGAATGATGGATATTAAATCCCGTATCATACTAAATATTTTTTAGTAGGCCTAACTGTTAAAACGGTATTTACATTTAATAAACGATTTTATATCTTAACTTATGGATTTATGTAAAACTATTTTACGACAAATTGTAGACTTTAGACCTACAAAATAGAATAGCTTAAAGGGGGGCGGTACGCCCATTTTCTTCCATTTAACAATTTAACTCCATCCCCTCCTTCACACAAATATAACTTACAGGCCTACTGTGGTTGGAACTTGTGATCGTAAAATCCCCTAGTTTCTAGAATAGAGTCCAGTTAAGATTTCATTTGATGGCTCAAAATAACTGTCGTTTCCACGTGAACTAGCTTGCTTTCATGTCATTGACTTTTACCGCCTTTTACTAATCCGTCATATATTAAGAATGCACGTTCCAATTATGAAAGAATTTGTATTCTATTTAACTAAATTCTTTCTTATTATATTATTCCAGTTTTTCTAATAACTTTCTTAAGTTGTTATTTCCGTTTGATTTTCAAATTAACGGCTGTTTAAAGAGGGTCGAGACAAAAATAATGTTTTACATAAGCATAGACAACTGTTTTAAAAAATTAGTTGAAAATAACCATATTTAGTTTCCGAAATAATAAAAATACATTTACTATACTAGATATTTATAAATTGAAAATTAAGAAATAGATCTGTCATATCTCGCCCTTTTATTTTTGTTCACATCACTACATCAATTTAGTAAAAAGTCGGTTTCTCTATCAACAGCTTCTATTTTAACATCATCACACTATTGTTTGGAATAATCTATTCAAAATATAATTCCACTACTCAAATTTTTGATTATGATTTTTTTGGCGTCTGTTTACTCGTTTATTTAAAATCGGTTTACAAAAATGGCAATTTTGTTTTTAATGTGATAACATCGGTTAAATATTTAATATAGTTTTCTGATTTTGTGTTTTGAGTGCATGTGTATTTTTACTTCATCATAAATGTTGTATATTTATTTTCTTTGTACAAAACCAGTTTCATTAGAATTTATAAAAACAAAAACAAACACTAATTTGTTTAAATCATAAAGTATATGGCGCCATCTTGAAACAAAAACTCTACTTTATTTAGTAAACTAACACTGTATAATTCTACTTTTGTGGAACTTTTATCCAAACTGCTTTTTATGGGTGATTTTTTAATATTGAAACGGATTTTGAAATAAATTAGTTTTCCCCTTGGTTCTTGAGGCTATGAACTGGTAAACGTAAGTTTTGATGAAAAAAATTAAAATATCTTTTCAATGTTTTATAAGTTCTACATAGATTCTATAATAGAGAATATAATTTAATCTTAATAAACCTGGTAGGCCTACATTTCAATAGTTTTTCAACATATAATCACACGATGATAGCCAAAAAGTTGTTCATTTACAAAAGTTAAAACTTCTCAACACACGATGTAAACAAAATTACCATTACACAGAACTGGCTGCTGAAACAACTGAACAAACAATGTTTGTGTTAACCTTGATATGGTAGTTCAAACCAGTTAACTTTAGACCAAAATGGAAAAGTTAAATTCCAATATTAAAGTTAATGGCCCTAACACCAACATTCATTAGGTAATAATGGTTCAGTTTGTAATCAAATAAAGTAGGCCTAATTATCTTAAGTTTTTAATGCTGTTAGTAAATGATGGGTTTGTACGAATTTGTGTAATATAAGATTATGGTAATTGTTTAGCATATACGACAGTTTAGAGAGTTTTGCTAATAATAGGGTAATAGTTCAATTTTATATTATTTAATTATATTTTGTAAAATACAAAAGTAAATCAAATTTAATCAACAGACTTGATAATGTATTCATGAAAAGAAAAAAAAAACTCCATTTAGTTTAGTTTCTTCACGACGCACACACAGATTTAATTTTAACTTTGTGCCATCGTAAACTCTAATTTAAACAAACTCTTTTAAAATTTTGTGTATCATCTTTATCTGCGTTAGGAATGTTAAATTAAAATGAGTACATTGTTCCGCGTTTCCCAGCTTCATTAATATCACATTTGTTGACGCGTTTCGGATATACTCCATTCTCAAAATACTCCATTGGAGTAGACTACTATTAAGTGTTTTGAGAATGGAGAATATCCGAAAGGCGTCAACAAATGTGATATTAATGAAGCTGGGAAACGCGGAACAATGTACTCTTTTAAAATATAAAATTTCTTACAATGGATCGATTAAATTTGAAAAATGAAATTAGCGCGACAAATTCCACCAAAATTATCCAAATTATAGTTTCTTTAATAGTAGTCAAATAATATCCATTTATTGTTAATGGTCACTAGTAGATACGATAAATGTTATCCGCCATCTTGGATCATAAAGTAAACAAGTCAGTAGATAACTGGATTAATTATGATCCGAAAAATGTTCGATTAATGGCTGGAAATATGTGAATGTCGTTTTATCTTTAACATTTTTAAACACTTTTATTTGCATAACAGAAATTCGTATTAGTTAGAGTGGATCTGACACAGAGAAGTTCACTACACGAAGCCTACATAATAACGGTGTCAGGTTGTGCCGTTTTATCTCCTCCGAGATAAGAGCCAAAGATAAGGTGATAACAGTCGTATTGTCTTGTCTTCGTTAGAGAATAGAAAAGCTTTTCTCTTACTTGAGTTTCATTACAATTGTAATATAATGTGAATTCAATGGTTACTAAAGTTTTAGTTAATTGAATTTCCAGACACACATACACACACTAAAATAACCCAGTTTTGTAAACAAAGAAGAGAGAAAAATTATGGTTTTCGGAAAATATTGGAATATAACTAACTTTTAATGTTTAACATACATTTATTTTAATTCGTCTTGTATAAGGTTTTCAGTAAATTTGTTAATATAATTTGCAAGAGTACTTTGCATGCTAACCTTGGGTAAGTAAAATTTAATACCTAGGCTATATCCTTTTAAATGGAATATTTAATTTGCAAAACTTTTAAATGGTTTAAAAACTTAAAAACATTTGTTATGCAATTTTAACACAGATTTATATGTGTGCGTGTCCAAATTTTGTGATTCATACAAACTTTTTTCTGGTTTAAAGCTTTATCAAATTTAATATTCTATTTAACCAAGCCTATCAGAGCTTACAGAGGATTATTATAAGAATATTGAAAGTACTATTCTTGTGACTTAGGCCCCTGTGGTTGGGAATTTGATTAAACACTTCCACTTGCTTAGCTCGTGTTGGCGGCTCGACCTTAAAGAATGTCGTAATTTATGTGAATAACAAATTATCACAATACAGTACAAGGATAAATGTTTTGACAGAAACGTCAGTATTTATTTTAGTAACATGCAGAATTGAAGTCAGCAAATTGTTACTTATTTTAGTGTTACTCAAAGTAAGCTATATGGATTTAAAAAAGGCCCCTATCTTGTACACGCAATTTTACAAATGATATTGAGGAAATCACGGTATATCGGGGGGGGGGGGAAATGTACGGATTCCTTTAAAACATGAAACGTGAAGAATAGACAAATACTGTTGTGGTTACCATACTTTAAAGAAAGAAGTAAAGTTAATAGTATTTAAATTTTAATGAAAGTTGATATTTTTATTTCTTACAACCTATTTGAAAAAAAAAATACATTAATACAGTAGAGTATTCTTTTGAAAATTTATTTTCTAAAACTTCTTCTTTATATTTTATACTCTATCTAAAGAAGAACCTTTAAAATGAACTGTTGCAAAAAATCTTGTATTTACTAAATATTTTGGTATTCCATTGCGTATATTATAGATTTTATACTGAAAGTTGTCTCCTTATGGGACTTTTTACATTTCAAATTTAATTTATTATTTTTCTTTAATTGTGACAAAACTACGGTTACACAGGTTTGATTGAAATGTCAATTTGAATGTACGCGAACAACATATACACTTAATGTGTTTAACGAGCAATAAATATAAGGAAGTATGAAATGAATCGAAGTTGCGTTCTAGTACACGATTAGGAATAATCTAGGGTAATAGTATATTTATTTCATCATTAGGACCAAAAGTGAAGATTTTCGATATAAGCTCAAGTTTAACTGCCGAGGCCGGAAAATGAGCGAGGATCGTAAAGCTTCTTTTGGTCCAAGTGATGAACTATATTTTTCGTTATACTGCAAATAATATAAGAAAACAATTTTACAAAAACTAAAATGTTATTATCTATTTACCTTCAAATCGATGGTAACAGCTGTTTTAACGGTTATTTACAATCGAGAGTATCGGTTGTTTTTATAGATGCTTTGCAATCGTTAATTAATTCGTATAAACGAGCTCTGATGACCTCGACCTCAGCTGATGTTTTTAGGCCCTACGACTAAAAAGAACAACTTTAGCATTTCAATGCATTTATTGAAAACAGCTGTTTTTGAAGCAGTATGACGAAAACAATTTTTATTTAATAGTTGTTGAATCAGGCTTTTTATTTAAAAAATACTTAAAAACCTCTATCAAGTTCATACTCAATGCCGTAAAAACATTTATAATCGTGTTTTATCAAAACTTTCAAAAAAAAAAAAAAAATTTTTCATACATTTTTTTTAGAAAGGGCTTAACATGTAAATCCGATAAATTAATTCGAACTCAGCCTTCCAACATACATAGGCTGTCATTAAACATGAATTAATAAAAAAATATCATACATTTTAGGTCTTCGTATTTTTACTCAAACTCCTACGTCAATTTTTTTTTAAATTCACACCTATCTAAACTAAAACTGTTCGTTAAACAATTCGTGACTATCAGGTTTAAATTTTTACATGATTTGACCAAAGGCCTATCCTCGCTGCATCTAACAATATAATTTTGAGTTTTGAACCACCCGTTCTTGAGATAATACGTGACAAAAATATCATGAGCAGAATGACAGATATTCCGAACATCATTTGAATCCTAGTCGCTCAAACACGAGCTATCGAAGACGTGATATCGATATTTTCCTCAAATCCTAACACTTTCATACTATATAATTAATTATAAATTAAAATACTCGGCATGCATCTTGTATTTAAAGCATTAACTTTTAATTTATACGGAAAACATCTTAAAACGGCCAAATTATTTAAAATGAAATAAAAAACCTTTTAACATCAAAATATTTAAAAAATAACATAAAGCAATTCCTCACATACTACAATGTCAAAGAATACCTAAATTCAGCAGAGTTTCAATTGTCAGCAGAGCTAAATAAAAATTATTGAAGTGAAAACTTCTATTGGCTCGTTGGGTGCTTTCTTGGATGGATGATTTAATGAAATCTCGCGTCACGCACATGTTACTTCATCATATCTCACTCGAATCAAGTATATATAGAGGACAACGGACAGCGTGGAGAGAGAATGAGTGATGATTCAGTGTATACAATATAATGTATACGTGCGCGCAGCCGCACTAATATATGCATTACATTACTCATTCATATTAAAACTACAAAACTATGAAAAATATTGCACTAACTTTCTCACACTCCCCTATATAGTCAAACTAATATTCAATGCAAAAATATTGCACAAACTTTCTCACATACTAATACAGATTAAAACTTTGCACAAACTTTCTCAGACTCCCATACATAGTCAAACTAATAATCAATGCAGAAATATTACACAAACTTTTTCACATATCCATACATATAGGCCTATAAAACTAAAAATCGACGAAACTTATTGCACTAACTTTCTCAGACTCTCATACATAGTCAAACTAAATAATGAACCATTACATATATTTAATACTTTAAAAAAATTTGAGGTTTAAATTTTTATTAATTTTTAAAATTGTTGGTTTTACTTCTGTCTACCGTCTCCCGACAGTAACTTTTATTTTTATTATTATTGTTATAAAACGACATTACAAAATAGTTTTGTTAGCCAAAAGTGTTTTAAATTCGTTATTCTCAAACACTTACCCTACAAAGACACACATCCCATTTTCACTGGATTAGTCGCTGTCTTCGCCTCCTGGTGGTCAAGACTTCTATGGTAAAGATCTTTGATTGTTTAGTCGTCATTAATTACTTTTTCGACGTGTTCCACGTATTTTTCCTCATATCTGTTGTGAGCTTCTCAACTTGTATTTTCTTACATATCCTTTGAGATAGGAAAACGCCATCTCAATTGGGTTGTAGTAACAATGGTATGGAGGTAGACGGATAATTTCATGTCCTTTGGTGTCGATTTGATATGTTGGCAAAGATGGTTTGTTGAGTTGAATAGGTCATTTGGTATGTAGTGGCGCTTGACCTTCATCGGGCAAACAGGTTCCCGTCACTTTTTAGTGGTGGGGGACGCGAATGAGTTAGTGTTTTACTGTTCTTTAGTTAGTGAAAAGGACTTAGAACTTAGTGTTCGTCAGTGCGTTTCTAGACAGTGTATTGCGAACAACCTCCCCACTCCAAGCCAGACCGCCCTCCCTCCAAACGCCACCACATAACAAATGAGCTATAAAAGTCTGGTTTCGGTATATCTTTCCTGGAAGGAATATTTCAAGCTTTTGAGCCTAACTTATGTTACAAATTTGTATTATAAAAGTAACTCAATACACACGCGCGTCGCGGAGATTTCGCTACAACTGATCAGTTCTAATGACGGTAGGGATGATGTTTATTGGCATTATGACAGTTAAGGGTTGTAAAGTAATGAATTATCCGTGTTTTACCGGAAACACACTTAACCTTTCCTTAGTACGTATAGTAACTACTTGTGTTACCCATTCACAGAAACCATTTTTAAAATGCAAATAAGACTCTCATTTATTTAATGCTTTTTTCCTATAGAAACAACTTATTTCAATATTATTGGAACTCTTAGTGTTTGAATAATTTCAATATTATATGTGGCGTGTTTGGTATCGTTTTGATTATAATTTAATGCAGAGTCTTATTATAATATTATAAATTCATTTTATAAGGCAACATAAAAACCCTTCGTTGTAGTGGGGACAACCCACTCTAATGAGGAACGGTCATAATCACCTGCGATGCGATTGTGTTGTGTGTGTGAGGAGGCAGGCAGAGAGACTAGTCTCTAACTGCCTTCTTTATTTGAAGATGATATGATTTGAGCAAAACCAAACCAAAGTTAGGTATTACAGCAATAAATTTCTAACTACACTGCACCACCTTATTCAGAGACACAGAGAGAAAACTTAAATTCATTGGCTGGTTATAGAAACATATTTATTTTAGTCCAACCAAGTGTATAATATCCAAGATTGCATTTTCTTACATTGAAGGGTTGGAAGCAGGCCTACCAGTGGATTGTATCATGACTTGGCTTCACTGAAACCTTGCAATAGTAGGCCTAATCTCCCTCTGTCCTTGTCTTAAACTTCCATTCCTTTGTTCTTTTTATTGAGTTCCTTTTAAAGCTATTATCTCAATAAAGCCTCAGTTAAGTTTGTTAACAAACAAATTTCTTATTACATTTCTAAATGGCGACCGATATTGACAGTTTGTATACAACAAATTACACGAGCAATTAAAATTTTGAAATGTTGACTTTATATTAGTTTGTTGTAAGATCAACTACTTAAACAAAATTCACAAAATCTGTTTAAAATACCCACCATTTAAATATATATAACTTTAATTTGAGCGATTTCAATATTAAAAATACCAAATTAATCTGTGTGTGTTAATTTTGACGATCGGTATTAGACTTATATTCAGACGACAACAAATGGACGGCCAGAAATCCTTTTCCAGATTGCTTAAGTCATGAATCGTGAAGACCGCGCAAAAGGCAGATAGATTTTTTGGGATTACCTATGCTGGGTATGTAAAAGAAACTACTATGCCTATATGTTAAAATTCTTGTGAAATATTGCAGTAGCCTATACTGTTTTAACAGACAGGATTTTCAAAGAAAAATCTAACAAACATTCCTGTTACTAAACTATTATTACTGATTATTTGTTTTATTTCGAGGTTATACATTCAAAAAGTAATATATATATATATATATATATATATATATATATATATATATATTTTAACATTAATTCTCTTATTTTTTTATCAAGAAAGTTAATTGAGAGTCAAATATATGTTCAGATTATCAATAGTCATGAGGATAGCGTGTTGGATAAATAGAAATAACTTAATACCTTCCCCCCTCTACCATCACCATATAATATTTACGGAGAAGTAATAGGTATTTGAAAGTTCACGACATTTTACGAATTATTTTTAAAATTTTGTTGGGGATTTAAACAAAATTCAAAAATCGAGTGTGTGGTGCTCAGACAAGAGATAGGTTTAAACAGCCATGAAAGAATACATTCTTCGATTTGTGTTACGAATTGATCTTGGGAAGGATCTGATACGAAAAGTTGTCAAGTTTTATTTCTCTTCAAATTTTAAAAAGCGGAAATTTACTATGCAAATAACTTCTTTAAGAAGTCTCTTATAAACAAATCTTGGATGTACACCCACAATGACAGTGTAGGCCATCAGTTTAGACTGATTACAGTGTTAAATCATAACCAATTGAGAGGATTTGCAGCACAGGATGCAGCAAGATGGCGACCTCCATTAAACACCTACTTTGCATTGTTGCAGAAACACTCGGCGATCATTAGTAATCTGTCAAAGGCTTTTGAAACTCCTTTACTGGTCTTGACATATTTGTATTGAGTAGATCTTTACAAATACGAAATACTGAATAAGTTTACATTCAAAGAAACTACAGTTGTTTTGTCTCGACTAAAAAGGAATTGTAAAAACTGAAAGAAAAAATACGGCTGTCAATAAAATGGTGAAAAGCTTCAGCTACCACAAAAAGTATGAAAAATCTATCTCCAGTTTTCCGATTTTTAATTAATATCAAACAATTTGTGTCTCCTAAGATTTCGTCAATTTTGTTGATCTTCCACCGATTAATTATTTCTCGAGTTTGCTATCGATATCGTGTAGGCTTCAAATTACCACAGACCATTCCACATATTGTTTGACGTAAACAAATTTCAAAAGGTTTTAAGTTGCTTTGGAATTCGTTCTTAACCGATTTTAATACTTGGTATCCCCAAGAGTTTTGAGAGACTAAACTCGAATCCCTTAATAGGTTTGTGTAATATAAATTAGATGAACAATTAAGAAAACTTGTCTAGATTTGTAACCATTCTCCGTAGAATACAATTGAACAAAGAAAGCTTGACTATAATGAAGTTTTTGCTTGAAGAACTTAATTGAATTAAACATCTTAAACTATCAACAGAATCCTTAATTACGGCTGTAAGCCTGCAAAACATCTTGTTAGTTTAAAAAGTAAAACAATGGTCATAATCGTGAAACCTACATTCTAAATTAAGCAGAGCTGAAATAACAATAATAATAATAACTGCTAAGATCTAGCTATATAATTAGTTTGAGTACAATCTTCTACCAATTCTAGGATTGTCGTATTATTTATATTTGTCCACGCATTTTAAAAAGTAGCTGTTTCGAAGATAGAGAAACTCCTTTAAAATAAAAAAAAAGTCAATTATAGAAAATGGTAGAAGATTGTACTCACTAATGTTTATAAATTTTTACATCGATTGCCATTTTTTGTTTAAATCTATTTGTACCAATGTTGGCTCATTTGTAACTTTTTTAAAGTTTTATATTGTTTTCCACGTTAAATATCTCATATCAAAGTCACTGCATTGTATGGGTAGGAAAAATAACTTCTACAATTTGAATTAAGAGCCCATTTTTGACAATTGTAGGCCTATTTTTGAAATTTTAAAAACATTTTACGTCATACATGTAAACATACCCGATTCAATGTTTGACAGTTATTTATTTTACTTTTTAAGGTTACTATTTGGAACTATTTTTGAAAAATTAAAAAAATTGTAATATAATTCGATATATAAATATATGAGACATATTAAATGTCCGTGTATGTGAAGAAATATTTTTAAAACTACAAAAGAAAATTTAAATATATTTGCTCTTTAAAATTCCCGCACACGTTTAAAAAGTATGTAGAAAGTTGTACTTTTATTAATTTCTTTAAATATACAAATGATTAGATATTTAAATAAAGGTGAATAGAGAGCAAAACGCCGGTATAACCCATCTGCAATGCGCTTGGGTCGATAAGGTTTACTCCATGAGCTGCAACGGCGGTACAGCGTCCCAATACGTTATTGGAAATATCCCAGCTGGAGTTATTTTGAAATATATTTAGGGCTGTTTGCGTTATGTAGAATTTATATAGAAATATTACCGGTATTGAAAACATGTTTTGCTAATTTAATGGTTTTATTTAAGGTGGAAAAAAAAAAATCAATTTTTCGCTCATTTTCTTCTAAAAGTAATTTATCACACAGGACTGAAGGAGGTTGAACTTGAGACAAAGAATATAGTAGACGTTAAAATGCATATTTATAGTTGTATATCTGCTTTAGTTTTTTATGAGATCAGAATAAAATTTCGATAAATAATGATACTACACATCATTATGGGGAACTAGTCGTAAAAAATAGTTCTAAAAAACTTGAAGAATTCACAACAAATCGGTTTATTTGGATATTCAACTGGATTAGTTTCGCAGTAACCATTAAATTAATTTTGTTCTATTTCGACCGAATAATAATAGTCCTAAATTATTTATACAAAAATTATACACTGAAAGTCTGAAGTTTATGTAAACTATCAAGAAATACCTTTATTATCAGCTGACTTTATCTCTGTATCTGTTTTTACAGATCATTTGTCCTCACCCCTGAAACTTCAAACATATTTTATAAAGTCAAACTATTACTGAAAACCAATAATAAACTAATGTACATTTGAAGATAGGCTATTTTGATCTATAGTTATAATATAAAAAAAATGCAATTTTGTTAATAATTTATATATTTATTTTATGACGGCTGTAGTTCCAGGAATTCTATTTTTAGTTTTAAATTCTTATAACTTCGTAATATATTAACAGTTCAAGACGTTGAAGTAAAGATATTATTAAAATAATGTCTGCAACTCTTGGCATTCTTATTAAAAAAGGAATTGGGTTGGGGAATGAAACATTAAAACAAATTTATGTGTATATTAAATATATATAAATCTATAACTGTTCGCCGTGTGATTTTGACTAATCATAAATCACAAAATCTATAACAAAAAAAAAAATCTAGATGAACTGCTCCTCGCCACCTAAAAATTTGCAGTGACTGTAGAAAAACTAAAAAATGACTCATCAAAAAAGAAATTGTACCCAAATTTTGCTTTAAGTTAAACTATTGAAGCGATGAGATTACCATTTAGAGAAGCGAGTATGTATATAAAAAATAATATATATATATATATATAATATATATATGTAAAAAATATAAATATATTATATGTTATATTATTATGTTATATATATATATATATGTGTGTGTGTGTGTGTGTGTGTGTGTGTGTGTGTGTGTGTGTGTGTGTGTGTGTGTGTGTGTGTGTGTGTGTGTGTGTGTGTGTGTGTGTGTGTGTGTGTGTGTGTGTGTGTGTGTGTGTGTGTGTGTGTGCGCGCGCGCGTGTGTGTGTGTGTGTGTGTGTGTGTGTGTGTGTGTGTGTGTGTGTGTGTGTGTGTGTGTGTAAGCTCGGTTACTCGACTTGTGCAAAATAAACCAATGAGAAAAAAATATTTTTAAACAGGTTCTGAGGCTTGTGTTGAGTACCCAATATTGGTTGATTTTTCTTGGGTCAGTGCCTGACTTTAAGGGGGAGAAAGGTTTTCTTTAGGATTCACTTTATACTACTAGTGATGGTTTGGTTTGTGAATTATGTTGAGTCCATCAGTCAGGAAATCAGACAATAATCGTATGGGGGTTATCTAATGTGTGATCCGTGGAAATGGTTACGAAATAATTCATGGAAAATTGTAAACACTCATTATAGTTCTGATGATAACCTAAATGGATCCTCGGTGGATAAAATAATATCAGACATTCAATAGGCGCATCAATAGGTCAATGTAGAATGCGATAGGAGCAACATGAAAATGAGTAATTATTAGTCCTTGTTGAAGTGGCCGATGAATGGCATTCCTTAGGGACTACGTCATCATTTGCCTGGGATAGAAATAGCCGGTGTGTTTCATAAATAGGCTTGTAAGATCCTATATCGATTTCAAGGGAAACAAGATCGAAACAGTAATTATGTGTACTTCTGGGTCTGAATCGAACAAGAGTTGTTTGTATGTACACTTTTGAAGTTCATGTATGGAACGATTTTTATGAACTATGGCACACATTACTTTTAAACAATTAGTCAAATAATTTAAATTTTCTTTAAAATCAGAGTATTTTGACTTAAATATAAAACCAAAAACCTCGATTTATTTCCATCCAGATCAAACTATATGAAATAAGTTACAACAAAATTTTTCTAAAAAACAAAATTAGCCTTAAAGATCGAATTTATTAAAATTGAAAAAAAATATATATTAAAATAAAGAAAACATATTACAGATCAAAGCTAAAGTACGTATTGTAATTAATTATAAATTATGAAATTTGTGTTTGAGAGTAAGTGGCAAAACATAATTTGGACCCCGCCAACATAAGACATTTTAATAATTTATAGACTTAGTTTATTAGGACATTTACTGTCATTTGTGTATACAAAATTTTTAGAGCACGGAGGAACACTCTTTATAAAACGATTATTTTTACACACAAATTATATAAATGTCGGAATAAACTCCCCTATTAATTAATCATAGTCAAATGATTTCAATAGAAAAGTTGTAAAACCCATTCAAATAAGTTTTACGCCTTGAGGAAGCTAACATTTTGATATCTACTACATAATTTCAAATCAATTGTTTTTTATCTGCCTTGTAACGATTTCTCAAAAACCAAATATAAACAGATATCATTATTTATAGTTAATTTATGAGTAATAATGCTAAATGTAAACATTAAATACTAACTTTAAACATTTAAAGTTAAAATTAAATTTTGAATAGCGTCTTTGATATTTGTATGCTTACTTTGGAAATTCAATGTGTATTTGTTTATTTAGACTTTATTTTAACTTAAGCTTGCGTTGATATATTGATACGACTATGCTAACTCTATATAACAATATGATGCCTAAATGTGTTTATTATATCTTTTTATGTGAATGCTAACATCAATACATTTATGTTGAAGATAGATAAACTTGAATTATTACAAATAATTAAATGACAAATTTTAAAAGTGATAATAAATACTAGAAACAATGATGAATCAAACCGTATTAAACTGACATTTCGTAATTAGTTGTTAGATTATTCTAAAAATATTGTACATCTACATTTGAACTTTTGCCAAGATAAATATCTTTCTTAGAATTGTACCAATGAAGTGTTATTTAAGGAAAAAGCTAGCCTGTGAAATATTTATTAGGTTTTTACGCGAATTGAAGGCACAAGAAACTCTTGGGTTTTACATTTTAAGAAAATGAGAAAAATAACGACAGAAAATTTGGTCTTAACATCATTTCAAGACAAAATATAATCTCCAATCTAACACTACCAAAACATGTAGAGATTTAAAATCTTTACATTTTTAGAGTAACATCTCTATGGCTCCTATGAAATTGATGATGAGACAAACATTTTTGCAGTATTTTACGTAAACTCGTAATCAAATTCAGTAATGTCGCCTTAAAAAAAAAACAATAATAATAGGCTTATTATTATGACTTGCCATAATATCGATCAATATATAAATTGTCCAATATTTTATGTTTATTTTAGATTTTTAGGTGATTCGGAGACCCGTTACATACAAACTCATTTAAAATTCTAAATACTTAAAATTTTCATAAACGCTTCATAGAAAACTTAAATTGAAATATCTTTTATAAAATACTGTAATCACGTAAATAGTATTTTGGCTTAATTGGAAAATATTACGTAACATCTACATTTGAACTTTTGCCAACATAATAATCTTCCTCAGAACTGTACTAAATGAAGTGTCATTTAAAGGAAAAGCTCCCCCTTGTCAGATATTTATTAGGTTTTTACACGAATTGAAAGAACAAGAAACTGTCAGGTTATAAGTTAAACGTATTAGTTGAAAGATATCCTCAGTAAATGTTCTCTTAACAACATTTCATGATTGTTTTATATATCACTAATGTTAACTTTACCAAAGAATGTTTTATACATTTTTAATCTGCCTGTCTCAAAAATAATAACCCTATGAAATGTGAAGCACCTTTTCAATATTTTACGTAAAGTTCAATTTAAAAAAAAAAGCAATAAAATGTTTCAAAACAATATATATCTCTTTTATATTTAAAGGTGATTCAGACACGATTTATTAATAAATCAATTTCGAATTCTTAATATATACAGGATGAACTCAAAGTCTGGAGACACTCCTGTAACTTTTAAGTGAGTAATTGGAAAACAAAACTCAAGTAATGTTTACTAAGTATAAATATGTACTTTTTTACGCATAAGACAAAGTTCTTACCATTTTCAAGATGGGAAATATTGGGGGCAGCTCAATTTTTATTCGCAAAGCCCTGTAATGTGACCATTCATTTTAAAGATACTGACAAAAGAAAATTAACAATTTTTGAAACGAGGCAAAGTTTCCCCATATATAAAAAAATACATTTTAATACCTAATAAACATTTCTTGGATTTGGCTCTTCACCAATCACTCACTAAAAAGTTAAAAGAACTTGAATCATTCTCGTCTTTAATCGTAAATAACTTTAGAGAGGAATAAGATAGAGACCTCTAGTTTTCGTCATTTACATTCTCATACCAATAGCTTTAAAATGAGGGGTCACAAGGCAGGGGTTTGAGCTGCCCCCAAAATTTCCCATTTTAGAAATGGTAACAACGTTGTCTTATGCGTACAAAAAGTATATGTTTAAACCTAGTAAACATTACTTGAGTTTGGGTTTTCCCAATTACTCACTCAAAAGTTACAGGGGTGTCTCCAGACATTTAGTTCACCCTGTATATTGACTGGTGATATTTCTTCTATTAACGTAATTTGTTAAAATCTTATTATTCTTGAAACCAATTTTAATGGTCTCTCTATCTTGAAATATTACTTGGCAAAAGTACTGCAAAAGTAGAGACGAACATTATTCTGAAAATATCTCGATGTTACATAATAGATCAAAACGTAGAAGTTTCGGAATAGATTGTATTTAAAATATTGCAATAAAATACTTTTTTGTGTGTAAATGGGAAAGTATAACGTGGGGAATTTACTGAGGTAAAAATCAAAATATCTGATCCCTTTTAGTCGCGGTATAACCTCTCAACAAACAATAACTAAAAGATTAAGCCGGGTCGTCACCTTGACAACATCGATTCTCTGTTAAGTGCGTCGATTGTTTCGTAAAAAGAGGGTTTAACTCCTCAACCTGGAATATGTCAACTAACTATTGATTTGAATTTCGTATATACACACACACATACCAGAAACGATTATGTTATATTGTAGGCTTCTAAGGTAAGGGTGGTAATTATAAAATAATTAGACGTCCATTTTTTGACTGAACTTCATGTTCAAAAAAGAGGAATTAGAATAAAGATAAGCAACATGCCTTACGTTATTGTAGTCTATCGTTACCAGTAAGAAATAAGGACAAAAATTAAGATAGTGATTTGAAATTGGATAAATGGTTTTTATTGTGTAAAAAAATATTTAAAACAAGAAAAATCTAGTAAAAATAAATTTCAAAATTCTATTTTTAATAAACATTTGTAACTAATTCGGTTAATACACCACACTAAGTGTAGGTTCGAACTAGTAGATTTTAATTCTGCTTGTGATTGTACCAGCATATATGTGAAAAAAAAAACTAATAATAAAGACATTATTTGATTTAATTATAATTTCGAGTCGAAATCTAGAAAATTTGATAGCGATGGGGCCGTGACAAACCTAGCGAGAAACTTTTCAAGATTGAGTCTCTTTTACACAATGTAATGACACTCCCCAGGGTTCATTTTTCCTTCTGTTTGTAGAGTTTTATGTCTAATCTTAAAAAGTATATCTTAATCAATTACACGATAATTTTAATTCATAAAGTATTTCATTTCTGACTTTATTTTTAGGAATAGAAAAATGAAATTATAAACTTGATGGGTTTTAGGGTAAAATAAACGGTGCAACAACATTCCATAAATTTGTCCACCCACCATCCACAAAATCATTTTTGTCACTCAAAAAGTCAGTTCGGTGGTAATAATTGTCACCCAGAAAGTTATAATTAATCATGAACTGTCGCTGAAAAAAATATTTATACATTTTAATAGGGATTAACTTGCTTCACATGCGCTATAAACACGTAAACGAGAACCGTCAGTTTTTTTTTTTTTTTTTTAAATTATTCCAGAATTATAATAATGTTTTATTTCTGATATTTTAGACGGAGTTGGGCCATTAATTTTCACATTTCATTAAAATTTTATCAAAATTGGTATAGCCGATTTTGAGAAACCACGTTTTACATAGCAACCCATGGCCGATGTTATGGGTATGTTTACCTATAACTCATGAACCAGCATTTTTAGAAAGTAACCACCAATACGTTTTATTTGGGTCTTTAAAGGGGACGCTACAACCAAATTTGATAGGACTATAAATCGTTATACCCGATTTTGTGTTTTTTAAATTTTGAGTCGGTAAACCTTGTGGCCACACTGTGTAACCAATAGACTGGACGTCTAATCTGTTATGCAGATGTGGTTTAGGCCTATCTGTCCCATTACAGGAAAATACAGCAAATCTATATAAGTGTGTAATCCACCACTATAAGAGTACAGTAGTTCACTTTTAGATGTTTTAATGTTTAGTTTTAATTTGTGTTGAATGTCAATCGAAATGTCTTAGTCATATATGTACTACAACAGACACCACAGTTTGTAAGACAATTTTAACTGAACCTCTTAGTAGCTTCATATTACGCTTAATATTCTAAACTAACTGGCACAGCACAAAGGTTCTCTGTATTAGTTTTGAGAAATGATGTAAACATAACCTCAAAATAAGTAAATAATAAACAGCTGATCAGCAAAATTACAATGCAATTACTATTGCCTTAGATGTTGTTATTCTTGTCACTCTGGTAACGCTTAAGGTTTTACAGGTTATAGAAAATGGTTGTCTGTATTTTCTCTCACTGTATTTTGTAATTAATTTTTTTGAACTTTAGAATATGTTTAAATTTAAATTAATCAGTGGACACCGACGGATAGTTTTTATGGAGGAAAATTATTTGCAACAACCATTTATGTTGCCTCGTGGCGTAGATTAGTCAATTAAGTAAATTTAGTCGTTAGGTCATTAACTAACTGTTTCTGTTTATAGATATAATAAATAAATAATTCCTAACATTCTGTACTCGCTGGTGTGTGTTGGTGCTAAATTTACCTTTCTTATCGAATCGGGTCTGTTGCAACGTCATCTATGAATCAGTCGATTAAATTGGAAATCCATCGAAATTATTTCTCCTAATTCAGTAAATTTAATCATTTTTGCTTAATTAATTAAGAATCTGTCAATAAAGTCATCAACGTGAATTTACAATGGTTCGCCGACGTCACAGTTTTATGCAAAAATTATTTTATTAATTTTTATTATGATAATTCCGTAAAAATTGTGAAAATTAGAAAAACAAACTGAAATTAATTTTTTGAACCAGTGTAAATGACAATTTTTGTACTGCATATAGCGAAATTATGATACAAATTACGACCACTGGAGGAAAAAATCTGATGGCCCAAAAGTGAACAAAACAAGAATTTTAGATTTTAAAAATCAAATTTGTTCAATTTGTATACAAAATTTTTGATAGGACAAATCTTGCGTAAGTTAATGTAAAAAAAAAACTTGCTAAAACCATTATAAATCAAGTATTTTATATTTTTGTATTGAAATACAAAATGTACAATGGACAGACTTTTTTTTTACTTTCACCTACTAGCTATGAATTTTTTACTTGATTAAAATGGAAACTAACAATATCATACAGCTTTGGTTTATGAATTCTCTTTTACAGAAACCGAAGTTTAGTCAAAGCTTGTTAATATTACTTAACTGTTTTCCAAAGATCGGTCGCTATAATTTTTCTCCTGCGGTGGAGGGGAGCCTGTGTTGCTTTTTTCCTTGTTGCTTAAAAGCAAAAAACCTCTCGGTTAGCACCACCGTATAAAACAATAAAAAAAGAGGAAGAAACGGAGAAAAAATGAAGACACCTGGCATTCGAATACTCATTCGTCAGGGTCGGGAAATGATAGGAGAGGCCTAATAGGAAAGAAATAGATCTAACCCAAGATAACATGAAAAAGGGTGTAGAACCAAGAAACAATACAACAGGGTGATATGATTGTGAATATAAGAAATGTAACTCAGTAGCTCAGTTTCTGTTTAAGGTAAACTTTTTTTTAGCTTTTAAATGAATTTTATAATACTACTTAAAGTAGTTACAATACTCTATGTACGTGACCGCAATTTCATTACGTTTAGTGAATAGCTTTATAAACTTCCTATATCATAGTATAAATAGTCTTATAAGAGTAAGAATAGTATAATCAACTTCCTAAGTCTCTCTGAACTGTATATGCAGTGCGGGGAAAAAATATGGAAACGGCTTCAAATTTTTGGTTCTACACAAGTTAGAAATAAAGCTTTGACATTAGTAATGTATTGTAACTGTTTGAAATAAAGATAGAGTAATGAAACTTTCACAAACATTTTGCAAATCTTTTGGTGATTTTACATCAGTAAGAATAAAAGTATCCTTACATTTAAATAAGTAGGTATTTTTAAAAAAATCAATGTTATTTTGGATCATTATGTATGTGGTGGTAAACTTATTTTATCACCTAGGAACTAAGGTCAAGAGCTTTAATGACGTGACGTCATTTTTGTCCACACTGTATAGTTGAGTGACCCTCTAACTTGTCGCGTACTCCTGAATTTATTTCACTATAACAATAGCTGCAGTTGGAAACTAGTTGAACTCGTAGACCCTACTTTATCACACCATTCAAAGGCGCTTTGCCTAATCACTAGGTCTTGGTATTTTTATAGTGGACTTACAAATACAAATGACGCACTATCAAGTTGTTATCACCTGTTTTTCTTTGCTAATTGTGTTGCTACAAAGTCAGGCCAGACATTTAATACCAAGCTATTAAATACGTCATAAATATTTACTGTAGAGGCCTTGGAATAACAAACAGTATTGTATCGCGTGACGGGATAGTGTTATTTAGGTTAGGTTCGCAATGCTGACAGTATCTTATCTTCACTAATGCTTGTAAAGTAGGTAATCAATGATATATGTTTCTATTTTTAGATACGATACTGTAGGGCTAATACATTTAATTGTCTACACGCGCAGTTGTATGTGTAGCCAGAATTTCATACGAAAGTCTGAACCGATTCGGCCTTATGTTCTATCCTAATAATTGAAGAACTATAAAAGTGACAACTATATTAAAACATGCCAACCAAAACACTGTTTGTCACAAGTTGATTATATTGTGTATTGCAACCAATAGAATGGAGCCGCGTGGCTTAATTGTCTAAAACATGTCTAACTTACTGGAGCTCAGAATGGAGAACGTCAAAGGTTGAACAAGTTCGATAAATGGTGATTGTTCGTTATTTCGTAGAGTGTCAGGAAACTGTTACATTTTTGAGTTGATTAGGAAGTTTAGTTTGAAAATTTTCAGTCACAGAAAAAGAAACTGATTGTTTATTCCAAAATTAAAGATGTCATAGGAACAATATGGCTATAAGTAAAATAAATCTTTTTTCGTCATACTGCTTCAAAAACAGCTGTTTTCAATACATGCATTGAGGTGCTAAAGTTATTCTTTTTAGTCCTAGGACCTAAAAAGATCAGCTGAGGTCGAGGTCATCAGCTGTTACTTCATTTATACGAATTAATTAACGATTGTAAAAACGACTTTTAAAACAGCTGTTATCATCGATTTGAAGGCAAATAGGTTATAACATTTTAGTTTTTGTGAAATTGTTTTCTTAAATTATATGCAGTAAAACGAAAAATATAGTTCATCATTCGGACCAACTGATCCAAATATTTAATTCCATGATCGTTAAACTTGAGCTTGTATCGAAAAGCTTCACTTTTGGTCCTATTGATGAAATATACTATTTTTTTGCAAATGTATACTTTAAGAATTCAACAACAAAATTGTATTACAGTATTACGATGTATATCATTTATCTGTCTGTCTATGCACTGAGATACAGTCTATACATTCATACTTTTTGCTCAGACCGTTATTAATTTCTTCTAATAAACATTTTGAAGTTGTTAATACCTTTTTGTTTTTGTATATACAGTAGTTGTGTAAGGCCTTTGTCCAATCTATTTTTCTAGCTGTAGCAGTGAAATGTGAATAAGACCATGTGATATCATTACAAAAATTATTTATGTAAAAGGCATGGGTGAACTAATTGAGTTCTCATGTAGTAATGAATCTAGATGAGTTCTGTCCAAGAGAAATGTCAACATTAGGGATATAACCAATAACATTCTGTGTTAATTCAGAGCAATTCTCTTTGAAATATTCAGTTCCGATGCATTTGTAAGTGAGTCAAGAGATAACGAGAGCAATCACAATTAATTAATAAAATGACAGTAATCAAGGGACCTTGCCTCAATAAAACACTTCTACTTACATGGCTGCAAGGGGAGCTGTTAAAATAAAACCTATGTATAGTCAACTCTGCGTGTTGTTTTTGTATATAACGCTAAACTCTAACAATGAAATTTATATATAATCATGATTTACTTCCCAATCCGTATGATATTTATCTTTTAATTTTAAAAATGTTTAATTTTTCGGTATTTGACTGCCTCTTGAACCTTCAGATATTGTGAGCGTTGGTGGGCAAACCATTTGACGAACTTTGAAAGTGAAGTTTTTTTATTTGACGATGGTTTTATTATAAAGTTTATAATTTTTTAAGATTTGATTTTGTAATCTGACGAAAATTGAAAAAAAAATGCAAGGTTTTCTTCAAAGGAATTCTTAAAAAATTTCATTAAGAGTCAGTGAAATAAGAATGATTATTTGTAACTGAACTTTATACCCTTATAGAAAATTATTCCCTTCTAAAAGCAGAATACTATGGATTTTGCATAACAGTTAAACAATTTCATATTTATTTCACTTACGTATTCAGCCAGACTTGGCTACTAAAGAAGAATTTCTTAAAGTTCAAATGGCAGCACATTAACTTGCTAATGCATCTCTCGGTCGCCATTGATTATAGTGTCAATGTTTTTTTATAGCTGACCTGTTCATGACCTAAGGCATGGCGGCCATGAATTAAAAATAATTAGTTATGAACCTCTGCGCTCTACCATTCTGCTCTGTCATCTTTCCCTTTAATTTTTATTCGATTTCTCTATATAGAAGAAAGTAGGCTTAGACTAGGTGTGAGTGAAAGTCGCTATAGTAATATCCGCCCACGTACAATAGAGCAGCGAAATTTCTATCACATATCCAAACGAATTGTTATTTTTACTTTCGGTCTTCGGTTGGTAGCACTGATCTTCGAACTAGGGATTCGAGCAAAATACTAATTTTATATGTGCCGCCCGTCTTTCATCGTGTTACCCCTTCGATTAAAAATACTGCCATTTTCAAAATTTGTAATTTCGAGCCTTAACCTCCCACCATACCCAAGGTTAAGTAGTGTTACCGACTATAGAAACACCAACACGAGCGAAACGAACAAATGTTGTAATTAAAGCGGAGCTACGAGTTTCAGTAAATTTGTAATGACAGGATTCTGCAAGTAGGCTACCATAGTGGGCATCCATCAACATGAATTTATTAAATCTATTAACAATCTTGAATGTAATTTTTACTACTCTTTGAAATGATCTCATATTCATCTCAATTTTTCAAACAGATTTTGTATCGATCGGAAAATATCTTGAAGAATTACATCAGAGAAAAAAAATCATATAAGAAAATTTAGCATTATATCCAATTTTTAATAAAGCAGAGTTATTTCCACTTAAGAAACGAGAAAGGTATCATGATGATCTGAAAATTTCGTTATGAATTTTTAGATGGTTCTCAAAATTTGAAACCCCTACGAACATATTTAGTCAACTTTTGGGATATCTATTTGTTTACTCTTCTCTCTAAAGCAATTTTCCGCATTCTCAAAAATGTTCAAGTTTCATGTGGTTGTGGGCTTTCCAGGGAATGACTAGGCTTTAAACCAAATCCTTTGAAGATAGAATGAAAATAGGTTATCTGAAGTAGGTTTCATTCCGGTTTGAATGAACCGCATAATAGAATATATTGTGTGTGAATTCGACATAGGTATCTAATCTCCGAATATTACAATTATTCAAATTTGTTGTTAAATTATTTCTATCAACAAGTAATAATGTGTATGTATATTTAACATGGGTTTTTAAAGTAATTTACATACATAATTTCAAAATGAGATGGTCACATCTTATATCGAAAACCAAAATGAAAATAAAAATTCACGGGAATTCATAAGTTATTTATACATAGCATATTTCATTAAATCGGTCAACATTTTAAGTTGTAAAATTGATCACATACACTGGGCTGACTTTTAGAAGGAACAAATTCATAAAATCGTGATCTCAAAAATGTATATTTTTATAAATATCTTAAAATAAATATTGCAATATTTTTTTTCATAATATGAAAAGAAAACATATCTCCGACATATTTACTGCTATATTACCTAAAAAAATAATAGTGTACAAAGGGCTAAAATGCATAGAAATTAAAAATATGTACATAGAGATAACAAGGAAGTCAAGTATGTGGAGTTAGTCACTTGTAAATAATATGTATTTGTTGAAACCGATAGTGATATTAAACACACTTTTGTTGATTTTAAGTGCATTTTATTGTTTTGTTTTTGGATAATAATATTTTTATTTTTAACAAATTAAAATTTTGAAAGTAGAAACCGTTAGTTATCTGCTAAACATTCCAATTTTTATCATTGTTCACTTTGAAGAGTACTTGTAATCAATGATAAAATGTTCATCACTAGCGCAATCTAGGTGAAGGTCGCCTATACTCTAGACCAGGACATGGCACTTTGCCAAGTTTAAATGAACTCGCACACACCTTATGCTATGCTCTGCAGTTTAAATATTCAAAAGCCTATTTAAAAACCCTTTTCAATGTACAGTATTGTAGAAGCGTAGATTGTAAATAGAAACACAGATTCGCCCTTAAGGTCAAACACAAATTAGCTCTTTTTTTATCCACCAGGTTCGCAAAGAATTTACATAATGACTTGTCTCTACACGTTCATTCACGATGCAAATCAATGACGCACTTTTAAATTTGCACTGTTGCCAGATTAACAACATGACTTGATTAAAGTACAAGTTAATGAAGAACAATTAGAGGCTTGGGGTATATTACTTCATAATTTAACCTTGAGTTACTGACGAGAAATATCGGAAAAATCCCGTTGGCGGAAGCAGAGCGATTATTTTTTAAATTTACAAGTACAGTAAAAAAAAAAAATTGTAGTTGACAGTTACTGCATAAGAAGTAACAGGAATTAATTAAAGACAACCCAACTTTTACTTCTATTATTTTGTCACACAAGTATAACACGTATATATTTTTCTCATCGACTTATACTCTTTAGAATAACAAAGAGGGAGGAACAATCGTGCACAGCAACTGGACATGAACCTACGCAATCTTTGACAATTCACAAATCCGAACTGCAAGGGGCATATTTAGACTATAATATAACTGCAATTTATCATATTTTTATAAATTGAGCACGCTACATTCCATGCCTGACCGATAGTGAGCGAGTTTATTTTGCAGTGCTGGCAACTGCAGTCTGTCATCTTTTTCCAACATCTAGTCTTTATCTAGGTTAAGATGACATACTCATTATTATTTTAATAGTGAAATCCTGTTTTATAAATCTTTGAACCACCATTACGAAATACGCTTGATTGTTTATATGAAAATTGTATCTGACAATATTAGTTTATTTTAATATAACTTTTTCATGGCTATAAACACTGCAGTACCGTAAGTTGCTCCCACAGAAGCTGTGACAAAAATTACTCTCCTCGCCGTCTGTTCGATTAATAAAAATTATTACTTCATTTTTTTGAAGGATACGGTACACATGTTTTTTAGCATTTTTACAAATTAAATAATTCCGCTTTGTAACTTTTCGACAATTCAATAATTATCACGTAATTAATTAATTATACAAAAATGTTCTAAATCATGTAAAAGTTAACATCAAAAAATGTAAAAGTTCTTAATAACAGTATTACTTATATCCATGTGAAAATGTATTTTCTTAACTATGCTGTCTGCATTAAATTTACAGTAAAAATATTTATATACAGATTTGTCTACATAAACTTGTTTGACGAAATTATGTATATGAGTAGGCTACCAATAATGAAATCTTTTATAACTACGAGGCCGCGTACCAATACGGACAAACCCCAGGAACCAATTTGGAATTTTCCAACAGTTTCTGAAAAGTTTTACTATTAATGAAGAAGCTTTATAAAAACGAAATGTAAGTATTATTTATATTAATTTTTTTTTTATGCTACCATTATATTCTATCAACGTATACCAGAGTTATTCGCATTAAAAACGTTTTAAACCTCGTCTTAACTCGTGATTATTTCTCTAATAAGTCCTTTGATCGAGGTACGAAGTCAATTAAGTAAATATCATCGTGAAAGTTTATTAAATTGTTCAGTGGGCTGGAATTCTGACTTCGGCATTATTTCATCAGTCTGTTAGACGCACTCAATCTGTGTTGTCAAGGTAACATGTATTTCTTTAATTTTATTTCCGAGGTTGGATCTGATTTAAAGAACTTTCCTTCTTAAAGAAGTTTATCACGCAAGTTGACAGTTTTATCCAGAGAAAGGTTTCTTATTTTATGTTGTATGACTTCCGGAACAAAAAGATAACTGTCGTAAAATTCACGTTTAATATACTGTATCTGTAAACTTTTTATACAAATCTGCTCTAAGTTACTTGAAAATTTATAGGATTTCAACATTCATTACCATAATCACCAATCAGATGATTTCTTAAAATAACCCTAAAAATCAATTTGAGGTTAAGTTAACTAACAAGATCCACGAAGATTTCATCAAATATGTATTTATGTCTGTTATATCATATATATATATAGTCCTTTTCTCTTTTAGATGACTTGCAAAATTTGCTTACAAAATAAAAAATATGAAGTTTTTGTTCGACTGAAATGTAAAACTGTTTAGAATAATGTGTCACTCAATTTGTTCTTCTTTTTCAAATTTATGTCGTCCAATTAGGTATGTAAATTTTATTTAAGGCTACCCTTAAATGGAAGAATAAATGTCTAAAAACTGAATTTATATCTACCGGGAGCTCAAAAACTGTTTGCAGAAAATTTGGGAAATGTTTCTATAAATCAAAACAAACAAATTCCTTTAACAATATGAGCTACTCGTATCTCGCTTCTTTGTCCGTCTGTCTATCCGTTTGTGTTTTGCATAATAATTTATATCTCAACCATAAAAGCTACAACTTTCTGATTTTGCAGTTATTTGCCTAATTTTTCTAATGCTAATTCTTCAATCATTTTAAAATTGCGAACGTTATGGCCAAATGTTATAGTTAGTGGGTTTTGAGTTTTTGAAACGTTCGCCATTTTGAAATGGTCAATATAATGACATTGGAAAAAATTACACAATTAGGCATTAATGCCTGCAAAATGATAAAGTTGTAGCTCATATGGTTCTCGAGATATTAATTATTATAAAAAACACAAACAGACATTGAAGCGAGATAGGTTATATTGTCAAACTTTTTTGTTTGTTTTAATGTATAGAATCATTTTCTGCAAAACATTTTTGATCAGTCAGTCAGTATAAACATCTTTTAGAAAAATGTGAGAAAATATTGTAAAAATAGCTGTTTTTAATGAAAAAAACCTAATTATAGAATTTTGCAGTGTGCAGAAATGATTTGAGAATCGAATACCGTATAAAATTAGTCGAGTTACTTTATAATAGTTTCTCTCTTCAAATTTTAAAGTTACTTCTCGATACTCTTCCTCTCTGTGATTGCCTGAATGTATTGCCTGATGTATATTATATGCATTGCCATCCCCAACAAAATTGCAAATGTTATAAAAATAAATATTGTAGTTTCTTCTATGGACATTTGAAGGTAAGCACAGTTCGTGAAACATTGTATAAATGGGAAATATTTAAAGTTCATGTTTCTGAAAAACTGGAGGTTTTAGAAATATATTTCTGTGTGTTGTTAATAAATCTTGAAATTTATTTTCATTTACTTTTAGTTTTGGATGTTATTTTTCAATTTCACCCAAATGGTATTTATTGGAACGATTTTCACATAGTTGAGTGTTAATTATTTTTTTCCAAGAGATGCGTTTTACCTTAATGATTTACCTTAGAGATGTGTTTTACCTTTGAGTACAAATCTTCAAAACTACTTTTTAGATAATAGGAATTTTGTATTTTTCTTATCAAAGTTACGAAATTTTAGATTAAATTATTCATTTTTTTTTTCACAAGTGCAAGTAACGAGTATATAAAATTTCAGAAAAATATGTTTATCGGTTTCTGTTGTACAGGTTCAACACTCGTGCATTATTTAGAGATAGGCATTTTTTAAGTTCAAGAAGTCTTAGATCAGATATTTCCAGTAATAACTGTACTGAGTAATATACCCACGAATATATTGTTGTGACCAGAATTATTTCACCTTTATTATACTTATGTTAATTTACCCACTATAGTGGGAAGAATGAAGGAACTATTTTTGAAACCCATTTCAATGCATAGTAGCCTATGATGAATAAGGTGGACAAAAGCCCAGGAACGCAAAATCCTCATTCTTTTTGCGAGACCCTCGCATTCCCGCAGGGCAATTCCTGAATACCGCATAACCACTCGACTTCTCGTAAAAGTATTCCACGAAATTACCTGAGAAAATTATTTCGCTTTTTTAATCCGTTCATTTTGAATTCTCATCCGTGAAAAGTCATTCTCAACATGCAGTTGCTAAAGTTGGCAATACATTACGCAATTTGTATCGCCAAATGAACAATTGAAACTATTATAGGGGGTTGTAATATTTATGGGTTAATCGTTATTCCATAGAATAACCCCTTTTCTGTTTATCAATTTGTCCAACTGTTTGCAAAATCGATCAAAGATTTATTTACTCCCATTAGGTCTGCAAAATATTTTCCCGCCCTAAATATGACATAAATAGGACTAAAACCTCTGGAGCGTTTGGTAACAGTATATATTGTGTATTATCAAAAATATAAAACAGTAGGTACACAATGTTGCCAAATTGCTACTATCAATTGGATCAGTATACATTTATTGTAATAGGCTGAGGTGTTTTATTTTATCATTTTGATTTTACTTTTACTCAGAAAATTCTAAATAGTTTAAGTTAGGTTAGGTTAGGTTATCGTAAAAATAGGAAAGAAAAACGACACTGATTTTTACTTTTCATCGCCTAAGGAACCCGAGAGTGTAGTGTTGTTGTTTTCTAGATGTTTGAATGCGTAAGCACAACACAACCCCAGACATTTATTGTAAATTTTTTAGAATTTAAGTAGTTTTATCTCAAATTTTTAAGAAGTAGTTTTACATATAGGTCTTCAATAACGCACTAGTATTGACAATATATGTGTTTCCTACGATTTAAATTTTTTAAGTTATTGTTAAAAAAAAAAAATCTGGAATTGTTATTGTAGTAGTCGGAATTTTATTAGAATTAAGTTAAATTTGATACTTAAGCTAGGTTTTACAATTCCTTGAATAAATTTCTTAGTAAAAGTGGGAAAATAAAAAATGGCGTTAGTTTGAAACAGTTTTTCTAGTTTTTTCTTACATGAAACTTTTCGATTTACAAATATGTGTATCTAGGTTAGAGATTGTCTTCATTTCTGTATAAAAGTAATTTCTGAAAGAAAACAAAAAATTTAAAATAGATTTGTGATTTGTCAGAGTAATTCTAAAATTGCAACGAGTTGTTTTTCAAATGATAAAAGTTTATCTTTCAGTAAGAACGAGGATGCAAAATGATACTTGTTACGGGACAAACAAAGTCGATTTGTGGTTTATATCGTAATTTCATGACGTGTTAATCTGATCTGGTAATATAATAACAAGATTATAGAGGCAGTAAGTGAGACTGCCATACATAATGAAGTAATTCCACCGCGGGAGTTAGACACAAAGTTCCAATGAATTAACTCTTCTATTTCCTTATACACTGCATTCTCAATTAATTGCTTCAACTCAATTACCATTCCGAACTTTTCAAAACTCTGTCGTTGCTGTCACCATGGAGACTGAATCAGTTTATAACGGGATTAATTCGGTCAATATTTGTTAGTATTAAATCCCGATCAATGTAGATTGTATTCCTTTTCAGACCATTTATTCTGTTCGTGATTTTATATCATTTTTGTTTTGAGCGTATTAAAAACAAACATTGTAGAAATATCCAGGAATACGGTATTCCTAGTTTGGCTAAATCGTGTTAGTCCGAAGTTATGCAAATTACTCATCCTGACAATGTAGCTACTGTATTGAGATCCCGCTCATGGAAACGCCAACTCCCGAATTGTATCCATCAGAGTAATTTGTCCAACATTTTGGCTCCCTGTGTATTAGTAATTAAATTTTATATAAATTTGGTATGTAGGTTCGGTTTACATTTTCAAATTCATATGACGATACAATATCCCGCAATAGCTCATTTTAGGTAGCTTTAAATTTGCAACTAGTGATATTCAACGTGTATTGTACAATAAAACTAAAAATTAAATTCTGAACACAAGCATTTCGTATATTTTTCGAATATTATACAACTAAGCCTATAATTTAATATAAATTTCATTTATTTGAATATGTGGTTCTTTAGATAAAAGCATTTGTGAAGGATAATTTAGACCTGTTATCAAAGGATTGCAGGCTTTTCGTCACTTTGGAATTTGGACCATATTTCTAATGTTAACATTATTTAAAAAAAATTATAAAAATAGGTTCTGGATATTAAACTTTTAGAATTTTTAATAATTTTTTGTCTTTTGATTGGCCTACAATGTGGTAAAAATTACATGGCAATCGGTTTTGCGGATCTAAAAACAAAATCAATTACTTCTATTTTTGTCTGGTTTAAAGGGGGAAAACCTCGAGGTCATCATCGCCTTATCATGTTGTTAAAGTTCTGTGTGCCGGTATGTTAAACTACGATTAAACAAAAACTAAATTTATGTATAAATTCCTCTCAAATAATCATTAGAGATAAATGGATTCAACTATTGGTAAAGAAAATTTTGTACCTACAATTTGTTCAGACTTTTATAAAACTTTTTTTTTTTTTTTTTTTTTTTTTTTTTTTTTTTTTTTTTTTTTTTTTTTTTTTAAGAAAAGGAAATAGAACATAAATTAGAGATCATTAGCCCTCGAATACTGCTAATAGCTTCAGGGGTGGGTACGAATAAGTGTTGGTCAAGAGAAATTGTCTGATAGAAAATATGAAAGAGAGGGATTTAACCCAAGCGTAGATGGAGATTGGGATTTCTACACCTGTACTCACTATATGACACATTCAATGTAACTCCTCTCGTATCAGAAGGCATCTAAAGTTTAATGGCACTAACCTGTATAAACTATCCAAGATAAACGATGTAAAACAAAGTTATTGATCATGTTGGTAGCAGTAAGTAATATGAACTGTAACAGTCGTAGTTAAAAGTAAATAAGTGAATAACACAGTATGATAATTTGTTGTCAGTTCTAAAAAAAAATTGTGGAAAAGTGAAAATGTATTATGGACGGCTTTGAAGGGCAACTATTTAGAAATCGGCTCAAGCTATTTCTTTTACATATTTGTAAAGGTATTTATCCAAACTAATGTACCTAACAGCATATAACAGAAAATTACAATTTATAAGTAACTGAGAAATTTGATACTAAAATCAATCCACTTTGCTGGTGTAGTTCGCTCTGTCAGGCCTGTGATCAAGGACCGTTTTATTAAACAAGCGGAAATAAAACAGAAAATGAATATTTTAGTTCAGTAATTATATTTTATTTCCTTATGAAATTCCTATTACAATCCAATTCCTATTACCTCATATCTTTAAAGAAACACGTGATCTCATATTCACAAAACAATAGAAATCTTCCTGTATATAATTGTTAGCCGTGTGCTTTTTTCGCTTATAATTAGCAGGTTATTACAGGATGTATCATCATTTATTCAACTATTATTATTTAATTGGAATTTTATTTTATTTTTATATTTTTAATTACAGTATTCCAATAACTTTACAAATTTTCGCAATCTTACCATTTCTTGTATTTTTTAACAAAATTAAAAAAAAAAAAAAAAATTGTTATATAGAAAAGAGCATATTTTTAAATACTCTCTCAAATATTATAATCAAGAAATCAAAATTTGTATATTGCTTGGTGAAATTTCACTTCCAAGTTTTCGCTTTTTTTTTTTTAATTTTTAATATGTCGAAAAATCGAATATTTGTACCAACTTTGGTAAAAATCAGACAAAAATGTGACAGCTAGAATGACAAATCTGATGAAATTACAAATCTTGCTGTTTAACGAACTTGTTCAAAATTAATTTGAAAAACGTTTATAACAAACTGTCTTAAAACCTCGACCGATACGCAGTGTTCGAGTATGTTTGTGAGTTAGGTTTAGGTTCCCAAAAAATAAAATTATCTGTCATGTACCACTTCAACCTGCCCCCAACATAATCCTCCGTAAAACATGATTACAGAATTATATATCTATTATTTATTACTGAGAATTATTCTGTCTTACTTGTGCTTGTTTGTTTGATTTTGTCATGTTAGTACTTGGAAAGTAATGGAAGCTACGCGATTTATTTTTTAGTAGCAATTCGTCTCCAAGTAAGTAGCTTTTGCTGAAATAAGTGTATTTTATTTAAATGTGATGTTTCGTTTAGTTTTGGTTTATTGTACTACTATTATTGTTATTTTGTTTGGATAATAATATACTCATTTATTTACAATTCTGTTTTGCTGTGTTTTCTATTTAAAATCAGAGAACCAACAAACAAAATAAATGAATGAATAATGTAGGCTCATTGTGGTCACCTGACCTTGTAAGAAATGAATTATGCAAAAGTTTATTGATATGTGTATTTATGTTTTTGTGGGTCTATTATATGTTGAAAATTTTTAACTATAAGAAAGGATTTAAAATATTGATTAGCTTCTATAGACTGTCCTACAACCAAATAGTTATTATATAGTTATGGTGTGAATATACTGTACATGTGTGTCTTTGAATGTGTATTTTTTTATACTTGGATCCACTATATTCTAACGATAATTATTTTATTATAATTTCAAAAATATTATATAAATCAAAAATCATGAATTAATTAGTCATACCTTGGATTGTCAACACATAAGGAAAGTTATTAATGATGAAGTCCAAATATACTCTTTAACATTAACTCTGAAATATTTAATTTTATTTTAACTTAATTTCCAATTACTTTTGTTTTTTTTATATTTTAAACTATTTGCTCAGGGGGAGCTCTTTAATGAACAATTAATACAGTGAGTGAAATTTTAATAACACAGAGAATTGCAATTTTAACAATTTAGTTTCCAATTAAAGTCTATAATAATTAGTACAATACCAAATCCACTTTTGTTGTATTCCTTTGTAAGTAATCCAGTGCTGCTAGTTGAGTGAAGAACTTTCACTTTATTACTGGTTAATGATGTTCACCAAACACTACACTGTACTATGTGATTTATCAATAAAATGATTCACTTCAAATTACCATGAAGATGCACTCAACACTTCGTAGATGTACCTCTTTAATACTGCAACGAAGATTACTAAAGTGTTAAATACTTTTACTTTGTAAAAACAAACACGGTTAAAACATACGTGTTAAAAAAACAATTATTACTTCACTATTACTAAACTGGAATTATAACTTATAGGAAATACTAATTTCTACATTAGGAATACTGTTGACTTTACTTCGCCGACCCCCCTATGGTGTGAGTTTCTCCCCAAGACTCTCTATATAATTTTTACTTTGTCGATGCTAAAAAATACTTATTCCCTCTCTCTTAATTTACTTTAACCAATGAACGTAAGCATCTACTTTTTGTCAGCCAATCAAATTTTAATGTTTCAAAATTGTGACAGTTTAGAAAACTATTGTCCCGTTACATTTTATGAGTTTTGTGTGTGATTCTCCTTAAGTTTCTAATATTATAGTTATTTATGACTTAATTGCCTACAATGATTCTGGGTATAATTTAAGTGTTTTTCTTTAAAGTTGTGAATGGTGTTCTGACTGATTTATAACATATCCCCCTAATGCTTCACCTTTGTCGGCTATCATAAAACGTTTAACATGTGTCCAACAAATGTATTTATTTCTATATTCTTTTTAAAATATTAGACCATTACTGGAAAGCTTATTGATTTCGTTATAATATGTATGCAGTGATTAAAATATTAGTCACTCAAAATTATTCCCATAAGGAGAAGGTGAGAAGAGTTTCTGTTTTTGTGGTTTGTCATCATCGCCTTAATCCCCTCCCGCCAACTCTGGTCTTCAGTTCTAATAGCGTCAGGGATTGATCAATATATACCTGATAAGAAAGACGAAAGAGAGGGATCTAACCCAATACTAGTTGAAGAAAGGTGTAAATACCTCGGAGTTGCCACAATATAATGGGAGAAGAGAGTTTCCATGGGAGTATCGACAGTAACTATAATTTCTAAGTTATTAATTCACTAATAATAAACAACTTATATTCATTTGTGTATTTTTAAATTTAGATTGAGTATAGCGTAGTGTATAATAATTATGAAATATTTGTAACACAATATTTACAACAGAGTTAATATTGATTTTAACTTTTAAATAATTTTTTGTTGCAGGTAAGACAACAGTTCAGTTAATATTCTACTCATTTTGCAGTCCCTTTGGGGTAAGGCCTTGTGCATTATTAGTAATATTTGCATGATAAATAAGCTATGTAGCAGCAGTTCTTAAGGAAGACCTATTAATCCTTATGGTGAGCTGATTCTATCATTTGATAAATTCTATAATAGTTTAAAAAAAAAATGATATCTTTTACATTGTTACCGAATTTGTAATAATGACGGCGGTTTGAAGCTGCATGAATCTTCAATAACTTGTATGAATGTGAAATTCTAGGTAAAAAAAGAGCGGTTATAAAAAGCTCAAAAGGGAATATCTATCTTCAGGTCCTATCTTCTCAGCTTATTGGCTGCTTGCCAAATATTTAATCACCTGTTTTCACTTTTCTTTATCACCTATTTTGCGTATTGCAGTCGTTATCTTGGTGATTACAAAAAACGAGATTGTACACCAATTATAATTACAAAAAACGTGACAAAGTTGTTAAAATTTGTATATTTTTAGCAATTGTTTCCTGATTTTTAATAATCATTATCCTTTTCAATCAAACAAAATATTCATTCAAAATAATCGGAAAGCTGGACGTCAGTTCCTAGCTGATGTTTTACTATTTTAGTTGATTATTCCGACTTGCATCGCGTGTATAAAAGTGACAACTCTTCAACTAGTTTTGAGCTCTCATCAATCAGTCAACATTTTTGTCAATATTTTACAAATTTATTTGGTAATTACATTAGTTTTTTATAAGGAGCTTGAAAATACAGCTTTCCGTAACTTCTTTCAGTTAGTTACTTCAGCTAATTTTTAGCGATTTGTGTCGATTTCTTCTGTTAATTTCTCACATATAATTATGTAGTAAAAGATAGTTGTGTGACTGGTCAAAAAATCAATGTCGAGTTTTTTGAGTATTTATCCGTTTTGAGGGTCCGTGAATCCAAAAAAGTGCTAACGCCCCTACGCGTGAACTGGTTTATGAGCATATTTAGGCCATGTACCGTACTTTCATTATTTTTTCGACAACTCAAAATAAATAACCCAACCACGTTTGCACAATTACAAGTAAAAAATATTTCGGTTCAGGAATAAATGGTTAAAAATAAAAGTGATCTTCCGTCAATAAAAGCTTAATTTTAACGAATTTCTATTTGCGGCACAAGTGAAGTTTAGACCCTATTAAAATATATAATTTTTTTTTTCAAAGACCGTGTTCATGGTTCATATAAATATTTTAACTAACAACTACTGAATTGATATTTTTGCTAACGAATAGTTTTGATGGGTTTTTTATTTAGTTTTGTGGTGGTTAAGTGAAAAAGTTTGTGCAATGTTCTTATACCGTTTATTTTATGAATGCAAAATGTTACTTTGGGGGTTTTAAATCTTAAATCACAGACACAAAGTATACTCTCTTATCCCTTGTCTGTAAATACTTACTTTCGTATACGAGGCATTATAGAAATTAATATTATTGTTTGTTCGGACATTTGCCATCATTTGTGTATAAGAAACAGTTGTTGTTCTGTGACTGTGATTGTGAACAGACCTATTTTGGTTGGTATTTGCAATGAATATTCATTGGTATTTGACAGCTGCTGTGTACTCCGTTCATGATCTCTTTTGACTTGTGGTTTCCTGATCACATGTGAGTTTCTGTTTAGTTTTTGACAGCTCAGGGTTTGTCCTGGGTATTTTTCATTAGGTTTCTGAACATAAGCCTAGACATCTAGGCGTGTGTTCTGTCTGCATGATTTAGTTTGTAAGTTAGACACTTGATAACGGGAGTTGATTTATACTCTCGAAACGTCGTGTATTGTTTCCTGTACACAAATGATGGCAAATTTCCGAACAAACAATAGTATTAATACAAATATTCCATCATTAAGTAATAATTTTAAAAATAGAATTATAGAAATTGTTAATAATACTGTTTTTTTTATTTTTTTTTTTTTTTTTTTATATTTCTTTATTTTTACTGCAACTAGTTCTAAGAACTAACAATCAGCTTAAATCTAACAACATAACATGTAATTCTGACAACATAACATGTAATATTTAGTCCAGGTTAACCCATCGGCGCTCCTAGTATGTTGATCTATGATGTCAGCTCAAAAGGCTTAGTCCTCTTGAGTCTTCTATGAAGTTCATCGTTGTTGAGAAGCTTGCACGCCTCCTCATTAATGTGAATTTTTAGCCGTCTTTCATGGCTTTGAGCACATTTTTTAATTTCTTCAGCAACAGTGGTCACTTTTAAATCCCTATGTAGATCGCAATTACGAACATACCATGGTGCATTAGCTATCATTCTCAAAGTTCTATTTTGGAATCTCTGAATAATTTGCCTATTAGCATTTCTAGCACATCCCCATAGCTGTATGCCATAAGTCCATATGGGTTTCAGCACTTGTTTATATAGCTTTAGCTTGTTGTGCAGGGATAACGTGGACTTTCTGCCCAACAGCCAATACATCTTTCTCAACCTGATGTTCAGTTCATTGTATTTCTTTTTAACATGCTCTTTCCACCGAAGCTTGGCATCCAGAGTCATGCCTAGGTATTTCGCTGAGTTAGAGTGTGGGATCACAGTACCATTGACGATAATATAAATATGATTATGTATCTTTTTATTTGTATAATTAACGTGGACTGACTTAGATTCATTAAGTTTTATGCACCATGTTTGGGCCCAACTGTTTATATAATCTATTTCTTCTTGCAATTTTCCAGTTGACTGCTCAATTGTATCGCCTACAGATAGCACAGCAGTGTCATCAGCAAACGTAGCAATATAAGTATCTGGGAGTCTTGGCGTAGGAATATCTCTGGTATACAGGAGATACAGTAATGGTCCCAAAACACTACCCTGCGGAACACCTGCCTTAATCTCTTTTAAATCGGAGTAAGCTTCTTCTTGCTTTACCCTAAAAAACCTATGAGATAGATATGATTTTAATAACATACTGTGGCCTTGTGGAAGCAGGTTTTGAAGTTTTTTGATCAGTCCAGCATGCCACACTTTATCGAATGCCTTCTCGACGTCGAGGAACACCACTGAGCAAATTTTTCCATTTTCAAATGATTTCTCTATGACATCGGTGATCCTGTGGATTTGATCAATGGTAGAATGCTGATTCCTAAAGCCAAACTGGTGGGATGGGATTAAGTTACTGCTATGAATAATGATGCTTAATCTTTTGAGAAACAGTTTTTCAAATAGTTTGGCCATTATAGGTAACAGTGATATAGTCCTATATGAAGTTACTTCTTGGGGTTCTTTACCAGGCTTTGGTATCATTATAATTTCAGCAACCTTCCATAGGCTTGGAAAATGTTTCAGTCGAATCATAGCGTTAAACACATTCGTCAACTTGATCATAGCCCTTATGGGCAGTTGTTTTAGAAGTTCTCCAGTAACAAGGTCATAGCCAGGCGCTTTCTTCATCTTAATTTTGTTAATTTCATCCCTCACTTCCTTAGTGGTGACAAACGGAATAGCCGAGTCAGTTTGTATGACATTTACACAATCCAGATCACAACTTTGGTTCTCATTTGACTGGAATATACTTACAAGATAATTTGCAAACGTCTCAGCTTTTTCTTGATTGCTCCTAGCCCACTGGCCATTTGTCTTTTTAATAGAAGGAAAATGAGATGTTGATTTCTTCAAACATTTTGTCGCTCGCCAGAGCGAGTATTCAGTACTTTTATCATCCGTCAATTCAGATAAAAAAGTATTAACTGATTCGTTCTTTATTACTCTAATTTCATTTCTCAAATGCTGAGTAATCCTGTTGAGAGCTGTTTTATCTTGCGGAGCTCTTGTGTGATGCCATCTTCTGCGCAGTTTTCTTTTAACAGCAAGAAGCTCTTTTATTTCTTTAGGATAATTCATCCCTGCAGTTTTCCTCCGTATTTCAGGTGTACTACTCCATGCAGCATTTTGAATATCTCTAGTTAATTTATCCACTTCCTCTTCAAGCTGATCAATGGTCTTTAATGGAACAGATAAATTGATATTGGCTTCTAGAATATTTTTGAAGTGATTCCAATCTGTGTATTTGTTAACTAAGGTTGGGTTATTTTCTTTTATAATTACTTGATCACTTACTGTCAAGTAGATAGGCGAATGGTCTGAACTAAGATGTAGTCCTCCTTCAACTTTAATAAAATGTTTTGAAATATTTCTAATTATAAAAAAATCTATAAGATCTGGTAGTTTTTTAGGATCTGTTGGCCAGTAGGTTGGTCTGCCAGTAGATATAAAGTCGCAGTTGCATTTCTGTGCCGCTTCATAGAGTGCACGCCCTTTTGTTGTAATCAGTCTTGACCCCCAATGGGTGTGTTTAGCATTAAAATCACCTCCAATAATGAATGAGTGTCTTTGTTGAGTCAGTAGTTCAACAAACTGATCAGCTTCAATAGCATATCTTGGAGGGCAATAAATGGATGTCAAAGACAAAAGCTGATTAGTCATTGCTACTGTGATTGTAGTTGCTTGGATTTCATAAGACGAATACTTAGCTTCTTCATAGTGTTTAATACAACTCCTAATTATAACTGCACTACCTCCCCGAGCTCTATTATCTGGATGAATAGTATGATATACATTATAGTCTTTTATTTTAACGAAAGAATGTTTTGTAAAATGTGTTTCTGATACTAAACAAACATCTATTTTTTCCGTATTTAGGACAATACTTAGTTCATGAAGGTGATTTAACAAGCCATTGGCATTCCATTCCATAATTCTAAGGTTGCCATTCATCATTTGTCATCATATAACTTTCTAATCTGGTTAGCCGAGAATTTAACTGTTGATTAATTTTTGTAATATCTTTGATTTCAGATAAAATTTTAGTTAAAATATCATCACTTTTTTTAGAAACAGGTCTGATGTCGTGCTGCTCTGATTTATCTAGGGCAGCTTCTCTGTATGTGGTAGGCCGCTTGATCTTCTCCACATTATCCTTATCCTTGCCCGGATCAACTACCGTGTTAGTGCGGTGCATTGGAGTTTCAATTCTTGATATTTTAGGTTTCCATTTGTTCTCTCTTAAATTCTGCAATGCTTTGACAACCCGACATCCTCTATAATTAGCCGGGTGTTCCTCACCACAGTGAATGCATTTTGGTTTGTCTGCTGCGACTTTTTTACATTCTATTGTTAGATGATATCCTGCACATTTAACACACCTTGGCTCATTTCCACAAAATTTGCGTGTATGCTCATATGCTTGACACTGTTTACATTTTGGAATTAACTTCGATCTTCTAAGTGGTTCGATTGTCACTTTCGACCCCATGATCCTGTCAGTAGCATAAACTTTGTTGATGTCAGTTCCAGAATTAAAGTTTACTTCAAACATGTCCAACGGTTCCTTGGTTTTCCATTTGAGCTTGTTCACTGCACTTGTTGCTTTAAGCATTGCTAAGCCTTTACCATTAAGATAAGAGACTATATCTTCTGGTTCACATGAGTGATGCAGATTTTTAATCATAACTCTCACAGGCCTGTTCTGCTTGTCCTCATAAGTATGCCATGCAAATTTGTGTTCTGATAGCATTTTAGTGGCTCTTCTGTAGCTATCACTATCAGTGAGATTCATTTTAAAAATTCCTTTATTAATAAGTTTTACAGTAAAATCAGTTTCTACTACAGAAGAGACCAGGCTATGAAAAGCTGAGTATTCCTTTATGCCACTGACAACAATAGGGGGTGGCCTATGCGGTTTGAGATTACGATCAGTAGCGCTAAGCGGTGTAATAGAGCTATGCTCAGGCAGCTCTTTCCGAGGTGGTGTTTTTGATATTTCACTGACCTTGCGTTTTTTACTCTTTCTTTGCCTTACACGGATCCACTCAGTTTCTCTTGCCAGATCATCCTCATCTGTTGCATAAGTCACATCATCACATTTACCATTACTTTGTTGCAATGACACAATTAATTCCTTCAACTCTTTTATCTCATTTTGTGCAGCTTTAAGTTGAACTTGCAAATATTCAATCTTTGCAAGTGATTCCTTGTCCTGTTCCTTAAAATCATCCAGCTTATCAGAACTCTCTTTAGAGACATTTGTTTCCCTTTTTTCATTTAATTGTTGAATATTTTCTGATGGCGGAGATCTTGAAAGAACAGTGCTCTTCTTAAAAGGATTTTTCTCTTTATTTTCTTTTGTGTTTTTGTTTTTGTCCGTTGTTACTATTTCCTTAGTGTTAGTGTTAGTATTATTTAGCAATGGTTGGTCCCCCCCAGAATCCTTGGGACCGACCTCCTTAGAGGGTGGATTTTCCAGAGTACCTGGTCTGCCACCTGGGGTAATACTTCCGTCTGTTTTTATCATTGCTAATGTTGACTATCTGGTTTTCTGTTGGGGTTTGCTCCCTTAGCCTTAAGAGATCCCTCTCCTTACCACAAGGCAGTGGGTTCTCACTTTAAAATCCCAAGTGAGCAGGGAAGCCTCTTCCGCCAATATCGCCGTACCAAAGAACTACTTCTCCGCCAAGTATCGCCGTTGAGGTCTTCACCGTAACCCTGGCAAGGGGCCCTCACAAGGTACTATCAGCCGGAGCCAGCTGAACCAAGGTTTTTTAAAGAGGTGTTACTCCTCTATCACTCCTCCTTCCTCATCACATGTGATGAAGCCCCGGGCTTGTGACCGGTACAGCGGAGTTAATAATACTGTAATAAGGAAAAGAAATATGAAGATTTTTTTAAATATTTTTTTAAGGAGATTCTAGAAGAAACTATTGAAATTAGTGTAATTTGACGGCAATGCGTTTAATTTATATTTGTTGTAAATATATTGAACTAACAACTTCGTCTTTAAAAAAGTTTAAACAGAACGTATTAAAAATGTTATTTAATTTAAGAAAACGCTATTTAAATACGCAAAGTTATCCAAATGTTCCTATTTGTATTTTAGACATATTTTATTACAAAATCTTGTCCAGAACTTTAAAAGTTAAACATGTTTTTTGTTACTAAATTTTATTTTAGAGCATATTTGTGAGATCTTTTCTAGTAGGTAAAAGAAATTAGTAATTTATAAATTGCACCTGGTAAATGGTGACGCCACAAAATATCACCAACTCCATTTACCACTACGGGTTCAGATAAATTTGCTGACACATTACAACAATGATTTTGTGCAGTATAAGGAACACGTGTTGTCATTTTATTAGACTAATTGATGTTATTATTAACCGACTAAGATGATCTCACACAAGAAAGCTTCATTTGACAACACAAGGTCTCTGATATTATTTATAGCATTACTTACTGATGATGCATACACTTGTATAACACGGTATGTTTGTATGTTAAATTACTTTATTGTTTAGAATAAAAACGTACTGTAACAACCAACAAGTAATCTATTGAATAACATATGAGTGTATGACACTATCTATATTATGGTTTGTGCAAGTGTTCCAAACAAGGCGTGTTTGCATTTTAAATCAAATTCTTTCTATACATTTTAATATTTTAACGTGTAATAAAATAATATTGTATCTATTTTCGTCAATTCTTCTCATATTCGGTTTACGTCGAAATGTGGCATAGATCAGAATCAAGTAAATAATGTGTATTGGCTAAACAGAATGTCTATTGATGTAGACACGTGTCAGTGTCTATAAATAGAAATAGCTAATGGCCTAATGACTAAATTGACAAAGCTATGCCAGGAAAAATAATGTTGCAAACCATAGTCCTACGATCATAGATTCTATAATAACTACTTACACTGTAGGGAGATTAACTAAGCGCAATGTTAATCCTTAATGAACTTTAAGTTACAAACCAATATTTTTAACTGATTAGTTGTTTCAGTAAATGTTTAGCTTATCTTGATGTTATGTTACATCATTTCTCAAAACGAATGCACAGTACAATTTAATATTAAAAGAACGATCTATTCGATTTTTTCCTTCAGCCATGGGTTAGAGCAATAGTTTCCAGTTCGTATTAAAAGAACGATCTATTCGATTTTTTCCTTCAGCCATGGGTTAGAACAATAGTTTCCAGTTCGTATTAAAAGAACGATCTATTCGATTTTTTCCTTCAGCCATGGGTTAGAGCAATAGTTTCCAGTTCGTATTAAAAGAACGATCTATTCGATTTTTTCCTTCAGCCATGGGTTAGAGCAATAGTTTCCAGTTCGTATTAAAAGAACGATCTATTCGATTTTTCCTTCAGCCATGGGTTAGAGCAATAGTTTCCAGTTCGTATTAAAAGAACGATCTATTCGATTTTTTCCTTCAGCCATGGGTTAGAGCAATAGTTTCCAGTTCGTATTAAAAGAACGATCTATTCGATTTTTTCCTTCAGCCATGGGTTAGAGCAATAGTTTCCAGTTCGTATTAAAAGAACGATCTATTCGATTTTTTCCTTCAGCCATGGGTTAGAGCAATAGTTTCCAGTTCGTATTAAAAGAACGATCTATTCGATTTTTTCCTTCAGCCATGGGTTAGAGCAATAGTTTCCAGTTCGTATTAAAAGAACGATCTATTCGATTTTTTCCTTCAGCCATGGGTTAGAGCAATAGTTTCCAGTTCGTATTAAAAGAACGATCTATTCGATTTTTTCCTTCAGCCATGGGTTAGAGCAATAGTTTCCAGTTCGTATTAAAAGAACGATCTATTCGATTTTTTCCTTCAGCCATGGGTTAGAGCAATAGTTTCCAGTTCGTATTAAAAGAACGATCTATTCGATTTTTTCCTTCAGCCATGGGTTAGAGCAATAGTTTCCAGTTCGTATTAAAAGAACGATCTATTCGATTTTTTCCTTCAGCCATGGGTTAGAGCAATAGTTTCCAGTTCGTATTAAAAGAACGAACTATTCGATTTTTTCCTTCAGCCATGGGTTAGAACAATAGTTTCCAGTTCGTATTAAAAGAACGAACTATTCGATTTTTTCCTTCAGCCATGGGTTAGAACAATAGTTTCCAGTTCGTATTAAAAGAACGATCTATTCGATTTTTTCCTTCAGCCATGGGTTAGAGCAATAGTTTCCAGTTCGTATTAAATGAACGATCTATTCGATTTTTTCCTTCAGCCATGGGTTAGAGCAATAGTTTCCAGTTCGTATTAAATGAACGAACTATTAGATTTTTCTTCTTTAGCCATGGGTTAGAGCAATAGTTTCCAGTTCGTATTAAAAGAACGATCTATTCGATTTTTTCCTTCAGCCATGGGTTAGAGCAATAGTTTCCAGTTCGTATTAAAAGAACGATCTATTCGATTTTTTCCTTCAGCCATGGGTTAGAGCAATAGTTTCCAGTTCGTATTAAAAGAACGATCTATTCGATTTTTTCCTTCAGCCATGGGTTAGAGCAATAGTTTCCAGTTCGTATTAAAAGAACGATCTATTCGATTTTTTCCTTCAGCCATGGGTTAGAGCAATAGTTTCCAGTTCGTATTAAAAGAACGATCTATTCGATTTTTTCCTTCAGCCATGGGTTAGAGCAATAGTTTCCAGTTCGTATTAAAAGAACGATCTATTCGATTTTTTCCTTCAGCCATGGGTTAGAGCAATAGTTTCCAGTTCGTATTAAAAGAACGAACTATTCGATTTTTTCCTTCAGCCATGGGTTAGAACAATAGTTTCCAGTTCGTATTAAAAGAACGAACTATTCGATTTTTTCCTTCAGCCATGGGTTAGAACAATAGTTTCCAGTTCGTATTAAAAGAACGATCTATTCGATTTTTTCCTTCAGCCATGGGTTAGAGCAATAGTTTCCAGTTCGTATTAAATGAACGATCTATTCGATTTTTTCCTTCAGCCATGGGTTAGAGCAATAGTTTCCAGTTCGTATTAAATGAACGAACTATTAGATTTTTCTTCTTTAGCCATGGGTTAGAGCAATAGTTTCCAGTTCGTATTAAAAGAACGATCTATTCGATTTTTTCCTTCAGCCATGGGTTAGAACAATAGTTTCCAGTTCGTATTAAAAGAACGAACTATTCGATTTTTTCCTTCAGCCATGGGTTAGAACAATAGTTTCCAGTTCGTATTAAAAGAACGAACTATTCGATTTTTTCCTTCAGCCATGGGTTAGAACAATAGTTTCCAGTTCGTATTAAAAGAACGATCTATTCGATTTTTTCCTTCAGCCATGGGTTAGAACAATAGTTTCCAGTTCGTATTAAAAGAACGAACTATTCGATTTTTTCCTTCAGCCATGGGTTAGAACAATAGTTTCCAGTTCGTATTAAAAGAACGAACTATTCGATTTTTTCCTTCAGCCATGGGTTAGAACAATAGTTTCCAGTTCGTATTAAAAGAACGATCTATTCGATTTTTTCCTTCAGCCATGGGTTAGAGTAATAGTTTCCAGTTCGTATTAAAAGAACGATCTATTCGATTTTTTCCTTCAGCCATGGGTTAAAGCAATAGTTTCCAGTTCGTATTAAATGAACGAACTATTAGATTTTTCTTCTTTAGCCATGGGTTAGAGCAATAGTTTCCAGTTCGTATTAAAAGAACGATCTATTCGATTTTTTCCTCCAGCCATGGGTTAGAGCAATAGTTTCCAGTTCGTATTAAAAGAACGATCTATTCGATTTTTTCCTTTAGCCATGGGTTAGAACAATAGTTTCCAGTTCGTATTAAAAGAACGATCTATTCGATTTTTTCCTTCAGCCATGGGTTAGAGCAATAGTTTCCAGTTCGTATTAAAAGAACGAACAATTCGATTTTTCCTTCAGCCATGGGTTAGAGCAATAGTTTCCAGTTCGTACTAAAAGAACAATCTATTCGTATTTTCCTTCAGCCATGGGTTAGAGCAATAGTTTCCAGTTCGTATTAAAAGAACGAACTATTCGATTTTTTCCTTCAGCCATGGGTTAGAGCAATAGTTTCCAGTTCGTATTAAAAGAACGAACTATTCGATTTTTTTCTTTAGCCATGGGTTAGAGCAATAGTTTCCAGTTCGTATTAAAAGAAAGATCTATTCGATTTTTTCCTTCAGCCATGGGTTAGAGCAATAGTTTCCAGTTCGTATTAAAAGAACGAACTATTCGATTTTTTTTCTTTAGCCATGTGTTAGAGCAATAGTTTCCAGTTCGTATTAAAATAACGAACAATTCGATTTTTCCTTCAGCCATGGGTTAGAACAATAGTTTCCAGTTCGTATTAAAAGAACGAACTATTCGATTTTTTCCTTCAGCCATGGGTTAGAACAATAGTTTCCAGTTCGTATTAAAAGAACGAACTATTCGATTTTTTCCTTCAGCCATGGGTTAGAACAATAGTTTCCAGTTCGTATTAAAAGAACGAACTATTCGATTTTTTCCTTCAGCCATGGGTTAGAACAATAGTTTCCAGTTCGTATTAAAAGAACGATCTATTCGATTTTTTCCTTCAGCCATGGGTTAGAACAATAGTTTCCAGTTCGTATTAAAAGAACGATCTATTCGATTTTTTCCTTCAGCCATGGGTTAGAGTAATAGTTTCCAGTTCGTATTAAAAGAACGATCTATTCGATTTTTTCCTTCAGCCATGGGTTAAAGCAATAGTTTCCAGTTCGTATTAAATGAACGAACTATTAGATTTTTCTTCTTTAGCCATGGGTTAGAGCAATAGTTTCCAGTTCGTATTAAAAGAACGATCTATTCGATTTTTTCCTTCAGCCATGGGTTAGAGCAATAGTTTCCAGTTCGTATTAAAAGAACGAACAATTCGATTTTTCCTTCAGCCATGGGTTAGAGCAATAGTTTCCAGTTCGTACTAAAAGAACAATCTATTCGTATTTTCCTTCAGCCATGGGTTAGAGCAATAGTTTCCAGTTCGTATTAAAAGAACGAACTATTCCATTTTTTCCTTCAGCCATGGGTTAGAGCAATAGTTTCCAGTTCGTATTAAAAGAACGAACTATTCGATTTTTTCCTTCAGCCATGGGTTAGAGCAATAGTTTCCAGTTCGTATTAAAAGAACGAACTATTCGATTTTTTTCTTTAGCCATGGGTTAGAACAATAGTTTCCAGTTCGTATTAAATGAACGAACTATTAGATTTTTTTCTTTAGCCATGGGTTAGAGCAATAGTTTCCAGTTCGTATTAAATGTACGAACTATTAGATTTTTTTCTTTAGCCATGGGTTAGAACAATAGTTTCCAGTTCGTATTAAATGAACGAACTATTAGATTTTTTTCTTTAGCCATGGGTTAGAGCAATAGTTTACAAACTGTGTGGCTTAGGTGCGCCGCTAAAAATTTTCTCGTGCGCCGTGGCTACTGAGTTTAACCATTGTTTTGTTATAAACGGGCTGATAATATCTGTCAAAATTTGTTTTACAAGCCTCAAAAAATTTTGTAGCCAAAGTTGGTAAGATGTCTATACGCTATATCCTTTATTGATCCAGACTATACGCGATATCCTTTATTTATCCAACTATAACTGATATATTTATTAATCCAGACTATACGCGTTATCCTTTATTTATCCAGACTATACGCGATATCCTTTATTAATCCAGACTATACACGATATCTTTATTGATCCAGACTATTCGCGATATCCTTTATTGATCCATGCTATACGCGATATCCTTATTGTTCCAGACTATACGCGATATCTTTATTGATCCAGACTATACCTTATATCTTTCATTTATCCAACTATACCTGATAAGTTTATTGATCCTGACTATACGGGGTATCTTTATTGATCCAGACTATACGTGATATCTTTATTGATCCAGATTATACCCGATATCCTTTATAAATCTAGACTATACCCGATATCCTTTATAAATCTAGTCTATACGCGATATCCTTATTGATCCAGACTATACGCGATATCTTTATTGATCCAGACTATACGCGAAATCCTTTATTAATCCAGACTATACACGATATCTTAATTGATCCAGACTATGCGCGAAATCCTTTATTAATCCAGACTATACACGATATCATTATTGATCCAGACTATACGCGATATCCTTATTGATCCAGACTATACGCGATATCTTTATTGGTCCAACTATATCTGATATCTTTATTGATCCAGACGATACGCGATATCCTTTATTGATCCAGACTATACGTGATATCCTTTATTGATTCAGTTCTTGCAAAGGAACGAAATGCAATTAAAAAAAGTATTGAAGACTGTTTTTACAATATTTGACAAAACTAAACGTTGATAAATATCCTAAATAATGAAGTGTGTGACAAATTTAGTACAGAAACATCACAGCTGTTCGACGAAGCAATGGAACAGTTCGTTAATATTTATTTAAATTGTCTAGATTAAAAGCTAAGTTCCAGTTCTTAGTCTTTGTTGTTGTTTTGATATTAATGCCGTGATTCCGTTTGTTACTTCTTGTAGAATTGGTTTCTTAGCAGTTGCAATTATTAAATTAAAGTATAAACAAAAATCATCATTGAAATATGTGTTGTAATCTTGAAAACCAAAACATGACGAGCTAAGTAAAGAAGAAGAATCACATCTGTCTTACTAGAACTTTTGAAAATATTTTAGTTCACGATATAGTAGACCTATTATTGTTTCTCATATTAATAAAAACAACTGATAGAGAGATAATTATATATAATTTATATAAATTATAAAAAATATGTATATTATTAAACATTATGCAAATAATGTTATTATTATGTATGTTTTATATAAAATGTCAATTATTTGGTCAATAATTAAGTTTTAGCTTGTATTTATTAATTACAATATCTACAAATAGGAACATACATAATACTCTATAACAAACTCAAACGAATGTGTTTGTGTCGGCGCGTGCGTATTATACGAATATATCTATTTAGGGTAGTCGTTTCTACTTGCAAAAAGTGTAATTAAGCCAGGAGTCAGTACTCAATCTCTCTCGTAATAAATGATAATTAAAAGTACAATCTGTCGAGTTATTTTCCAGGTTGTCCATAAATGAATGTGTAATTACTGGGGAAAATATGAATAAAAAGTAGTAAATAATAAAAAATAATAAGAAAACAAAATCTACCAGTATTCTAATTCATAAATTGAAAAATAGTGATTCTAAATTATCTTCATTAAATCTTCTTCCATAGAACAAAAACTCGAACACAAGTTCTCACAAAAATTATGTTACTTAATCAAACTTATGTTTACTTAATTTTGTGAGATCTTATGTTCGAGTTTTTGTTCTATCTAATATTATCTCACAAGTCAAGCTCAATATTTATTTATAATTCTTCTTCGTAATGAAATATTGCATATTAACAATCTTTTAGAATTTAATCTATTCTTCAGCCGTTCGATAAATATTAAACATTTTACGTTATATATTTGATATATATCAAAATCCATACATTTGCAAATAAAATAGTTTTTGTAAAATTTATTTCTACTTTTGAATAATTTGAAGACTTGCCTTTTAAGAGAACATAAATTAAAACAAAACAGTAGGATATCTATTGATGCTAACCATATTAAAGTTATAAATTCAGCCAAAGCCTACAATCGCTAATGTAAACAAACTCCTCCGCATGTTTTATTAACCCCGGAGTAAGACTTCTCAACATATGGTTCTCCATTGAATGAATCATCGGTCCTGTCTGAACTAAATAAAAACTTTTGTTTATTTTAAACACTGCAATGTTTAGAGTTGTCTGCCATTAGTAATCTTGTCTAAGTAAAGACAGATAAAAGAATCCCATTCTGCGATATTATTTTGTTTATACGATTTCGTTTTAGCCAAACTTTTGCAGGGTAGAGTGGTACTATTTTTAAAGTAATTGATTCCTTTACATCTACAATTCAATTAATGCCTGAATAATCTATTCTGGTTATTGAAAACATTTTATGGACTTAAACTTTTGTTATGAAAATAGATAAGTAACACAATCAAACGAAAATATGTTGAATGTAAAGTGTAAATGTTCAAATATGAACCTTATTTAACCAAGTTGCCTTTAAATTAAGCAAATCTTTATTCCGAATAGTGTGAAATAAAAATTTTAAAAACGCACATCTTCCTTTACATCTCTGTAACTAAGGAAGCTATAAAGCACAAGTATTATTGCCCATTAAAGCATTGCAAAAATTGAATGATTCTTCTTTGTATTAGTTTTATTTTATAACAACAAAAACAAAACTTCGTGTACATAAACGAACTTGTTCAATAGCCTTTCGATTTTCTAATTCTTTAGCTAACGAACTTGTCCGTCAATATTTATACTATATCATATATTTGGTGAAAATAAGAGTTTAGAGACCTATTATGTTCCAACAAACTCAATTTTGAAAAATAAATCTTAAAAATATAAGACTCATATTTCGTTAGTTATGTGTTCTTCTATTGTTATAATAAAACCTTTCCCGTTTAATTACATTACTCAAAACTATTAAACCTTAGATCTATGTTGAACCTGTTACAGAGTTGTATGACAATATGGTTAGAGTTTGTCATAACTTAACTATCATGTATTCATTTTCTTATAATGTTTAACTTCTTGTATCTCAATAATTATACAAGTATGGGCAAGGTTACTATTTCCTGATATTTATCTATTGCAGTCAACGTCACCCAGAATAAAAAATTGTGCTAAATCATGATCTTAGAAAATGTTTTGACGATTATTCACATATTTCTCTCTCTCTCTCTCTCTCTCTCTCTCTCTCTCTCTCTCTCTCTCTCTCTCTCTCTCTCTCTCTCTTTCTCTCTCTCACACACACACACATGTCTAACTGTTAAAATGGTTGTTTAATTTTAATCAGATTTGGTGCAATGATTAGGGTTTTAAAATGAGTTGCATGAGTCCATTAACTATGTGGAATTGGATTAAAAAAACCTAATTGCACCTACACTTAATCGTAAGTTGTTGTTTTTTATCCGATCGTCGAATTTTTTTTTTTTTCAATTTTCACCAAATTTGATTTACAATAGCTGAGACAAGCTTTTAGACAAAATATTTTGTAGAAATTGCAATTTAGATAAGATTTTCTACTTTTTGTAAATTTTACCGATTTGTGTCATTACAAAATAGTCGTTGTTGTCTTTAAATGAAAGAGAATACGAGACAAACTGTTTGATCACTTCTCGACTGTAGCTTCTTTAAATTCCTCTGATTTTAAGGGATTTTATAATTAATAATGTACAAAATAATTAATGAACAATATCAGGATTTCATGACGGTGTGTACGATGTATTTTTATAACTGATAAAACAATAATATATTCTAAATACGTTTTGATTAACTTGTAGGTTAACATTATAATTGTTTTGTAATTTAGTAATACTTTGGCTATAGGCTACCTAGAAAAAAATTAAGGAGTTTTATGTTAGAATGATTGCTTTTTCCGAGACTAATGTGAAATGGTTCAGAGAATTGAATGAATATTAAATATGAACTACACAGGAGAGAAGGGTGCATTTAATATGTATTAGAAGTGTATAATGAAATTGACTTAGACGTGAGTTTAATCAGATATTCATTTGTGGTAAAACGACATTTCCCGAGCAAATGAATACAATTTATATTGCTTGAATTTAAACTGGAGACCGTACAAATAAAACAGTCAGAGAGAGAGAGAGAGAGAGAGAGAGAGAGAGAGAGAGAGAGAGAGAGAGAGAGAGAGAGAGAGAGAGAGAGAGAGAGAGAGAGAGCGCGAGCGCAATTTGCTGTTTTATTGATATTACAGTAGTTTGAAAATATATATATATATATATATATATATATATATATGTTTCTTAAATCTCGAAAACCAAAATATAAAGGCTCAAACTTCTAGTTTTGTATGGTTTGATATTTTTCCCGATAAGAAACCCTTACGATTTTTGAGGGAAGAAATTGTGGCCAAATCATTTGACCTAATACTTGAAATTTGACTTGCAGTTTTAGTTTTTATTGCTAATGGAGAAACAATATTGAGAATACAAACAAAATAATGTCTTCGAAAGTTATATGAATGTACTGTACAGATTAAAAAAAAAAAAACTGATAAACAGTTTAAAAAAAATATTTCAAAAGAATTATGAAATGAAATCTTTTGAAAGGTTATAAAAAATAAGGTAATTATTTTTCATATTTACGGTCGCCGCTACAAAAAATCTGGAAATAAAACAAAAACCTTCTCTATTGTTTAGACAAGTTTACTTATATTTCAATAAAAACTTCTCGGGAAAACAAAGTTGACAGGAAATTAAATTTTACTTTTTTATAATTATGTCTGTCGTCTGTCTGTGAACACACACTGTCTGCCATTAAGCTAAACACTCTGCGCCAATTTTTATTGAATTTTGTTTTAATGTAGTTCCTAAGGGAATAGATGTCGGTAGGTATATTTTGGGGAAGTAGATCTATGAGTTAACTATAAAGTGAAAATTAATCATGAACGCCGTCCTAAAACTTCAAACCTTTCGAAAATAGTGATTCATGTTTTTTTAGCACAGTATAATCTAAAAATGTATGACCAAAACCGAAATAAATTCTCATTTTATTAGACTGAAAAATATCAAAATGAATCCTCACCGCCATTTAATTTTTTTTTTTAATTTTCGGAGTAGTAGTGACGAAACTTCTTATTTTCTCAGGCCTTGGTATAAATACGATGTAAGAGAGATAATACAGATTTTATAGCTCATTTGTTATGTGGTGGGATATGGAGGGAGGGCGGCTGGCTTGGAGTGGGGAGGGTGTTCGCAATACACTAGAAACGCACTGACGAAAGGACGGCGGAACACTAACTCACTCGCTATCCCCACCATTAAAAAGTGACGGGAACCTGTTTCCCCGATGAAGGTCAAGCGCCACTACATACCAAATGACATCTACCCATGTTGCTTTGACACTCGTAAATTTTATACTGATACAATATAATAAATACCGTAGATAATATAAACTTCATAAAATATATTTCATAATAAAATATGCAAGTACAAATGTTGTGAAAGGTGCCAAAATTTCTATTACAAGGGCAAAAAAGTTTACAAAAAAATTTTATTGTAGTGTTCTTGGGCTAACATAGGCTACCAAAGTTGATAAAAAACGCAACAACTTTTAAGCCGTATTCAAACACACTCGCAAACACAGGTACTAAAACTTGCAAGCACGAAAAAATATGTAAATCAAGAGAAATTATTGTTGTTTTAAACGGATCGGCGATACAATATTCTAACTGTACCAATTCATTTATTAAGGAATAAACACAGAAATATAAATGATTTCCTGCTCGCTTCTTGCGTGTTTTCTCTTGCTCGTGTACGTTCGTAGTTGTGTTATGCAATTTTAATTGGAATTTATTCTTTCAAATATTTTTATTATAAGCTTAGCTCTTTCGAATTGTAATTTTTAAAAAAAGAAGTTATAAATCTCATCTTCGAAACGCATGCATATTTTAGAAAAAACACGTAAAGAAAATCCCCCCCCCCCTATTCAAACTAATAAATATACAAGTTTTGGTTTATATTTGAAATTCTGATCAAAGATCCTTAAATGTTGTTCTCGTGGGTGAAGGTTTTGAACACGTTTGTTCTTTCTTTTCTGCAAAAGGTTAGATGGGGAAGGTTAGTTTATTTTTAATTTTTTGTATAAGCTATCTGTCAAAATATTTACTAGAGACCATTGTTAGGACCCAGCTTTCATTATAATGACGACATTTATAATAGCTGTATTTTCAATATGAAATTAAGGAACAAAGTTTCTCATCCATATTTATGAATGGGATCGTTGGCGGCTACTCTATTTAATCACATGATCACGTGAACCCCTAACGTTGTTTTAAAAATAATATATTAATACTTTGTTGTTACTCTAACATTCATTTTAACTGTTAATGTCTAGTAGTTTTCGGAGCGTCTACTCCCCGATGTACTGTCTGAAGATACAAGAAACCGATGAGTCATAGGAAGAGGGTACTCCCCGATGTGCTGTCTGAAGATACTAGAAACAGACGAGTAATAGGAAGAGGGTACTCCCCGATGTGCTGTCTGAAGATACAAGAAACAGACGAGTCATAGGAAGAGGGTACTCCCCGATGTGCTGTCTGAAGATACTAGAAACAGACGAGTCATAGGAAGAGGGTACTCCCCGATGTACTATCTGAAGATACATGAAACAGACTAGTCAAGGAAGAGGGTACTCCCTGATGTACTGTCTGAAGATACAAGAAACAGACGAGTTATAGGAAGAGGGTACTCCCCGATGTACTATCTGAAGATACATGAAACAGACTAGTCAAGGAAGAGGGTACTCTCCGATGTACTGTCTGAAGATACTAGAAACAGACGAATCATAGGAAGAGGGTACTCCCCGATGTACTATCTGAAGATACATGAAACAGACTAGTCAAGGAAGAGGGTACTCCCTGATGTACTGTCTGAAGATACAAGAAACAGACGAGTCATAGGAAGAGGGTACTTCCCGATGTGCTGTCTGAAGATATAACAGACGAGTCATAGGAAGAGGCTACTCTCCGATGTACTGTTTGAAGATACAAGAAACAGACGAGTCATAGGAAGAGGGTACTCCCCGATGTACTGTCTGAAGATACTAGAAACCGACGAGTCATAGGAAGAGGGTACTCCCCGATGTGCTGTCTGAAGATACTAGAAACCGACGAGTCATAGGAAGAGGGTACTCCCCGATGTACTGTCTGAAGATACAAGAAACAGACGAGTTATAGGAAGAGGCTACTCCCCGATGTACTGTCTGAAGATACAAGAAACAGACGAGTCATAGGAAGAGGGTACTCCCCAATGTGTTGTCTGAAGATACCTAAACTAATGTTTTGTATTGGTCATACTTACAATAGAAACATTCTCTTTTTTTTCTATATATAAATTATTATATTTCATATACGGCCTTAATTTTAAATCAAATGGTCCTTATTTAATAAAGTTATTTTACTTTTTTATAATGTTGGGGGAGATGAAATGGGGGGAAATAAATTTTGGTATTTGCAACAAAATATACTTAGTTATGAAACTGTTTCCAGGCAAACTGTTCAACAAACTGAACCAAGTTATAAGTGTACAACTAACAGAAGCTCGTAAAGAAAGCCCACACCTGCCGCTTAGTAAAGGAAGTGACAGACACAAACACTTACACACTTCTAAGAATAAGAATATCAATAATCATCACTCATTGTACAGTCAAATCACAAACATCATTTCCTCTAGCTCAGCTCTCATGTCGGTCATTCTGCCATGTTTAGTCATGTGTTGGACATACGATGATCCGTGTGTCTGTAACCTATCCGTTGAGACGTCCGTGATGGCAGTTGTATTCAATAACTGTTATTATTCCTTTTAGTCGAACCTCTGATAGAATGTGAAATGAATGTTATCCTATACGACTTTCAGAGGTAGTGATCACACTTATTTATATGGAGAAATTCAGTTTGAAATCGTTAAGATAATTCTAATTTGTAAACAAATTGTTTTTCTGTGACTTATTTTAATCTAGTTTTCATAAAGGACAGCTGAGGTAAATTAATATACAATTTGTTTGCCAGTGGCATAACTACATTGATTGACGCCCTAACCTGCAGGTACAAGAATGCCCCCCCCCCAAGAAAGTCGCAATTTGTCAGCTCTAGGTGACCCCTCTCCACCCGTAAGCAATACCACCCCCATAATCTTATATGTAGTCTACCTGGTAGTAATTAGACATTATTTTTACTCTCAATTGAAATGAAAGTAAATTAATTTAAGTATAGGACATTCATTACATAACAAACTATCTGTTGGTAGCATTGTAATTAAATATGACAATCACACTCAAAAGAACATGCAAGCTTTAAGTGTAAACTAATTGATCATATATAAGAGGGAAAGAAAGACTGCAACTTTAAACAACAAGGTTTATTATTTACAAAAATCTTGTAAGTTGTTATAGTAACAATGATTAAAAACTACTTCTTTGCTTCATGTGAAAATACTTGTCGGCTAACATGTTAAGGTTGATAGCACGAGCCTGTTCACGTTCAATGCTCAAAACTGCCAGAGAACTCAGTTTGGAGTTAGACATCGTATTCCTCGGGAGGGGCGACATTATTGTTAACTGCTAGTAAATTAATTGCGCAACCATAATGATTACGGTTTCAGACTTATGATCCTTGGTTATATTATTTATATATATCTTAATGAAATATTGTTCATTGTAAAAATTATTTTGATGATAATGTGTTTACTACATTTTATTTTTTGAATTCCTTTATATATTATTTATGTGCCTTGGTCGCGGCGTCCCTTGAGCTGCCGCTCCCCCCGCACTGCGGGGGGAGCGGGGGTGTTATTTACGCCATTGTTGTTCGCCATTATTACAAATATTAGAGTACAGTAAAAACATAAATATTAACTAAAATCAGTACAAATCTAGTACCCGAAATTTTCATGGGATTTCTGCCAAATGTTTCACATAAGATATGTCTTTTCTTTTATTTCTTCTTCTTCTTCTTCTTCTGGTTTAAAGTCAATAACACGGTCATCATTGTTTTATTTAAAAAAAGGAAGAAAAAAATAGCTTTAAATAAAGATCCCTACAAAAACAAAAAGGTTTGTATTTAAAATGACGGCTTTTCGTGGTTCCTTCTTTCCTTGTGTCTTATGTTTCATATACCCTCAATTTGTGTAGCTTAACTGTCCGTATCAAGATTGAGATCGTCTAACGAGCGATCCATAAATAAGAAAAAAGAAGCTCACTTCCTATTACGCCTGAGTATCTGCTACATGGTTTCATAGTAACGAATTCATACCAAATGATGTAAATGTCATGGATCCAAAATTACTATCATTTTAAGTTTGTATATTTTATTTCATCAATTAATTTATATTGATTGTATCTTTTTTATAACTGGGATGTTGTGTACATTTCTTAGAGAAAACGAAAAGCCGTTTAGAAAAGTGCGACAAATAAAATATCCCGCAGGTCATAACGTCTCTTTTTCTTCAATGTTCACCAAAGATCTTCTAAAGATTAAAAATTAAGCTTGTATGGAGGTTTAGATGTTGAATAATGGTAGCTATTAATTTCCTTAACAACCAATTAAAAAGCTAAACGAGTTGATAATCATTAAATCATGGAAAACCATCAATTTAAATTAAGGTTAGGTTAACTACGTGTTTTGTTCCTTGTTACAAACCAGGCCTCAACGAATGATACGGTTTCACTAAGTGGTCTTCTAGTATGACACAGGGTTTTAAAAAAGTGTAGAGACGGTTGAATAACTTTTGTATAACAGAAAATTATTAATTAGTTTAGACCTACCTATTGGTTAAATTGATAAAAGGGTGTAAGTCAACATTTTCAGAAATATAATTGTTGTTTTTCTTACGTGTTACTTTTTTTAAATGTGTCACTGTTTAGGAGATAATGGCTCTCATAAGTTATTAAACTATAGAATCTTTAGCTCTAGAATCAAAACCAAGTATATAGGTATATAAATCAGATTAAAACCATGTATATATGTATTAATACAACTCCTTTAAAAAAATTTTTTATCCCCTTTTGGTTCAGAGCAAACAACATTATTATTTTATCAATGTCTAGCCAGATTGACATTACTGTATGTGTCGATTTAGTGTTCTTTTTTTAAATTATTTATTTTATTATATTTAATTACAACCATGCATGAGAGCCTATCTAGCAATATACATTTCATATTAAATGTCACTGTTTGCTACATTAAGTGTTCATGTGTAATTTAATTACTTGCACTTATCAAAGTTCAAAAGGCTTCGTTCTCTTCAGCCGGCGTATCTCTCCAGAGCAGTTGAGTAAACAATTCATTTCTGAATTTTTACGCATACCTTTTTATTTCTTCTAGGATGGTGTTAATCTTGAGATCACGATGAATAACTGTCATTGCGGATGAACCAATTAATAATGCTCCTTATTCTGAAAAGTTTGTATAATATTTACATTTGTCTTCTTTGTACAACCCTACAACTGTATTCCATAAGCCCACACTGGTTTCAATATTTGCCCGTAGAGAAGCAGTTTATGTTGTAGGTCTAATTCTGAGTTTCTCCCAAGTAACTGGTACATCTTCCTAAATTGCATATTTAATTATACCTTATTCTTTTGAACATGCTCCTTCCAGTGTAGCTTGGTATCGAGTTTTTAGCAGTATTAGCCGGAATTACTAAATAGGAATTTATTCTAATAGGAATTGGATTTATTTTTCTGGTTGTAAAATTAACATAGGTTGACTTAGATTCTTTTAATTTTAATCTCCACTTCTTTATCCAGACGCTAACTCTATCAATCGCTGTTTGTAATTTTTGTGTCGTCTCTTCCACATTGTTACCAGTCGCCAAGATTGCTGTGTCATCAGCAAACGTCGCAGTAATTGTATCATTTTCTTGAGGAATGTCGCTAGTGTATAAGAGAGAGAGCAAAGGTCCAAGAACACTTCCTTGTGGTACCCACGCTGAAATGTTCTGCAATTCAGAGTAGGCCTACTATGCATTGTGTTTGATTCTGTAACATCTTTCTGACAGATAAGATTCCAGAATCCGACAAATTATTTATAACAGGTTAATGTAATAAAAATTCAAAACAGCATACATAATTAACCACATTAACTAATAATATTAGTTATTTTGTACAATCGCCATTAATGATCCATATTAAACGAATTTAACAGTAATATATAGGTATATATGTCAATTTATCAGCATATTTCTTGACAATTACTAGTACTATCTGTATTCCTGCTACTGTAATCGGACTGCAATCGCATAGCTGAGCTTAGTATATGGTGGTGGGGAGGAAGGGGGGGAGTTTTCCCATTAGCTGAAACAGTAAGCTGACGTAAGTAGACCAACAAAGTGAGTCTTTGTAAACGTCAAGAAAATAGCAAGAAGCACGGCAAATGTGTGGAACGAGTTGCCTGTTTAAAAAAAAAAATTGTTCTTGTCACGTTGTCGTATTAACTGCGTGCTAAACTTACAGTTAAACATTGCAAATTGTGTTTTGAGACAGAGGTGAAGGCTTGTCTCTGTTTGCACAACTTCAAAACTCCCAACCATTTTGTGTGATATCCGAAGGTTTCCGTCCTGTTTCGAGGTGACTTTATTTTACTTTTTCAAGAAACTAATAAAGATTGCACAAATTTTCGAATTTGGAGTCTTCTGTTTAATAAAAAAGTACTTTACAAAATGTCCGCTTTATTGACTACACTCTTTGCTAGCTAAGTGAAGATTACTGAAAAGGCTTACGAACGAATAGATTTTGTATCTAAACTTGTTTTAAATATCTGAGAAAAGAGGTTATATTTTGAAATTTAGTTGTTCCTGTCATAAAAACGTATCATTTTTATTTACAAATTTCCTCCCTCTCTCTTGCTTAAGAACATGACCTAATTGTTTACTACTTTCAAAAAATTCAGAATCGGAAGTTATCTGTAAAAACTAGAAATTAATCATGGGCGTCGTCATAAAAACTCGATGAAATAAAATAGAAAATGTATCGTTTCAGCACATTTTTGTTTTGTGTTTGATGTGCATGTATAAAACTTACTTGGGACACAAATGTTGAAGTATTTGTACATTGTTTATTTCACCCATTACGATATATTCAATTACTGCTAATAATACAAGATTAAAACAAGGATATTTTTTTATAAGGAAATACATGAACAATACAAAATGTAATCTAAGAAGTTTGTTGGCTATATTTTTCAGGGAAAAATAAGAAATAAACAAATAGTAAACAAGAAAATAGAAAATACAAGAAGGAAAATAGTGGTCGTCCTATAGTTGTTTAAACAAATATTTTATGTTTTTTCCTTCCACTATTCTATAATTAGGTTTTTTAAGTTACATATTTTGTTTATTTTCAAAGTAAATTTGTTTTTGTTTTCACCTGTATTACGTGAAGTTATTGTTAATGGTGAAATTCAATAACAGAAATATATATAATATGAAATCCTTGAATGATGTGTAGTGCCTTCCAAATGTTTTTGGTATATACTTCTGAATGACAGAAACACGAAATGTTGAGATTTTTTCTTCAAAAGTAATTTGAGACAAGTATTAAACCTTAAAAATTCTTACAAATCTAATCTTTGACGAATCAAAATTTCAAAGTTAAGCTTAATCTGTTGTTTGCACGTATAGCCTACAAGTGACAAGTCGGCTGAAATTGTTAAACAAACAAATTTCCAATGTTAGATTTATGAGGATACTTGACTTGTAATCAGCTGTTGTTGCACGTTAATGTTCAACTGTCAATCAGCTGAGTTTACTAAATAACAAGTTTGTTTTGACAGTGAGTTTTTAAAACTATCTGTTTTTGTTTAGAGTTGATTTGTTAGAATTTAGAATTACTGTAATAAATTTATTAGTGCAAATGATTATTAGCAAAACATAGTTTTATATAGATACCTATGATTAGAGTTACAAATTTTGATCTTGAGTTATTATATACTAATTCCACTGGGAAAGTCAAGCACTAATAATATATATAAATTTGTAACTATATTATGATTACCATAACTTAAAATTTGAATTAATCATTTTTTTTTTTTTTTTTTACGAAACTCGACTTTACGTATTTTTAACACTAAGTTTAATTTAACATCAGTTTGGATATACCTAATATCGTCAGTTTTGATTTCGGAATTACAAATATATTATTTGACAGATTTCTGTTAAAAGTAATAGTTTTGTGTTTTTTATTTCAGCGAGTTCGTAATTTGACATTGTTTTACTGGAAAGTCACGTATATGCCAAATCAGTTATTTTGCATAATATTGATAACTCAAATTTTGAGTCTATTTGCTATACAAAATTTACGAAATTATTTCAAATTTGTACTTTTGTAAAATTAGGTTCAACTATTTTCATCAAAATCCATTCACATATCCCCCAATAGTCCGAAACAATAAGTTTTCATCACTATCCCCAATAAATGCTGCTCAAAAAGTAAAATTAAACTAGGAATAGATTTCATTTGAGTATTTTACAAATTGCTAATAACCCAGTTTTGTAAATTCGGCCATTAACATTCAGATTACGCCGATACTTGGTTCAAATAGTTTGGCTAATTTTGTGGTATTCGACTTTCTAAGACGAAGTTCTTGATATTTGACTTGTTATTTCGTACTTCGAATTGTTGAGGATATAGTGACATAAATTGTGGTTTGCTTGGGTTTTGTGTGGTTGAGTTTAGTAAATGTATGCAATGGTTTAAGACATTTTCTATTTATTATTATTATAGCCTAATTAAGCCGTTGTAATAACGTGCCTTTAAAATTTTACATTTTGCAACATGGGCTAACATTTTGGTTTATTATGTAGTGCGCAATCGATACTTTGAGTTTCACAAAGTTAAATTATCTTGAGTTTTTATAAAGCTTGAAAGGGTTCAGTCATGATTTGATCAACTCCAGTTAGTCTGTGAGAAGAGGATGTATGGAGGGGGGGGAGTGTCAACAAAAGACGTCCCTAATAGGATTAAAGTAAGACATACAGGCTCACATCTGGAACTCATCTTAATATAGCTGTGGCTGGCTGTAGGCATTAATGTCAGTCGTTACAACTTAGAAAATTATTCTAATCTTTATTGAGTTATTCAAACGTAAGCGTGCACACAAGCATTTAGGTATATTTTCTGAGAATAGGGAGGAATAACGAAAAAACACGGAATAATGTTTTAACCTCAGAATAATAACTCACAACGTCCTTATATTTCGACTTATGGGTATGAATAGAAGAGATGATGTAAAATAGTTCATCGCGTTTGTTAATCTTGTTATCAGAATATTAGATGACCAAAATGATAAAATGAAATTCCTAAAAATCATTTCAAATGGGTGCATACGATTTAAAACAAACTAATCAAGAGTTCATTGATTGTAAATTCTGAAAAGTTACTGCAACCCGTTGTAGAAACAACAGGTGATAGCGGAAGCAGTCACCTGAAACATATATTTACAACGGCAGCATTTTATATTTTTGTCTTATTACAAGTAATCTCAAATTTTGTGTAACGACGATAATTTACGTTCATATTAATTGTAGGAGTAACGAAATCTTTAGGTACCAATTTCGAACAAAAACAGTTTTTAATCAATGTTCCGCCATGCTAAAGACATTCACTCGTTTTATATTTATTTATGAACGGAACTCAAAAGAGACGTATCCAACATCTCAAAAGAAATGAAACTCTCAAGATCAGAATATATAGCATAAGAAAGTAAATAGGGGGGGGGGTGAATATGTATCGTAATGTAGCAATTGTGTAGCCAATTAGATCGCTGTTGTAGTTGTTTCATATATCATAGTTGGACTTTAACACAATCGGAACAAGTAGCAGTTGATTACTCCGTTTTGTAGTCCCATTACAGTAATGAGGGATTATTGTAGCCAGGGTCTCTGGCTAAAACAATGATCCTTGTATTGGACTTAGACAGTATGGGGGTGCAGTTGAGGCCATATTGACGACTTGATGGCAGTTACAGTACATTGCAATGCATTGCTACTAAATTTAATCCCATCACTTTACTCTTCAATTACCATGGATAACAAAGAGTTTTGGTTAGAAAATTTCCATATGCTGTTTTCACAATTTAAGCCTTTAAGAACACATTTACACCGTTTTAAAAATGTCTTTTATAAAATTTCAGGAACGGTCGAGTCCGATTGACTGAACAGTTTTAAGTTTGTTACGGAGTTTGAGTAGTAAAAAAATTAGTTTTAGGACCAAAACGCCGAAGAGTTGAGGGTGAAGATGATATGAGTGTGAACAGTTATTTTTACATAACCTACGAATTTTCAAATCGCGTTGTGGAAGTCAGAATCTACCCATGACAAGTGAGGGTCTGCAGGATTCGCATAGACATGCTTCTACAGTACTATAAAGCAGATTTCTTCGCCATATTTTATACTATCTTACTGGCATTCATTTTTTTAGTAAATATTAAATTGTTAACTTGAAATTTAAAAAGTGGAACATCCCATTTTAAGTTTTGTTCTTGTTTAACATTCATGCACAGGCAATTTTAGTACACAGTATTATTAGTAGTATTTTAGTAATTTCAAGCATTTATTCTTATTAAAAAACGATAAAACAAGATACAATACTTTATGTTTATAATAACTATGAAGACACTTTTATCGCTCGGTACAAAGCTCTTATTGCTCATTGGGTTACACTTGTAATAATACAATTGCGGATTACCTGACGTGTACAACGTAAAATGACTCGACGAAACAGTTATCATGACGTTATTATTGTTGATTGGGCCAAGTTTATCGTGAGACTCGACCCATTGTGTGAACTGGGCTTGACATAGTTAGACTAGACAATGCAAATTGACTGTAGTTTCCGGCTTGCTTGATGTGTTACTGCCTGCATCATCGCCTTTTAAACAGTAATCACTCTACTAGCCTTGCATCGCGAAGACGTCGAGAATTACAGTGGCTGAAACTTACACGATGCTTATTTTAATCTTTATTTACCATTCTTGTCCAGATTTGTCAGGTTACCAGATATAGTGAATATTGAAATTCATATTTACAGATTTTAGTCATTTTTCTCGATTAGTTCGTGATAAAAATGTTGAAATCTGAATTAAACGAAGAAAAATAAAATACTGAACAGTTTGACGCATGTATAACCTTCCTAATGTTCTAAATAGTTTTAAATGTGTTCACGGAAAATGTGTACTATGCATGAAGAATGTTCGTTTCACAACTTTAGCTATATTCGTCTTTAGCGGCCCCTCCGAACTGGCATGCAGAAATATTACAACAAACATCTTATTTCATGTCCAAAAAAAACAGGTCCCGTAGTAAAACTACAACCATAGACGATTCTGCTAGGAGGTATTGTGTTTTTCATGTTTACTTCAATAATACGGATTCAATTTCTATTAAATAAAAATACATTAAAATCTGACTTACAAATAAATATAAACGTTATGTATGGGAGACAATTCTACTTACTTCACGATATTTTGCTATGTGACGAAACTAATTTCTTGTTTTAAACTGAACAGTTGTAATTTTACAAATTCAAGTGTAAATTTTGTTAATCGAAAAATCGTTGGAAATTAATTGTAAACATATTCAATGTGATGAAATAAAATATTCTTTTTTTAATGTAAATATTTCACTGAAATCTGTTACAAATTTTACTTTTAACTTTCGATTTTGTTTGTGTTAAATAGCAAAACGCAGATTTTATGAAAATCGTACAAAAATACCCCCGCCTAGAGTAAAAATTGACTGAAAACGTCCAACATTTAAAACAATCAGACCTATTTTGCTGGTTATCGAATTTATTCATCGAATATTCAGTATAGCCAATGTCATTAAAATTGTTAAAGAGTAAAAGAACTTTACTTGTGGTTTAGGACTAATGACAATATGTTTTAAAATGGTTCTATGTGTTTGTTCATATGAATTAATTAAAGTTACATTCCTTTGTTTAAATATTATGAATGTGTTACTTACCCTTCAAAATATACAAATTTTCAAATTTCATATCCTATTCTGGGTATTGGCAAGATGTAAAGGGCGGCTAATCGTCCTAATAAATTACAAAATTCCTCAATATAATTTATTGGGAAATGTTATTAGAATTGCTCTTGCTTAACTTAAGGAATTGAACAAAAATAAGTAGTGTGTTGCAGTAGCAATTTTAGTCTGTGTTAAGTACGTGATAAAACAGTATGAAGAGGAAGCATTTTGCCTATTTCATTGGGAGCTGTATTGTATGCGCTTATTCATTACCCGTGTTTTATCGATAACTTGTTTACATACAAATCTGTCATTTCCCAAGATAACAAACGACGGAAATGAAGACCTAGTTTCCTAGATCATTAAGCTTGTCATTCATTAAACTGAGTTTTATGTATATAACAACAAACTCTTCAACAGATGCACTCTGGAATTCCGTGGTTATAATTTAACCTTGAAACATACTTGACATTCTGCCCAACATTGCATAAGTTAGTGCAATACATAATTATACTTTTTGTCTTGCTGTTTGTAGTGATTGGAATGTTCATGTTTAGAGATCTCTAGAAATCGGGAGACTTAAAATATACAATTTCGCAAAAAAATTAACATCAATTTTTGTACTATTCACATAACTTATTCTATACTACATAATACAAGATTCTGAATGAAAAAATGTTCAATCTTCAAAATGAGTCGACAATATTTAACATTTTCGTATATTTAACTTGGCCTAGTCTACGTGATTGAAGCGAATTCTGTGTATAACAATCGAAATAAATCATCAAATTTTACCAAATTACATAAATTGTTAAATCTCGCAGATTCCTTAGATAGCAATATCAAAGACCATATAGTATTGAAGAACCGGGTTCTTGAGGTTTTTGGTAATTTATTACCTTTTAGGGTTGCTAAGATATTTTAAATCTCATTTTTATTGCTAAGGACATTAATTTGGACCAAGATTAGGGTATAGATATCCTACCATTTTTCGTAAAAAATAGTTTAGGAAATTTGTACATTGATACAAATATTTCTATATTGAAAAGCATGAGCGGGTTCTTCTTATCTATGTATTAGTATCGGCTATCTTAAATCCCCATTCCAAGGATTGTAGTACACTATATAATATTGTAATAGTATTATATAGTGTACTACAATTCTGTACACTATATTATATACACTGTATTTATTTGCTGCCCAAATAAGTGTAACCACTTCCTACAGTTTGCCATGGATGAAGAAGAAGTTGCTCTGAGAATCTTTACTGAGCTGAGCCCTTTTAGCTCACTAATAGGTGCATCACGTATGCACGTGTGAACTTGGTAGTAATATTCTAGAATTTTGTTTGTTTTTGTGTGGTTTTTAAGGCGAAAAACCTCACGATGATCTAGAAAGTCCTAACCATCGATTTTAATAGTTCTAATAGCATCAAGAGAAGAGAACAAGAGTTTGTCAAGAAGGACCTGGAGGAATCCAATCCAAGACTACACGAAGAAAGGTGTAAATCCAGCTAGATACCTCGGGTTTACCACTCGATGTAAATGAGCCTCTGAGACGTAGACTCCTGAAAGGCAAAGGAACTATAATCGGGAAGTATCGATCTCGGAGGCAGTAAATCATAAGTATGTCCAGATCGCCGGGGTGTTAAAGCTGGTGTAAAACCTTCCCCCCCCTCTATCTCACACCTGTAGCTTTCTTCGCCTTCTATCTAGGAGAGGGAAACGGGGAGGTTGAATACAAAACTCCCCTTATGGTTCAGGTGTGACCATACAACCTCCTTCTAAACCATACGTTATATATCATACGTTACTGGCAAATATTTATATTTTTGAAACGAATAATATATCCAATTCAAAAGATAACAGTACTTCCTTTAATTTGTTAGTGGCCTATTCGTTCAGAATATATTAAAATTATTTTGTTTAAGAGATCATTGAAAATTCACTAAACGCTGTGGCTGTGCATAATTGATATTTATATCAGTAAAAGCAAATAAACAATCTATAATTATCCCATCGGGTAAACTAAAACTTGACAGTTAGCTCCTTTATAGATGCAAAGGCACGTTCGTTATTTACAATAAATTATATGGTTAAGTATCAAGTTATCTCCTTTTATATTTCCCGCGTTTGTTTATTTTAAACTTAAAGTAAACTCTTTTAATTACTTCAAGAACTAACTTATAAAATACCAATATTTTTGTGCTTATTCAATTTTGTCCATATTGGAAAAAATATCTAAATTTATTTACTAATCAAAAATTGAATCTATTAACGCTGTCGATTCGTTTTTAACACAATTGATGCACTCTATTGTATATAGTTCAGAACGTTAGCGGGTGGGGGGGGCCTCAGTGTGATCGTAAAACTTCAATGGCACTAGCTCAATAATAGTGTTACAGTAAAATTAATGTCTTTTCAATAGTCGATGATACCTCATGAATGATTGTAAAATATTTTAAAACATGATAAATAGTGATTTAATTGTGTTTTGGTAATGATTAATAAATGCTGTCAATATGACTAATATACTAACATTCATACTTTCCCGTCTAGCCTCTATAACGTTTAATCTTCTCCCAAATTGATTTTTAAAGTATTACCTTTCAGTAAAGGATTTAATAAATTAAGTGTCTGAGTTTAAAAAAATACAGGGTATAGAGATTTTCACTTTATAGCACTTCGATACTTTCAAATGTACTAGTATGTAAACATGTTTATATCTATTGATACGACCGCGCGCGCGTGATTGGTTTTTCTAGTTTGTGGTTATTGGAGAGTACAGTACCCTCAGACTAGAAGTGTGTCTGGTGTAAATGGTGTAAAGGGGTGAACTGTGGTGGATGTTCAGGAGAAATGTACCTGAGTTAGTGTATTGCGTGATAACTCACCTCCAATCAGGGCCAAGTATTCATTTCCTGGTAACGTAACCTCTACCCTAAACTGCCACATTGGCCCTTGTGCGCTTTATTCGCTGTGCGCTTTTTTCGCATAATCCCGTGCCCTCCCTTCTACTTGCTTCCCTAACCTGACTTGACGGTACAACCTATTCCAAGAAAACTAGGTACACAAATTACTGCTTAGCTACATTTAATTCCTAAAGTTTAAGTACAAGTTAATTCTTAAAAGTTTAATTTTGTAAACGTTTTATTCTTATTTACACTGATAAAAGAAACGAAAGTAGGGAAGGCGTTTACATAGAAGCATTTTAGGTCTATATTTTTTATTGGGGTTGTACCGCTGAAAGCAAACGCAACAAACGAAGTGTGGGAGCCCCTCTTTTCCTCTCCATCCCAGACACATTCCTACCTTGAGGATACTGTATGTATACAATTATTTGGGGGGGGGGAGATTATTCTGGTCAATTTCGGATTTTGTTTATCACGATTTTTAACCATACAGTTCAATTTTAATTTTTGAAGCATAACTATAACTCAGAAATCAATCAGTAAAGTTTTAAATGATTTTAATATCAAACAACTGTTTTTTGGAAATAATCTGTTCTAACAGGAAGTTAAAATGCCCTTAAAACCTCATTTTGTGCACCTTTAAAATAGGTTTTCAATTTACGTTAAGAGAATTAAATACATTGAAAAACATAATTGTTTAAAAAACATAACCTAAAAATTATAAAACATCGTCGATAATTTTTCTATTAACCGGAATTATAGGTAAATTTGGTATAAAGACTAGATTTTACTGTTGGTTGAATATGATGGACAAAATAGTCGCAAAATTCAAACAAGTTTCGATAGATCCTTTAACTAGGACCTACTGTAAAATTGTATTTTGTATAAATCTTGACTTCTATATAATAATACACAGGTCGGGGCAGGCAAACGTGCGGATACGAAAAAATAAATTCTAGCCGCATAATGTCAACGTATGCAAAGTACTCAAAAACGTCTATACTCTGATATCTTGGTACAAAGAGATCCTACTGTGCCAGCTAATCAAGATCTTGTGAGGACACATCAAAAGCAACGTTCGATAAATCTGCAAACCTTTCATACGCTTTACATTTTATCAAACAAGTCGGACGCAGCTGAATAAAGTTATTTTAAACGTTTTAAGACGAGTACTTTATTGTTGACGTTCCCTAAGGTTTGTGATAACACTTACGATTTTGAAACAAAACTTTGTAATTTTTTTATCAGATCATTCTAATATTATATCTATTAAAAAATGGATGCTTTGACGTTAGTATATTAAAAATCTGTACAAAACCAAACGGCTGCATTTTTTCCACTCAGTTTTATTGATTTCTATCTTCGTTGATTTAATTGTGTATTATAAAGCTCTTTTTTTATTATGATCCGCAAAATAATGTGTATTAAGTAAGTTTTTTGTTGTTAAAATACGCGATCTCCTCCATAGTCCAGTAGTATACCACGAAACCAGATTTTTAAATATTAACTTTTTAAGTTAATGTAAACCCAATTTTGTGTAATAAACCATGGTTTAAATATGAGTTTATATATTTGTTCGTCTTTTAAAATGGTTAATATATAATCAATTTAACAAGTCAAGAGTTATAAATTTGAAATTTGCAAAAAAAAAGTTCACTCCCTCCCCCTCCTCTATGTATTGATTTCGTGTTTGTAAGACATAGTTTTATCGCATATTTTGGTGTTTCACAACTTTACTTAAACCAGAATTAATCTATAAAATTGGCAACCTTTTAAATATCTTCTTTTTTTTAAAATTATTATGAACAGATTTTGATGATATTACCTTGTTGGCGAATACGACTTATTTCTAACGTAACATTATTATTTAATTATTTTTTTAATGTCCACCAGTTATTCATGAATTTACCCCCACCTTGTTAAAAAATAGCGTATTAATGCTATGCTTCAAACAATTATACGAATTATAAGAATTAAATAAGAAAGAAGACGAATTAAGTCAACGTAAGAATAAATTAGTATATTGTCATATCAACCACTAGACATTCTCTTTATGAACTCGGTGCTACTAAATTTATTCTCAAAATATAAGTTATTTTATAGAATTAGATTCTTGTATAGTGAAATATAATTGTAACACTCGAAAAATAATTGTTAGAGATCAAATTTTGTATTTTAAGAATATAAATTAAATGTTGACATAATAATTTTATATAAATGGTTTTTGTCATTAAAAAAAAATAAAAATTCTATCTACATTGTTTTCAAATTTTGTGAAATTCACCTACACAGTGAGATTGATTTGACGTAAAAAAAAAGTGTTGAGGTTCCATGAAACGAAAATAAAAATTATACATAAATTTATTTATTACTGCATGTGTGTGCGTTTAGGGCAAATTTATCTTTTAAGTACCTAGGTAAATTTAGAAAGATATCAAAACGCAGGGACAACTCTCATTTTTACAAATATTGAAAGTTTAAAAAACTCGATGAAAGTTTAAATTTATGAAAGTTTAATATAAGCTTATCAATCCACTTGCGCTGGAGGTTTTCAATTTTTCTACTTACAGTTAGATCCATGTTACTACTGATTAGTAAAACTTATAAATGCATTCGATGAATGTTTATTTTAACCTAGGTCTACATCTAAACACAAGTACATACGAAGTGCTATTATTGATTATAACCATAAACCAGTTTAACATAAACCCTAAAGACGAAATGATATAAATAACCTAAGTCTAGCCTAGCCTGTGTAATAGATATTAAACCAGTACATAGAGAGAGGGGTAGATGGGGTGGGGTGATCAATACGCTGCGTGGAACGGGTAGAGAGAGAGGAGGAGAGTCAAATTAAAGTCAAGTTTAGCATTAAATTTGCAGAGCTTCACACGACATTGTGACGTGCAGCGATAGCGATAGGTGTGGATAATGTAGGCCTGGAGTACATTAAACATAAGCCTATTATGGTTTTTTTTAATTGAACATCATTTTAATTATTTAAGAGATTTCTCAGCAAGGAGAAAATTTCGTATGCGGGTTTTTTGTGTGCCCATATACTTGAATCATGTTAATGAGAAAAATCTAATGGAAAATATTAAAAGGGTTGTGAATTTTGATCATTTGTTTGCTTGTAATTTTTTAATAGGTCTACTTATAAAGCACTAAATTACGTAAATATTTTTAAAATATATTTATGTAGTCTATGTATTGAGACCATACCCTACGATAAATAATCAACATGATAGACGAGTATTGTTTTTTTTTAGCTCGATCTTGATATTATGTGATGATCACCAAGCTGCACAAAATATATCATATTCATCAAATAGTTAAACCTAGTTTACTTACTAAATTTGACTGACATTCAATGAGTTACCAATAAAAGATATATTAAAAAAGATTGTTAAAATTAGAATATAGACCGCCATTTTGAAATTTATCAGTCTATTCTTCTGGTTAATAAGTGATTTGTAATACTAAGTCTACATGTTAAATATGAGCAAAACCTAACCTTAATTACGACCTTGAACATACACATGTACGTAACAAAGTGAAAATTACTACTATGAGCATTGAATAGATTCGACATTTTATAGGTTTGAGTGTCGAATTTTCCATGAGGGAAACCAAATAAATATCATTTCTATACTATAAATTTGCTAAAATCATTAGATGATTTTATATCGTCATGTTAAAACCCGTAGAGAAGTGGATACTTTCTCGCATTGGACAGGTCAGAACTCTGTAGGGCTGTATCGCCGATACCAGTGAGACAAGTGAAAGTTCCTTCATGAATAGTTACAAGTTTCTGTAATACAGTAAGGATTGATTTAACATTATCGGACTCTTTTGAAGTATGAAGCTATAGAATCTTTTTTGGTTTTAAAGCTTTGATAATGATGGATTGTTCGGTATTATCAATATGGTTTATTCGGACATTTACCATAATTTGTGTATATAAAACCTAATGCACGATGTTTCGAGAGTATATCAAATGTTAAACTGAGAACTTAGAAGATGAGAAGAAAAGAAAGAATCTAAAGACAATGATAAAATCTTATCGTACATGACAACCTGGACAAAATTTATATAAACAAAAACTAATTGAAGCCTCTTGTATAACAATCTATCAGCTATCGGACAATCTATCAGCCATATCAGTGTAGACATAAGGCTTCTTCTAATAAAAAATAATAATTGAAAATCTGACGTCAACAATCTTTTATTTTAAATAAGACTGAAATATTGTCGCTAAAACCCCAGATGGGAATTATAACACGATTATGGAATTAACTCTTGAAAGATGAGGCAAAAGTTTGTTTAACCTGATAAACAGTGAGGACAACTTTCTCTTGGCTTCACCTCTTTCACGATCTGTTGCTTGCCGTCCTTGTGTGTGGTGGTTTTGTCTGATCACGTTTGTATTTAGTCTTAGCTTTGACTGCCCACGCCTGAGTTTCTAGCATGGCCCGAGGTTACTAGGGAATGTTGGCATTTTTCTCTTGGTAAGTTCTATATTTACCACTTGATAACGAGAGTTGATTTATACCTTCGAAACGTCGTGTATATAATATAGAATCTTACTTTGTTATTGCAATGGAACAGATGTAGAATTGGCGTTACCGTCAGTCGTCAACTTAGGTCAAAAAACAAAAAGATCGAAATGGCAGCTCCTTTTTCGTGTTTTTGGTCGTAGACAAAATAATATAACTTTTCCGTTAAAATAAAACTCGTTCTATAATTGTAAGAAGCGGCAAACTGGGTATTAAACTTAGAACTTTTTACGTTTATGCTCAATAAGTCTTTTATGTAAGTTTTAGAGAAAACTGTTATTATTTAAAAAAAAAAAAAAAATTAATGGAGTCGTCAGAAGGTAAATAAAGTGGCGGGCGTGTATCAATATCACGGTAAGTTAAAAAATGAGGTTTAAACGTTTTAATTTTTTAACGATATTTGAATTCCAAATTTTGATCTGCTTATCTCAATTATAAAATTTAAAGTCAAAACTATTGATGTGTAAATCAATATAGAATTGATTACCAACAATTCTTTTGTTTTGTATAGCATATAATTGGCTAAAAGTTCACAAATTTATATTATTTCTGTAAATTGTTTTATTATACCAAAATTTTTTGTTACAAGAAATTAATATAATAACATTTGAACATAATATAATTGTTAATTTTTCTATTTCCTTTTTTTACTGTCGTTTATTTTTTTATTCATCAAGTTTATTTGAAGTCTACGACGTAATACATTTTAAAACATTTAAACTCTCAATTTATTTATAGAATATTTTATTACGAATATATTCTATGTATCGTATAATTGTTATATATTTACCTAATTATTTTTCCATTTAAAACATACTAAAGTTCATAATATTTTTTTAAAATTTGTATGCTTGTAAAAGGTTATCTTCCTACACGAAAATTGATGAATTTCTTCTCCTATCCTCATTATTTTTCTTCCAGAAGTAATAATCTAGGAATTGGAATATGTAACTAAGCAATTTTGAACTCTACAACTTTTAGATAAAAGAATTTCTAATCCTTTATTAAGAAAATCCTAAAAATGATCGCCGTTGACCAATTTTTACTTTTTTTTTTATTTTGGCACCAATGTTACATTTTTATTCCACGACGAAAATCACGTGTTTAAGCACAACTAAACTTCCACATAATGTGTACTATGGGATTACTAAGTGTTAAAAGTCTATTTAACGTTTGTTGTGATGGCAGACATCAAGGAACTGTCCTCTATTAAAAGGTTAAACAAGACACGTTGACTGACAATTACCTTGAATAACAACGACCTATCGTAAACAATCTCCAGGTCATGTCATACACACGGGTGGTCATTACGTCACTTTCAGCTTTCTTCTTCAACTAGGAAGTAGAAGATTTTATAAGTTAAGTGGCCTTTTGCAGAAGAACCTGCATAATGATTCTTAATAGCACCCTACCACAAACATGAGACTGACTCTATTTATCCTCGTGTGTTATTCGTCCAACTCGGTGGCTCTGATGGTCCTGGTAGTGCTTTATATTTAAATGTCGCTTCGCTCCTCCTGGAGACTCAGCCCTATGACAAGTTTCGTAATTATTCATCGGCTATTAAACAAACATGTTGATTACCATAAAAAACAATATAAGCTTGTATTTTATTAATTAATTATTTTCTTATTTACAAAACAAAATTATGTTTCTATAATTAGTTAAAATTAAAAACAACTCAATAAAATGCATAACACGATGTTTTACTTCATATATTTCAACAGTCGACAAAATGTAATCAAAGTTTGTATTTTTTTCATTAAATAAATTTTAAAAGAATATTATTTTATTCGTTTCTGTGAAAATTTCATAAACAAAATTTCTCTTTGGTTTTGAAACAACAAATATTACCGTCTGAACATCCATAGCAGAAAACGAATTTTCTATGATAACTAATGTTGCTTGAAAAGTAATATTTGCAATTTACTTAAAATTGCCTCCTTTTTACCTCTTATTTCGCCATTTTGAAACAGAAATTGAATTATCAGGTAAAATATGTTAACGATTTGTAATCTTTAAATATACAAGGGTAATGAAACTATCTCTTAAGAAATAAATTGAGCAACCTTATTACTTTCATTCTTATGAATTAATGTTAGTTTTGGAGTCTGGTGATCATATAAGCGGTTGCCTTATTTTCTAATAGAAGAGAGACCACAATAGTTCATTTTCTATCTACAAAAGTAAATGTTTTATTCAGTGGATGAGTATCCTGGCGTCTTTATGCATTTTATATTTATATCATTCATATTCATGTATTGTTCAATGTTTTTAAATTAGTGTATTTGATCAAATTTTATTTTATTTTGTATATATTATATATATATATAATATATATATGTATATATATACATGTAGCCTATTATGTAATATTGTGTATGTATGGGGCATCTCGAATGTATAAAGCAACTTTGTTGTATAAATTAATAAATGTGACAAATAAGCCAACTCATTTATGATAACTTTAATTGTAATGTGTGTTTTATTTCGTATGATTTCATTTTCTGTTTTCGAATAATATTTTGTATGGGAATGTTTGTTTTTGATTAAATTTAGAAATTTAGATTGACACAACTAGCAATTCTAGCAATATTGTATTCCAATCTATAGACTTCTTTATTAGGCTATTATTATTATTATTATTATTGTTTCAATTTTTGAGTGGCATCTGAATGATTCAATATTGTATTCCAATGGAATTATTATTATTATTATTTAAGTTTGTGAGGTGAGCAAATTTTAGTACTTATACATTTAAATAACAGATTGTCTATTAATTTGTACTGTTTCATACTTAATAACTTCGGAAACGCAAGAAACGTACTTCAGTGATTTTTCCTCTTGATTACAGTAATTTGGAATTAGATCAATAAAAAAGTTGGCTGTTCTTTTGTTATTAGAATCTGACAATTATTTTGCCACATCCGGCCCAAGATAACAGCCACTTATGTGTTGTCAATTCATGACAAGAGATTTTTAAAGGACAAGCGTTTAGTATAAAGTGATGTAACACTTAATTGGTTTGAAATTCGAGACTCACTGTGTGGAAAAGAAAACCAAACATTATTAGGCTATAATCTACAATCAGTTTATTATCTCTACAGATTTCGATCTGTACTGCTACGAAAATTACTTTATAAATATTTGATTTGGCCAACATATTTTCCAATAACTAATGTAAATACAAATGTCAAATTAGAAATCAGCCCCTTTAAAACAAAAAAAAAAATGTTATAAGTTTCATGAAACAATATATTTATGATTTTATAATTTTTACCCTCACTCTTAAAGTTATTTTGGTCGTTGTACACCTACTTCTAATAACCTAAAAAATATGGATAAATCAGGCCACCCTTCCTGAAAATTATGCGTTTAAATCATTTTCCTTTCCTCATGTTTTTCACCTTAAATCCCTATGAGAGTTTATCCAATCATTCTACGGGACATCAACCCCACAGACAACTTAATAATTTTTACTCCTTCGCCATTTTGGCCTTGTTGATATTAATTTACACCATCGAGAAAGTTTACTGTACTTGCTCTCGTTTTCATCTATTTACATAGAAATCTTTAAAAAGGACAACAATAGCGTTTCAATAATTTTATGAAGGGACGATATTATCTCTAAATAAATTTGCAAAATAATATAGTGAATTTGTAATAAGAGAAATAGAATTATTCCCCCTCACTAAAAGTGGATGTGTTGCTCGGCAAACAGCGGTATTGGAAATGGCAATTGTTGCCCTGACATTTAAAGAACCCCAAGGTGAAAACACTCCAGAACGAAGAGAAGCGAAATCGTGCGTACAAAAAGGAGTGGCTCAAATAATGCATGCACCATGACGTCATCACTCCCCCTCTGTTTGTTTTGTAAACGTCATCATAAAACACTTCGACTAAATGTATTTTATGCCGCGCCTTTTAAAACAGTTTCTGAAAAATACAGAACACTTGAAACGATTGTTTCTTTGAATGTTTGCGCTAAAATGTATTCCAGCAATATTACCTTATATACTGATAATAAAGGAGTATTATGTTATTTTAAAATAATAATAAACATTGAAAGAAGATTCACTCAATCAAATAATAGTTGATAACATTATACTGTGAAGTGCTGTACTCTTAGAGTTGATACTAGTAAATAGTTTTATCCAATCCTAACCTGTTATAGACATAAAGTGTATATCATTGCTTTTGGGAGTTTTAATATAAAATATTACCTAACCTTTTCATATATTTGCCGATTTTCAATATTATGATATTATATTATTTATAGGAGTTTTAATATTTAAAATAAACTAACATAACATAACAAGTCATCAGATAGTGGTTGAGTATCAATATTACAGCATTATTTATGTGAATTTTAGAAATTATTAAATATTTTTGACTTATTTGTTTTATTTGGTTCTTTAAAGATTTGATAATAATTTTTATAGCAGCTTTTCGGGGAGAGAAATCCGAATTTTGAGTTTTTATTATAAAAAACGAAGAAAGATATGGTGAGGAGCTTAAGCGTTGGACTATAGCTTGGTGGACAGGCAAATGACAGACATTATTGTAAAAACGCCCCCAAATATCTGTCCATTTTGTTTACCATCGTTTACGTATAAGGGAGAAAGATAAGTTCGTCTCCTATCATGTGTTTACAAGTGGCGTTAAATAACAGGTCATCCTGTATCTCCTCCGCGTCATATTCCATATAATTTATCAGCATGATTATGATGTTCAAACTAGTGGAGTGTTTTCGCAGATGTGGTAGGACCTGCAACGATGCCTGTCCCACTGACCCACTTCAGTTTATATTTAGGCACATTCACCTCGCGTGTGTCATCCCACTGGTTTTATCCTCCTCATGTGCAAAGTTTGCCAGATATTATCTCCAATATTACTTTACTGAAACTTTTTGTGCTAAAATTATTTAGTAATTATATTACTCATTGTTATCGTATTTACATAGTCTGCTTGATCTACAATACTCATATTTTGTTATGATTTTGTTCAAATTTTTTATACAGGTTAGTTTTTTAATAAACAAATTCATTAATAAGCAATTTGTTATTGAGGAAAATCAGCCGAACCGTTTAAGAGTTTAATTATTCTATTGGCCATATTTTTGTTATACCTTAAAATTAACTAAATTACGGTACATTAAACTATAGATTCTAATTTTGAAGATATTACTATAAAAATTAACGATATTGTTAACTATCGTAAAAATTGTACTTTCAGATCTGGCCTTTCAAAGTTAATGCTGAAATTTAATATCCGGGGCTCAATTATGTGTTAATAGCAAATAGTATTAGATGATGAACTTGTGCAAAACTGACAACCTCAAACTATTGTTAGGAAAGCTTACGTTATGTTGGCGAAATCCTTTGCAATCCTATTAAAATATTCAGCTATTTTAGTTTGCGTGATTTTTGAAGTGAATGCTTCTTTACGCCCGGTAGGCAATTTTTTTGGTGCTGTTAAATCGATGTGGTGAAAGGAAAAATCGTCACGAAAATAATAATAACAGTATACGAACAACAACGGTTATATATTAAAACTAAAAATCTACGAAAAATATTGCACTAACTTTCTCAAACTCATATACATAGTCAAACTAAAATCAATGCAAAAATATTGCACAAACTTTCTCCCATACATATTAAAACAAAAAATCTACGAAAAAATTGCACTAACTTTCTCAAATCACATATATATTAAAACTAGAAATCTAATCAAGTCACACTAATAATCAATGCAAAATATAATTAATAATTGTATTAATTTATTGAAAGTTTAAAATATTATAATTTTTTTGAAATTGACAAGTTTTCACTTCTCTCTGCTGTCCCGCGACGGTAACATTTTTGTTTTATTCTTTGTACGTATTCTGTAAATATGTTTTAAACAATATTTCAGAACACACAAGTATTTCCACATTTTCTTTACGAATTTGTAAAATCGATAAAAAGTTGGAAAAATAACTTTTTCGTCATATTGCTTCAAAAACAGCTGTTTTCAATGCATGCAATTAGATGCTAAAGTTGTTATTTTTAGTCCTAGGACTTAAAAACATCAGCTGAGGTCGAAGTCATCACCTGTTACTTCGTTTATACGAATTAATTTAACGATTTTAAGCATCTATAAAACAACTGATACTCTCGATTGTAAATAACCGATAAAACAGCTGTTACGATCGATTTGAAGGTAAATAGGTTATAACATTTTAGTTTTTGTGAAATTGTTTTCTTATATTATTTGCAGTATAACAAAAAATATAGTTTTTCTATCCTCGCTCATTTTCCGGCCTCGCCTCAGCCTCGACCGTTAAACTTGAATTTCTATTGAAAAGCTTCACTTTTGGTCCTAGCGGTGAAATATACTAAAATGTGCGTTCTGTTTGTCTTCTGATTCAAAATAACTTAAACATTTTGTTTCTCTACTTGACATCAAGTAAACATTTAATCTTTCGATTGGTACCTTATCAAAAAATTACTTAAATTTATTACTTATATCTAAAATACCTTATTCTGAATTACATAAAACATTGGAAAACAATTGGCCTGTCGTAAAGAAAAATAACGCCAGAAATTATGCCAAAATATGGTTACATACCACATTTGATAAAAAACGGGCCACTCGTTTAATACATAAAGCACTAGAAAGACGACAGTCAGATTTTTTTTCCTTTCCAAAATCGACATCTTTGGGCACAGGGAACAATCAAAACAGCGTTTCCATAGAAAACGTAAATGTGAGAAAGTAAAATCAGAAGACCTTTTTAATTCGGTGATCAGAATAAGTTGGTCTTTTCCAGATTGTTAAATTATTTGAGGGGCAGCGATTTGTATATTTAATTTTCTTCAATTTCAAATGGAGAAAATTATAATTTGTTCACAGAAATTAGTATATTTTCTTGCAAATTCTCGTCTTAGCGGATTGATTATGTATAAATTATATTGACTGTGATGACACTCTTGGAAACTATGAGTGATCACACCCTCAACCGATCGACAACGTGGTTCCCTATTGTAATAAATAATTTCTTTTATTCAATACATGTCTTATATACGAAAACAACTGTCTAGAACCGTTGAATTGGACTTATTACCATTAAGACAGGTTAATATGGTTATGGTTCGGATTATACGAATAATACATTAAAATATAGGCCATATTAAAATTGAATGTCGTAATTTTTGAGAATTTCAATAACTGGGAATTATTAGAAAATTAAGATCCATACAAAAAACTATTGATAAAATTTTGAATTTTTAAAACACAATACTTGAAATAAGTAACTCAGTTGGACCGAATATGAAGAAGGTGGTCAATGTTTTTAGAACGGCTAGTTGCTAGAGGGGAACCCATAATTCACACTGACCAAATTTCCCGCTTTTAGCTACTTGTCCTGGAGAAATGTCAATTCCAGAACTTCCCTCCATCTGTGGATTCAGTGAGATTTCAATCTATTGATACATCACCGTGGAAACGTCGTCATTTGAGATGATATGTCACCGATCCTACCCATTTAAAAAGTAGTCTTGTATCCGAATTGACTAAAATTTAGTATGTATGATCGATTTTATAATTCATTGAACAAGCTCGTCAATCAGTAAAATCGGCCGGTAAATTTGGAAATATTGGCCAATATAAAATTTAAAAAAAACGATTGTTTGAAAATAATTGTTTACCCTTACGTCGAACAACTTTCACAATAATTCACTTTTTACAGCTTGAATATCTGCATCGTTAGTCATTTAAAAAAATGTTACTAATATCATATTTTTTATCAAAACATGATTTAAAAATTTGAGAAAAATAATCAATTGCCGGAATTTTATATAGCTTTAACTAATATTTAGCGCTAGTAAACTGCGTTTTACCTCAGTTGTTGTTTATGATTTAATTATTAGATTTCTAAATCAAATACTTTTAAAGTTTCAAAATGGCAGTCGTTTCAGCATTTACTTCTTATCTGGGCGTTGAGTCATTATTAGTAGCTCTTATGCGGTTGGTGATCTGTAATTTATTTTAATCAGTTCTTAAAATTCAATATGGCGATTATAAGTTCCAGAATTTTAGTTAAATTTTAGACGTATGATAGGTTTTATTATTGGTTGAATATGGGAAATTGTCAATTAAGTGGGAGTACGAGAAACTGAGAAACAATGTTTTGACAGTTTTTTCTAGTTGTAAGGTTGAGGACGAAATCGAGCAGATGTACAAATAAAATAAATAAATTTTAAATTCGAGTTCTATTATGGCAGCGTATCAATTGTGTGTCGCATATCATTTGTTTTAGAATAACAGAGTTTCTTGATGAACAAAATATTCGTCGAACAAATTATTGTGCAAGTTTATATTTCATTAGGGTTTTCCATAAACCAAATATGAGTGTTAAGAAGATTAGTTCATGAAAAATTGCATTCATCTGTAAATAACGCGGGTTTAAAAAATTCCGATTAGTTCGAGATTTTTGAACAAACCATTGAGAGAGGATAATCTCGAGGTAACAGAGCCTGAACATTCAGGACATGATATGGGTATAATTGTTTTTCATGTAGTATGTGCCAAATTGTCACATTACTTACATTATACTGTTGGGCAAGCTCTCTTGTACTTTTTTCGGGGTGGTTGGATAAACTTCCTGTCTCTCTTAGACGCTGGTGTATCCCCTGAAAAGTTGTGTGTGAAGGAAACCTTCCCTGATACAGTCGGCTAGCTTCAATACTATTGCAATGCGTAACTCCATACATCAGGTGCATGTCAGCCATTTCTAAGTTTGTAAAGTAATAGTTTTGGTTATTAACTACACAATAAACTACTAATACACTTATTTTAAACTTTAAGGAACATTTAAGTACTGTTGATTAGGATGACGAAATACTATTATAAGAAAATGAGTTTATGATTTGTTGTTTTATTACAATTTGTTATTATTTACAGTTACAACAATACTTTATTGTAACTGTAAATCAGCTGTTATGATTTGGGACCCAGCTGTTAAACCAGTGGAATACGAGCATGGTAGATTGTTGTCACTGTTAATATTGCGAAATGTTTCATTGATTACTTACAACAAAGGTTGGCTTTAAAGTATAATATCTCAAGAACTATAAATGTTAGAACAAAATAGAAAAATACAAATAACGACTAAAATTTTGCTTGAATAATGGCGTAAGGACTTTAAGGAATGTTTATAAAATAACTTATTGAGGTATAGAAATTTAAAATTACCGCCATTTTGAAATGGTAGGCCTACAAAGTATAAACTTGATATTTTTCATATCAAAATGGGTCTTATTAGATGTAATACATTTACCAAGATTGAAGTTGATATCGTCAGAAGTTCCTAAGATATAACTTATTAAGTATAAAACACATACAGACAGACGGAAAGCTAAACTTTTAGGACATACCTTCATATAAACTTTTTCTTCCTTTTTGTATGAGGAATCATATACCAAAGTCTAGAAAGATTTTTTAAAACACCCTGTATATTATTTCTTTGGCAGTAATATATTATGAAAGTCCGACCAACCTGTGAACATGGTTATTGCTATGGAATTCTGCGTGGGAGAGATTTAAAACTTGCAAGCCTGATTGAAGGCGGGGCTCCTAAACTATACCCCAAGGTCAGCAATTACATTCCATCTGATATTTAACCTGTATTCATTTGTTTATAACTATATTTTGTTATAACCCCGAGTATCTGTCACACCCTAGACTGAAGTAGTGGACAATGGAATGGAGGCTACACATACTAAGTTTAATACAGTTCTAAAGACAAAATAACTCCAATAACACCAAATAAAAATACTATTCTTAAAATTAGTCCTGCTTATAAATATTTTCACTCGAAATGAGCAAAACTTGTGGAAACTTCAATCATCAAGTGAAATAAAACAGAATTTTGCACTATAAACACTTTATTTATACAAGACGAACAGCGACCAAATCATCATCCTCAGTTGTAATTGTACGCAAACCTTCTTGACACTCAGAAAGTTCTCAGAAGGCATTTCTTGTGTGCCAGGGTTTCCTGAGAATGACGACTTAATGATTGAAACCTTGTTTTGAACAAATAAATAATTTAATGTGCAAAATATTGTTTTCTATTGGAATTTTCCCTAATTCGACTTCAACGGGAATTAAAAGGGTAAAATGTATTTTCAGTAGTTCTTCACTATCTCTTAGGCTCGATGATATATTTTATCAACTTTACTTGATTTTTGTTTTTCTTGTTGCTTACATATATTTTCCACACGATCTTGGATTTCATCTATTCGTGGCAGTGTCGAGAGGAAGTAGTGATTACCAGTATTCGTATACGTCTTCCATGATCACTCATGGATTTCTGATGGAACATGGGAATCCGCCCTATGCCCGTTTTGTCAGAGTATCCTAACGATTAAGCACAACCCCTAATAGAATGCCTTGTTCTGAGAAGTGTGTATAGGACATTTTCGCTACTCAATTCTTTTCAGGTCAGTTGTGCAATACGAAGTAAGATTTGTGTGCATTTTGATTCAAAATGGGCTTTTGGGGGGGCTTTATTTCTGTTTTGAAACCCATGTTCGTAAGCATATCTTGGACGGATATGAAACTAATTCTATGCAACTTGCTTCTTTAAGAACCTAAATTTTACAATCTTTACCTCTTTGTATTATTACACTAGTACCTTTTGTGTGAATTATTTTAAAAAGTTAACATTGATTTAAATAAAATTTCAAGTATGATTAACTTACGTTAATTATAAAAACCGTTCAATTTCTGTACGATGGCGATAAGAATGGTCAAAAATTACATTTTCAACACCATATATAATCAAAATAACACCCAATATATTTCAACGTTTTTGATTTTATAAACATTTGGGCGAAATGAAATTTTTCTTGGAATTTTGGAGACGCTGGACATACAATTTGATCAAATTTAATTTTCTGATTGGTGTTTAATTTCAACTTAAAAGGTTTAATTACAGCGACAGTTTGTCTTGTGAAACTCTTTTCAAACTCTTTACTGTTTTTAATCGGGCAACAACTATTTAATATTTCAACAACATATTGATTATCGGATAAATAGTAAGTTTGAGAATTTGAATATCACTATGTGACATTTTCATAGAGGCTTATAGAAGCCATGACCGTTTAATAAATTATGGCATACCATTCCTCCCACTCCCTAGTTGAACTTTGCAAGTATTAACAATATGTCAAATAAGTAAACATTTATCAATGTTTGTGTATTAATCGCCTAATTATACTCATAATATTTTTGTATTTTATAACTCTGAGTTCGAATCTCTTTAGTATGCTCGACCCTCTAAAATCCAAACAACACAACAATTTTACAATTTTAATTTGTTGACAAATTATTATTAAACTTAAAATTTTTGTTCAAATTTAAAATCGTTTTACTAGGGGAGTTTCCTCTGCAATAAAGTTGAGATGACTTTATCAGTTTTAAAAGTACGATTTGATCACCACCATTTACCATAGTAGGTTTTCGTGTTTCATTGCTTCTTCCAGACAGTCAAAATTGAGTTATCAGAATTGAGTTATTTTTGTACCTTCTGCATTTATTTTACAGTATTAAGCTAACTCAATCACAAATTGTGACGCAAATCAGGTAGTTTTCTAACAACAGTACTTCAAAAAATGCATATTTCTCAGTAAAGCTTCTTGAAGGTCTGATCTCCGAAAAACTGTAAACTTTGGAATCTAATATTAACTCAAAGCATGAGTTTTATGTATGTTGAATAATTTTTTGAAATATTTGCGCTGTTAACGATTCTGAGAAATGTTTGGAGCATTGCGAGTTCTGCGTTCCTTCAATAAGTGTTGACAGGGGAAGGGGCGGTGGGCGGGAATACAAAAATAACTTGACGGCGGAAGTGAGACCGAAAATAACTTTCCTGAGTAAACAAATGTCTTGTTTGTAGTTAGGTTTACTGAATGCTTTAACTGAGAGTCAATATTCCAAGTATATTTTACAAGGTATTCACATAGTTACATACATTGGTGAAGTAAAAGGTGATACATTGTTGAATTTTCTGATTAACAAGCAAACAAAATCTAAAACTATACACACACATTGCATGATTTATATATTTTTCTAACACAAAACAAAATCAATGAACGGTAGATAAAATTGCACGAACTTTCACAGAAATAAAACCAGAAATGATGCATAAACACTGTACGACAATTCACACAAACGAACAAAGAAAACTAAAGAAGTACACAAACATTTTGCGACCTTTCTCACACACGAACAAAGAAAACTAAAGAAGTACACAAACATTGTGCGACCTTTCACACAAACTAATAAAGAAATATAATGAGTAATAAGTTATTTTTATTACCTTTATAGTTCCGTCATGTGACTTTGTGCTTGTCTTATTACAAAGACGCGTTTCGGAGTCGTAGCTCCATCTTCAGTAATTTCACTCCGTAGAGGTCGTTAAAACATTAAACATAACAAAAACATTAACACTATGCACACAAATATATACAAGTATACGTTGATTTTAACATTTTCTTTATTATATAATGTGACTTGGACACCAAACAATGAACAATAATAAAGAAAACTGTGATGGACAAAAATTGTTCCGTAGTTTTAACCAAACACACAATCAAGCTCATACGTTGTGCACAAATAATATTGTAAGAACTTTCAGAAACATGCAAAGAAAACCAAAAACTGTTCATTAAACGTCATATGACTTTTCACACAAATACACATTAAAACTATTTTAAAATGCCAAACATTGTACGGACAAACACGCAAACATAACCATCAGTTCACAAACATTGTACCAACTTTTCATAAATACCCAAACAACACCAACAAACTATGCACAATCATTGTAAAAATGTTCACAAACAATTAACAAAACCTTCCACCAAGTTTGTACGAACGTTTTCACAAGCACGCAACAAACCGTGCAGAAATTTTGTAAGAAAATTTCACAAACTTACAAACAAAATCAATAAACCATCTACGAAATTGTGGACTTTTTCAACAAACACAAATAAAACCAATAACGGTTCACAAACAATGCACTAGCGTTTTCACAAACACGCAAAAAACGGGAACAATAATAAAAAAATTAGGGTCGAATGTATAAATTCAAAATTTGTGCAAGCTATGACTCTTTACAGAAACCAATGTATCAAAAATTGTTTACAATGTACTCTTTACAGAATGTTACTCTTTAAAATGTATCAATGTACTCTTTACAGAAAGTAAAACGTCTACAAAAAGAAGAAATTTGATTCATGAGTAATTTTAACATTTTAAAATGAACAACAGTAGCATTTTCTGCAAATGGAATAATTAAGGAAATACGCTTTTGTTACGTCCTTTTAACCTCAAATGGATATCATTTTAACCTCAAATTGTTTAAGTAGTACTTGTGCAAATCTTTACATTGTCCTTTTTTTACTTGAGTATCAGAAAATGGATCCGAGATTCATATTTTAATTGTGTACTTTGTGATCTATTTTGAGCAACATCAGATCAGCGTTTCTGCTCCGAAATCCATTATAGAGATCTCTTATATCCCATTTAGGCTACACCCGATTCTTGATAAACCTGTAGATCAAAAATGTGACGGATAGCATTTTATAAAATTTAATTCTAAGCCCAAACTTCGTTTCCTATAGGTTATCTTGTCTTAAGATGCTGTGATGTAACGTTTACAACTTCATCTAATAAAATTATAACAAAGCTCAAGAAAAGTTACAATTTAATTGTAATGATTAAATTTGTACTTTCAGTAAACGTAACAAAGTTATTGATTTGGTTGTGAGACTACTAGAATTCTATTGAGCGAGAAAAAAATGTCCACCGAGTGGAATGCGAGTGAATTATAATCTTACTTCCCAACCTACACAATGCACCTTCAAATGTTAAAGTTAATTTGTACCATCATGGCTTACTACATACAGCGACATCCGGTATTCGTAAATCATACTGTTACTGGTCCTCCCTCCTTCCTTCACTGTTTTCGTCAAAATATATAAAGTGTATGATGTGTATTGTTATGATGTATTGTGTATATTTATTTTCAGAAAGCTATTTTGCACATTGTTTGTGGGTAATTTATTTTTACAAAAAATTTTAAATAGTAATTTTAAAAATATTCAAGTAAAAATACATAACCTCAAAAACAAAACTATAAATGAGAGTTTAGATATTTGCATATAATGCTTAGATACTAAAAGTAGGGAAACTCAGCTTCCCTGCACATGAGCGTTACGTTTTAGAAAAAAATCACGAGCTTCTTTCGGTGGCAGATTCTGAGGCAGGTATTAAATTATTGTCCAATTTAAAATAATGATGAGCGATATTTGTAAATGTAACATATTACGTTACTTTAATGTGAACAGACGTTTAGTTCTAATTTCATACAACAATTGGTAGTCTATAGTATAAAAACTCACTTAGTCTCAGATTTTGTTTATTGCACAAATACTTTTTTAAATAACGTAAACAATTTCTTAACGTAGCAAGTTGGTAGAATGATTGGAGTAGTTTTTATCCCTACCCCCCCCCCTCACTTGTTTATATAGTAAGAAATTTGTCGATGTTATTGTTGAAAATATAAATTTAAACCGGCATTTAAATATTAATCGACTTATATCATTTGAAGAATTAATTAAACATCTTCTGATCATAATCACACTTTAGTACGCAATCATAGTCAATCCGAAATGTCCTCCAAGACTAGTGGCAGTGATTACAGGTAATGTATTCGAATGTATCTATGAATATGTAATTTAAATATTTTTCAAATTACATGATTTTAAATTATATATCCTCTAATTAATAGCATTCCTAGTCCTTTTTGTACGTTCCAAATGTACTTTTTTTAGATTTATTTGCGTAATAAGACTTACTAATATTCCCCATTTAAATATTACCCCCCCCTAAAATATTTTGGTAACATAGCTTAAATATTTTACTTAATTATACATATTAACATTTAATTTGTTTTATTTACAATAACTGCTCATGATTCAATGAGAACTTTTATAGGCTACACAGAAAATGTCAAAAAATGTCTACAAGCCACAATTTCTTCCGCATCCTTTCCCTGTCGCCTTGTTTGTATTTTTAAGTATTAATCCCCCAGGCCTGTATTCGTTTTAATCGGTATTTCTTACAGAGATATTGACCAAATCAGGATCCTAACCGTCTTTAGGATTAGGCCCTACATATTGATTTAACTCTACCATACTCACTTCCTTAATACTGAAAAAGAACAGAGATTTTATACATTTCTTAGAACGTAAAAGTGAATGATGATGGTGAAAAGAAAGAAGCGATTGTTTCCAGCGAGTGTTGTTAAAACGATTTGAAAGTGTTTGTGTGGGTGCCCAGCTGTGACGTAATTAATAACAAAGATTACTGTTTGATACAACGATCAGCTGTGTTTGAGTGTCAAGCCAGCTGTCTCAATCCAAGGCCATTGAACCCCTAGCTTATGTTCACATGCATAACTATATAGTAGGCCGATGATTTACGTTTCTTACTAGTAGAAACATTGTTGATGTTTTATTATTATGCATTTTTCGGACATTTGCCATCATTTATGTGTTAAAAATCAAAACACGACGTTTCGGGAATAAGAATCAATTCCGGTTATCAAGTGACTAAAAAACTAAAGAAACATGAAACTAGAAACTAAGCCTATGTAAGAAGTAAAATTAAATATGAATACCACCAACCTTAATATCTAAGCATGCATCCCAGAGCTAAAACTGAGAAGTCAAAAAAACACACAATCACGGTAACACACAACTAACGTCAAATACGTGTTGTTGTATCAAAGATGGCAAATGTCCGAAAAATGCATAATAATAAAATTGAACTTCCATCATTAACAAATAATTTCAAACAGAGAATTGTTGATGTGATAAGGACATGATTGTTTAATGACTTTTCCCTTTTCCCCTCTCTTCAACGATTTTTAACATTTGTATACCTTCCAAACTATTTTAATAATAGACATCATTTACATATTTGTAAAAGGTTATATTTTTTGGGACTACTTTTTTTCACGTTCTATTGCCACATGTTTGCAATTGTTATTTTAAATCATTTTTACTGACAAATTGAGGGAAATAGTGATATTGCATTAAGATATCTGATTTTTTCAAATCATAATATTCCCATTTAAATAGCATTATATAAACAGATGACAGTTAATAGTGTCATAACAGCTGAAATGTTCGGGTAGGTTATTATTAGACAGTGCAACTCGGATAGTGTTTTGTTCACCGCGTGTTTTCAAACAAACTGTCATGTAATCAATCACTGAGGAGCGCTAGTGTCGTAAACGAAAATAACATCCACAATATTTAACGTAGAGTTGGACATCTTGTGTTATTTGACATGTCGGATTGTGTATTTGTTTTTGTAGTATTTAAATTAACCATGATTTTTTTTTTTATATATAACACTTCATATATCAATGGTATTTTTATTTCGATTCGTTATTACAATAATTTATAAAGCCTGTATGTTTACTAAATGATTCCATTAACAAATACTATGCACACCAACCCTATGCACACCATCTGGAAATTGGATTTATAAATATGAAGATCTACAAGGCCATTCAGAGCCAAAACTGTGAATTTTCTAAGAAGGAAAATCAAGAACGTACAATGTCGAGTAACTGGCATAAACAAAATATGGGTGTAGTGAAACTGCCCCGACATTTTGGGTACTTTTGAAACGATGAAACTGTCCCGCTCATTAAAGAGGATTAGGAAGGGTCGCCTCGCAAGAATAGAAATGCTGAAATTACCCCGAGCGCCCAAATAATATTGAAAATTTTATTTTACATGTTACGCTACGGGGCCTAACCTAACCTAACCTAACCTAACCTTACAGGCTTATATGCTTGATTGAGGTTAAATTTAAACACATACTACCGAAATTGCGCTCGGGGCAATTTCAGCATTTCTGGTCTTGCGAGGCGACCCTTCTTGATCCTCTTTAATGAGCGGGGCAGTTTCATCATTTCAAACGTACCTAAAATATCGGGGCAGTTTCATAGTCCCCACAAAATATATATGAAAACTATGAAGCCCTGCAGGTCATTAATTTTGTTATTTTTTTGGCTTACGTCTGCTGAGAACAATTTACATTGGTATTTTTATCAAATTAAATTATGTCTGTTTAATTCATAATGCATTTTTTCAGAGTTTTAAAGGGACAATTTACAAACTTATATTGACATAGACAAGCTTCTAAAGTCCTTACAAAATTTGACCAAGATAGGTTCTTCTGTTCGTTTGCTGTCTGATTTAAACACAAATTCACTGTAAAAACATTGTATAAAAATAAATGCTTCTTGTGTCCACTCTTTCTCATAAAATCGTACCCCAGAAAAATTTGTGGAAAATGCTGTAAAAACGAAATAGGAATCCCAAAATGAGCCATAATTGTTTTCAAAGTTTTCATTCGTTAATATAACTTGCTTTAAAACGTGCGAGAAGTGGGACATGCAGCAATCTGTTTAAGTTGAAGTCGTACATGTCGTTAGTCGAAGCATAAACATTAATGGGACGTGGTACCTGCTATGTTTATCCTGGCAAACTGGTAAAACGTTAACCAATGTATGATTTGGTTGAACAGGTGTTTTAATATTTCTTGTAATACCTTTCTTTGTAAATGGTTCATATAAATCTACCTTTATGTTATATTTTGTTTGTTTCAAAAAATTAAACCACAAAATTTTCCTCGGTTGCAGTAAATATATAAATGAGAGAGCCCATAGCTGGCGTACAGTCATTTGGTGTGAGCTAAGATCTAATCCGCCGTATAATTAATTTTAAAACCGGTCTTAACTTAATACTTCTGTGTTTTTGATATCGCCCATATTGAATTGAATCTGGTTTTATAGTCTGTGTTTTTATTCGCACGCATTATCGACTTTCATAAAATGACTGGTATTGATTTCCAAATAAAATTAACTTGTGTTGGTAATTAAGTTTATATTAAAGAATATCTGGACATTTTAATTATTGCTATCACCCTAATAGAAACATCGATATCCTATTATATTCCCATTTGTGTTATTTATTTTGTCCTCACTATATACATGTGGCTCTATAGGTTGCAATTTTAGTCAAATTTTGTAGGTATGGTTAGTTTTACAATTCATTGGAAAAGTTAATTAACCAGAAAATTCGATATCTAAATTTCAAAATTGATGAATTTAAAAGATTGTTTTAGAGGATAATTTTTTCCCCAAAATTTGTACAAAAAGCCGTAATTATTTTGTGCAGTTTAAATATTTTTGTCGGCGGCCAGTGTGTTACAAAATATGCCGAGCAATTTCAGTAATAGATTATTGGCGTCAAAATAAACATTTTGAGCAGTTTAAACTGTGCATGCAATGATGTCCAAACATATTTTTTAAGATTTAAAATAAAAGATTTGATAGGAAAAATTCAAAATTGATAATTAATTTCAAAATTAGTAAAATATCAACAATAATATCTCTAGCATCGAAGAGTTTATTAAAGAAGTTTAGTCAAATTGAACATATAAACAAAGTTAAGGTACTATTCCCAGAATATGATTTAAAATTTGATCGCAAAATTTCAAAATTGCAGCCGTTTCAGTAGTTCCTTATGAAATACACAGCCTACAATACAGTAGTTCCTATATGAGTAGGTAATAACTCATATCGTATAACAGGCGGCTATATATATTAATACCGAGGTCAAGATTGGGTGCACAAATAATACCAACATAATTCGCGTCCTGGTTGCTGAGTACGTTATTTGTAATTTATTTTAAGTAATCCTATCGTATTTTTACATTTAAAAACAGTTTTAATTCATTTATAGTTTTTGTCCTATTGTGCTAACTGAACTGCTAAACACTTAGACAGATTTTGATAATTTTAAATATGAGCGTAAATCCAGCAGTTTATTTCAATTTTGATTAACATCTGTTTAGACAGATTAATACATTGTGTTTGTACACTAAAAGGATGCAATTGAAAAAATCGGAATTTTATATTTTGGTTAATTTTTAGGATACTATTTCGAAACTTATGATGATCTGTCCCCGCCCTAAACAATCCGAACTTAATAAGTTTAAAGGATTTAATAAAGGAATAAAGCTAAAATTTCAAAATTATTTATTAAAATAATTTTGAAAGTTTAGCTTTATTCCTTTAATATGGAGTTTCAACAAGAAATAAGTGCTGTTACATTAAATATTAATAAGTTTAACCTTAAATTGTCCATTATTTCGTTCGTTAGAGGTGTCCCAAGTCGATAGGTAAACCAAGGCAAAACTTCATTTTTTTATTCAACGCACCTCAATATTACTCCTCCAATGATTATTGTACTTATACTTTAGGCTGCTAATACTGTTTTCTTATAAACATGATATCACTTTTTCTTTTTTTTTTTTTTTTAATTGGTTCAAAGGATAGAATTGGCACTAAACCAGCTTTTAAGGCTGTTAAAATGACATAATTATTTATGATTTGACCATTTCCCATTAATTTCAAACTACGTATTATATTATTTCCTTAAAAATTGTAGTAATAATTTGTAAGAACACAAATAAGTAACACTATTCTCGCAATGTAAATGTGCTAGTAAAATCTGACCAACATCTGAAATGTTAATTTCACTTTTGTTTGCATTTATATGACTTAAAATTGTGTGTCTTGTGTTTCAGGTATGTGTAGAAAACTTCTCATTTCACGAGTTTCAACATTTGGTGGTACTGCGCGTCTTTGTGCTTTGTAAGATTAATATTAGTGTAGTATTTATATAATTAGCTTTAGAGCCTTTTTATAGCTTTACTAACCGGATAAAACTGGATAATCTAATACAAAATGTATTTATATTTTAGTTGATGTTTTTTATTGATTGTAATATGAACGATAATCTGTAAATCCATTCAATCTATTGTTATGAACTTTATGTCAAACTGTAGGCTTAGTAGTGGAGATATAGCTAAAATTAAAAAAGTTAAAACAATTTCTAAGGAGCTTCCGATAAGGCCTAAGACATATTCACGTCCATAGTACTGAATAGATTTCAATGAAATTTGTTTCAAATGGAGAGTTAGTGGGTCATATACGGTATAAAAGTGATAGAGACCTCATAACCTTTGCGTTAGCTTTAATTGAGTCTGTGTATGCGATTTTACTGGTAGATCACCTCAACCAATTTCTGCTATACATTAACTTATATACCTTGCAGTGAATTATAGGCAAAAATTCCAAGTGTAATAATATACAACAGAAGGCCTACAAATTACAATGAAGCCCAAATTTTTCTTAAAACATTTTAAATCTAAAAATTCACAGAGCTTGCAAAAAACCAACTAGACCTTATAGTTGTATTAAGACAAAAATTTACCCTTAACAAAATGATTTAATCTGGATGTTTGAAGAATTTGTTTCAGCTATATATAATAGACAAAAATTTCCAAAAGTAACAAAAAGGCAGCAAGACCTTAGGTGTAATAAAACCCAAATTTGCCCTTAACAAAACGCTCTGATCTCAATATTCACAAAAATTGATTCTGCTACGTATAATCATAGGAAAAAATTTCCAAACTAAAAAAAAAAAAACCCGCAAGACCTTCTAAGCTGTAACACAGCCCAAAATTTCCCTTAACAAAACGCAGAATCTGGAGATTCGCAGAACTTTATTCTGCTATAAGTTATAGGCAAAACTTTCCAAAAGTAACAAAGAACCAGGAAGACCTTCTTAATTATTGTAATATAACACAAAATTTCCCTTAACAGAACGCAGAATCTGGAGATTTGCAGAACTTTATTCTGCTATAAGTTATAGGCAAAACTTTCCAAAAGTAACAAAGAACCACCTTCTTAATTGTATTATAACACAAAGTTTCCCTTACCAAAACCCTCTAATGTGGAGATTCGCAGAACTTGATTATATTATAGACAAAAATTCCCAATATTAACAAAAATCCACTATAACTCGAATGTTCTTCTAACAGAACGCTCTTATCTGTAGATTTGTTGAATTTGATTTTGCTTTAAATTATAGATAAAAATTCCCAAAAGTATAATAAAGTCCCCTAATTTCTCCAATCACTTAATCTTGTTCTACACAGATATGTTGGCAAATAATACCGATAGATACAATCCAGTATAAATATACACTCGAATAATAATAAAATATAATTGTCTACAATATGTGGCCCTTTTGTTTATATTGTATTCATATAATTTCATGAATAGTGTTTGTTGTAAGGATTCTATTTCGCTATGTATGTCGTTCTAACCACGACAATTATTGCTAAAACGCCAATGGATCACAAGAAATAAAATATTTGTTTTGTTCAAAAGCATTGTGCAGTTATATTGATATACAGATAGGTATAGATATAACTTTTTGTAAATACATATAGGCTTTAGTTTAATATTTATAAATATTTGTTTATATATAAATTACAGTCCTTGTTAAGCCCTTGTCGTAGCCAATATTACCGCTCTGGTGTTTCGCAGGAAGTCTAATTGCGTCGCTAATTTCTGTCTTGCAGTAATTGTTTTGATCAATGAATGACATTATCCTACATTTTGTTTAACATTTATTTATTCATTTTTGTGCGGTAATGTTAACTCGAGAAATGTTAACAATAACAAGTTAGTTATGGCTTAAACACTCCAGTCAGTTATTTGTTGATTTATATGTAGCTAATATAAAATAATTAGGGAGCGGCATGGTATGGCTCATTTAGCCAGATGGACCCAGTAGTCTTTTAAAGTTACCCAAAGTTCACTCCCAGTTGATAGCTTATGTGGTTCTTTATATTATGTACTCCTTCGTCTTCATTGGTGTAACTGGTATAAAGTATGGGAAATTTAAAAAAAAATACTCGTATATAAAATAATTTACTAGTTAAAATTGAGTGCCCCAATTTTATTTTTAATTTATATAACAATCATCATTATACAGTGTTTAGAAAAGTTCTGCATGTTTACATTCACATTTTCCACATTATAGTTAATATCCTTATAGATAATGTTCAGAGTAAGGATTTTTTATTTTATTTTCTAAAATGGACATTTGGAACCCCAAAATAATGAAAATAGTCGGAAATTATAATTTTAACAGAGTTTTCGTGATTATGTTAAATGATAAATAACTTAAGCTCATGCAAATCGTTTTGAACCAGGTTATATTTTAACTGTTCATTTCTCAACATATTAATAAAACAAAAATATTAGTAATTATCATAAAAACGTCATATTGGAGACTTACATTATTTTTATAATTAATTGAGAACACGTTGTGAGTGCATCATGTATGCCTACTAATGAAAAAGCCTCGTCAGCTTGCTTGTGTCATTGGGGGTTGTTAACCTCGCTTTGTTTCCTAGACAACACCCCGCGCGTCGCAGTTTTTATTGCCTATACACCACTATTCCCTTAGCATGGATCTTATCTTCCCTAAGTATATGTATTATATATGTATATTCATAATTTGGTAAATGTATTACGCTTGGGGACAAGACTGTCCTCCCCATTAATAAACAAATTGCCTTCTTTTGTTTATTGTCTGTCTCGGATTGTTTATTTCAATCTTATGATTACAGATTATCAACATTATTTGTAGTTTAATTAATTGCTAGGCAATAATATGTAATATTATATTTAACAAATCAACCCTACTTGAAGGTTTTTTTTTTTACTTTGTTGCTTATATAGAATTTAAAAAGTAGCCTATACAAAAATTAAATAAAACTAATTTTAATTTTTACCGGACATGTACAGAGTTAAAAAAAGTATTTACTACATATTTTTCTCTCCCTAAGCGAATGTCCTTCAAAACATATGTTAATTTTTTATTTTAATACTTATACGTTTTTTATACCAGATAGTATTATAATTAAATAATATTTCAACTGAAAAATATACGACCTAGACTGGGAATCGAATCCAGGTACCTTTGGCTTTACACGCCATTGCTCTACCAACTGAGCTATCCTAGTCGCTTCCCAGACTTCTCACTTGACAGAAAGTTTTTATATCCTCATATGACATACAAGACGTACTCAGGATGTGAAAACCATCGTATAACAAAAACATGGAGTTAAGGTTCAAACCTTCAGAGGAAACACGTTATCTGTAATAATTGTGAATTAGCGGTGTAAAAATGAGTGCCCTAAATTAATCTAAAATTTGTGAGTAACTACCAAAAAGTGTAAATTGGAAAATTATGACTGATTTTTAAGAACTAAAACCCTTGGGTTCAAATCTTCTCTTTTACTTGTTTATCTATTTGACTAATGAGGATGGGAAAACCATCGTGTAAAAAAAACCATGGAGTTTTCAAACCTTTAGAGGAAACTTTAACTCTATACTTTTCAGGAGTTTCGGTCACATAGTTAAATGAACAGAGTTCGTTTGTATTTATTAAATGGCTAGTGATAAAATGTTGGTGAAATGTCAGAGTTATAACCTCATATCTCATATGATCAAAGCTCTTTTTCATGAGTAATTTGAAAAATCAATATGAAAATTATCGGAGATTTCAATAAATAAGGTTTTGGATCGTTCTTTTTCGTTTTTCGTTCTTTTTGGATAAGAAATGTTATTTTTTCTTTTCTATTCTATGAAATTAGACATCGGTTTCTCTCTCTCTCTCTCTCTCTCTCTCTCTCTCTCTCTCTCTCTCTCTCTCTCTCTCTCTCTCTCTCTCTCTCTCTCTCTCTCTCTCTCTCTCTCTCTCTCTCTCTCTCTCTCTCTCTCTCTCTCTCTCTCTCTCTCTCTCTCTCTCTCTCTCTCTCTCTCTCTCTCTCTCTCTCTATATATATATATATATATATATGAGTGTGTGAATGTGTGTATGTGTGTGTGAGAGAGAGAGAGAGAGCATAAAAAAATTCGTCTACTCATAAAAAATAGATCTGTTTTGGAGTATCTTCCAAGGCAATCTGTCTGTTGCCAAGTGCAATCGCGTAGAGGGCGAACGAATGGAACGATGTTAGTCTAATTTGGTTGTTTTTATATTTGGGGCTGAATGAGCAGACATATTTACCTTGAACATTGAGAATACCTGATATAAGTCAACAAATGTTTTAAAAAATCATTTTTTGAAAATTGGCGTTTAAAGTTTTTGAATATATTTTGAGAAAATGTATCACTCAGAACGAATCGTCCCGAAAATTTTGATTATGAAATTATCACTTTAAAATTGAAAGGAACCTTAAAAGTCGTCCTCAAAGGACGAATATTTTCTGTCCAAACCGATAACGACAGATATTTAGTGAAATATATTGTAGGTTTTTTTTTTTTTTTTTTTTTTTTCATATTTGTGAACATTCAATTAATTTAATGAAAGTGTGCTTATTTCTTGGCCTGCATGCCATGATTGGGCTGGACGAGTTCCACGATGACTTTTGTTGCTGTTTTGTTACATTCAAAACAAATTCTTCCAAATTTGTTGCTGTTTTCATACATTTTCCAACATATAATGTTCGGAGATATTGACGTTGGTTTTTTTAAATTTTTTTTTTTTTAGTTTTTTATAATTTTTATGTCATTAGTTTTGTGACATTATTTTAGTTAATAAAATAAATACACAGAGAAATGACGTTTTAGGGCACCATTCACTGAATTGTTTTTTAATTTTTTTTGACGCCAATAATCTATTACTGAATTTGCTCGACGTATTTTGTAACACACTGGCCGCCGACAAAAATTTTCATTTCCAAGGAAATCCGCTAAACAAACACAAACACGCCAAAACGACGCCTGGACATGAGAACAACGCTCCTACTGGTGACGTGACAAACTAGACGAGAATCGATTGAAACTCAGCTGCATTGTAAGCCTAACCTAGACACTCGACCGGTGTGATAAGTTTGTTCCGTTTTGTGCTTTACCTATATTTACTTGTTGCTTACGCCTTTGTTGACTTCTGTGGTCGGTTTAATTGATTTATTTAGTCAAAATCGTAATCTAGCTTGCTTGGGTGTTATCAGTTCTCGTTAAATCACTAATAGTTTATCTTTGTACAAATACCGCATAAATGTTTATTTTATATATGTGTATATCATTGAGGTAAAAAAGAAGAATTTTTCACTATATAATTAAAAGCTTTAAATTATAATGTATCTAATAATAAGTTTTTAGTAAGTATTAACATCAATAAATTAAGTGAAATATAACCTACAAATTGAAAAGGGGTGGACTGAGTTGATAGTGGACAGTGAGTGCGCGAGTGCGTACACGCAGTGCGAAAAAAAAAGTCTTTCTAGGTTTGATACTGAACCGGCCATCGAAAATTTTCTCCATAGTTGTAACAATAGTTTTATGTTTATTGCATATCTAATGCACAAAATTATTGAATACTAGTCTTACCTTTGTAAAATTGTAAAACAGCTTATTCTAATAACAGTATGACATAAATCTCTTGTCCTAGTTTTCTTTAAAAAAAGCTGTTTGCTACTCTACGTAAGATAGTCTATCTGATCTCCTGCTACTGAAATGGATATCTCATGTCCTCTTTCTACAAATCTCTCAATTTATTTAAACACTCTTATCTAAATAGCAAGTTTAATTATATTTTTTACCACGTTGCCCCATCAGACATTTTGGATTTCTTCCAAGATGCTAATGTACGCAATGCGTGTCTATATAGAACACTGCTACAACCTGGATTGGTTAAAAAGGCTGCTGCTATCTATTGAATGATGGATTCCGTACCAACAGTTTCTATTCTCATGACTGGTTGTGTTATCAAACGATACAGTTCTAAAAATAAACGAAGTTTAAAAATTTCAAATAAATACCAACCGGTGTTAGAGAAGTTTTGATTGTTTTGGCCTTGTAGAGTCTAAAATTAATTGTAGGCTTACCATGTAATTTTTTTTAAAACAACTGTTAAGGTTATTTTTTCCGCCTATTATCTGACGTTAGTTTGAAATTTTGATCAAGTCTGTAGATTTTACCAAAATATAATGGAAACTGATAAAGCTGACTTTGAGAAAATTTGCTTTCTTTACGTGTCATAACTGTGTTTATATCACCCATAACTTCTAAATACTTATTTATCTCGAATCGACGTTTTATTGATGGTGTAATTTGATCAAAGTAGATTAAATTTTGAAAAATCGATTTGTTATTTTGGTCTTATAGCAGGTAGGCCAACCAGATTTAGAGTTAACAACTATTATATTGTAGTCGCTTAAACCTCTAGAAACTATTTTGAAACTGTTTCTGAAAAATCAGCGTTGAAGGACATACAGACAAACATTTTGTAAAAAACACTTTATTTTTATTCAGTACGACTCAAATGGATATTTCCACGAAAGTCTCAACATTGATTTTGTTTCCTCCATTCAATAGTTTACTTTATTTGTCTCTTTTTGTTATTAAAACAAAAAAATAATAGATTGATCACATACATTCAAATAAAAGCAAAAATATGGCAATAAACAAATTATATGTTTGCTTTGAAACACTACAAAAAGAAGTTACATAGAGTTTGGCCGCCATTTTGAAACTGTAAATACAAGAAATGTTCAGTTTTACAAGCCCTTTGATGTACAACTCGACCTATCTTGTCATTTGAAAAATTTAGACGTGGGTATTCGATGCTTTCAAAAATTGAAGTCAGGGCGAATTTAAGTTATTTAAAAGAACCTGCCAATGTGAAACTACATTTAAAGAATCAGTTAATGCTCATGTTTGATTTTATTTTTTATTTTTATAAACGAAAAGCAAAATCAAAATGCAGATTAACGTATAATCCAATATTTCATATTTAAGCACATCATATTTGAAATTAAAAAAAATAACATCTATACCAAATATTTGGTGTTCAAAGATCATTAAAATGAGTTACAATTTAACTTATGTTTACATTTGAAGTTTTTTAGAAATAGCCCCTCTTTTAATATATGCTCTCTTTAACGCCCAAATTATATATAAGGAAAAAAAATCCAAATTTTTCTTGTGGAAATAGTGAAATATAAATTTTCACCAAAATTGACAAATAGTTTTGAGCCTAATACATTTAAAACGGATATCTCAGAGTGAAAAAGTAAAAATCAGGATTTCTAGTCGGTAGTCCAACGAAATACTAAATATTATGTTTTAAAGCAAAACAGCGTTTCACCATATGAAAGGACTTTCCCGGGAGTTTGGTTAGGTTAAAAATATAACTGAGAACAAAATAGGTTAACATGATGACATAAATACAATGTAGACTACACTCATTAAGATGACTTCAGTTTAATTCTGTCAGTCTAGACGAGAACGTACATCTAATGAGAACTGAGAATATTAATTACAACAATTAAAACCCTTAAAATGAACGGTGCACAGTCCTAATAAGTGGTGTTCTTAAATTGAGTTTCCACTTTCTTGTCTAGTGTTGGCCATTCGAATCAATAACGCAGTAGTTTTTTTACTTAAATATAGCCTCCACTCTAGTCGTTGGTAGATTATTGTAAACTCGTCCTTTGGATTCGTTGTAACTGATCCATGACCTTGAGTTTTTGAAGACGGCGGTCAAGGTTAAGTTCAGTTTCTTCAAATTCTTCTCGAAAATTAATTTTATTTTTCTTGTTATTTGGCTCATTAGTTTGGATTATTATTAATCTTCATATTTCATCAAAATTTAATTGAATTCAGTAGAGTCAATTTTGAAAATTTTAACCTTTTATAAGATCTGTTAGTGGCCAAAACGGCGCTATTAATGTTACTTTATGCTGTACGTTGAATAAATTTGATCAAAATAGTTAGAACTGATTTTTAGCAAAACCTTTTTTATTTATTTAAATAATTTACAACCTTTATTTTTAACAGACGTAAAATTCACACTCAAGCATTTTTTAAGGACCCCCAATGTTAAGTCTTTTAAATCCATGAACGTTGATGCCATATTGTTAAGAAGTGTCAAAGTATTATCAAAACGTGTATTTAAAAAACCCTTAATATTTTAATTGTTTATTTTCTTACAATATTATTTTTACAAGTGAAAAATAAGTGTGGAAGGGACGTGGGTAATTTCTGCAAAATCTGGGAAATAGATTTGGGTTTTTGATTACCAATCTCTATACAAAGAATAATTACATGAGTAATTTAAAAACCTATCAACAAGGTTCCCTTACCAACTTTTTGAATTGTTTTATGTGTGTTTTTATTTGCTTTATAATAAAGCATTTGCTTTAAGCAGCAAGCATTATCTAACTGCCACTAAAGAGTGAGTTTAGTGAAAACAGCATACAAATCGGCCCAGCTGTTTATGCAATATAATAAGATGCATACGGACATCCTGACATCCTTCATTTTTGTTTGTTTTTTATTAAGTTTTAGATAATCTGAAATGAAACGTTTTAACCGGTAATGTAAGATGAGAGCATTTAATAAAAGTCGAGTCGAAAAACTTGTTGAAGTTAACAAAGTTTTCTCTTTACAGATAACGTATTTCATACTTCAGTAGAGAAAGCAGAAAGTTAGTTTACTCCAGTCAGGGGAGATGGAAGAAAGGCATGCATTATTAACATTCACAATTCACGAAAATTTGATCAAATCTATTTGGTCTATTCTAAAAAAAACCAACCTTCGGTGTCCATGATTGAGTATCTGTTTTTCGATCAATAATTTCTAAATCTGTTTTGTTTATGGAGAGAAGTTGTGACCAAAGTTTTTAAACGTAAGATGTCTTGAATCAAATTTAATGAAAATCGATCATCCAGAAATAGGTACAAAACAATAAAACATCTGTTAAAAAATATATAACCATAAATTAATTTTGATCAAAATCAGTTTGGTCTATTCTGAAAAAAAAAATCCATCTGTCAGTGATTGAGGCTCTATTTTATGTTTTCGATCAATAACTTCCAAATCTTTTTTTTTGTTATTACATATTTTCATTTGTTATACAGACAAACGTTATTTCAAAAAAGATTCTTTCAACAGTTTGGGGATTTCGAAAATAAAATTCCTGCAAAAATATCTGTTTGAATACAATTACTTCCCCCCATACGACACTGACTGACTGATAGAGTCATCGGTATTTACAGCCCAAACAATAACTCTCAGTAAAAAATATCTCCTCCTTAAAATCATGCGTTGAAAAATATAACAAAGTTGCTCCAATATTCTTAAAAACAACTTTTTCAACTTGTTGGCCTATTCAGCGCTAGCTTAATATAACACTTTGTTCATACTTGTTAAGGGAGGAAAGTAAATTCTATGCATACTGTATAATGTGTAAACATTGATTCCAAACTAGTTGACACTGCGCAATATCTGCGGTTTCGTTTTAAATATTGGTGTGTACATAACTTTGAAAAAAATTATAAATTTATAATAGCTTTCAGCTAAAAACATAAATCTTCAAAGTTGTTTGTATGGTTTCTAAAGACCATTAAGATTGCTCTTGGGGTGGTATACTTTCAAATTAACATAAAATAAACTTCCAACAATGTAAGGTAGCAAAGGATAGTTTGGACGTAAGACAATCATTTGCAACATTCATTTTTATTCAACTGTACAAGTTCATTTCAAGTTACAGCAGACGGCGTGTTTTTTCCCGATTTCATTTTGTGCTAGACGTTTTCAATTTTAATTTTGCCCACCTAAACCGTTTACTCCCCTGGGCCATAAGTGGTAGAGAATGACTAGGCTTATATTGAGAACACATTTTTCTCGCTAATGAATTAGAATAAATTTCAAGTTTCTTTAATTTTTATAACTTTATTTTGTTACTGGGAAGTAAAAAGGGATACATTTAATGAAGTAAATTAAGAATAGATGCACGGCATCACTGAACTAAACTTGACAACTTTCTACAGTTGCATAGTTTTACCTTTAATAGAGGAACCGGTTCAGTACTGGCGGACCACGCAATCACACAATTCACACCTACTACTTACTTGTTGCATATTTACCCACGACCTTTTAGCCTACACGTCTTCTATTCGCGTTATAAGCACACTTAGTCTCTGCTTCAGGTTCGTCTTAAACCCAGACCAACGACAAAAGCCAAAACTACTCTGTTTATATAACCTTAAAATAAAATCAATTTACAATGGCGGATCCCAGTTATCCAGATTATATGTGTTGATACTTGGATGTGGGTCAAGGCCGTTGATACTGCACCATCGATTATTCAAAATCGTATTGGCTGGATATACGATATTCCATAACGACGTCCTTACTTTATTTTGGACTGAATTAGAATTTTAGGAGCTGGAAAATTCATTTTTATTGTAAATATTTAGGGCTCTGATTGGAAAATAGGGGCTTCTTTTGTATGTTTTTTTTTTTTTTTTTTCAATGCACGGCTTTGAAATGTATATATCAGACCTAACATACCTACCCAGTGAGAATGTGACCCCAAATCGATTCATTCGTTCACCATAAACGTGTATGTTTAGGGAGAATAACGGTTGTCCGTAAAAATGAATCTCGTTTCTTGAGGTGGAATGAATATTTCTATAAAATCTTCAATACTCGTATAACTTTTTTTCGTACATCGATAAATTATCTTTTACAACAAATTGTGTTATGCAGCCTCCGAATTATCACCCCCCCCCCACTCCATGCGACACTCACTAACTTACCGACTGGTTCTTCAAACCAACAAGTCATTCCTGAACACCCCTTCCTATATATATGTATGTTGAGTAGAAAGTTGTGCGATCCCTCAAAAAATGCATGACGAATATTCGTGGCATTATTAAAGGGGATTTTTGGTTGAGCTGTCGTTCACGCACTGTCTTGTACTAAAATTTTGTATTTTATCATATTTGGATTATATTTTGAAGCCGTGTTTTTTAATGTAAAATAACCTGGTATTAAATCTAAACACAAAATTTAATTTTTATTAAAATCAACTTTAATCGTTCTGATAAGAAATCGACGGCCTAGGTATTTAACGACTCAAACAAACCGTATTGATTGCCACCAAAAAATAAATATGAACCATAGATATAATTTCCTTATTTTGTTCTTTTTTTCCGAATTAATTTGTGCCATCAACCTTTACATTTCACCAAAACCATAAGATTGGACCTAAGGCGGTGTTCATTGTTTATTTAATTTTGTTCCAATAAGAGCATTTTTATTGATATGTCAAGGCATATCTTTTGTTTAAGATTTGGTAAATTCATCTTGAACGGGAGAAGCGAGAATCAATGCAATTTATTAGGAGTTATAATTGTGATATTTTGAAATCTCTAATATAGTAGTTAATAGACTAATAATAAAAATTATAGCAATATCTCTGGTGTATTTCCCCTTCACTCAGTGATGTAGGCAATTCAACTACAAGATGTTCTACACCTGAGTGATAAAAATGCACACTTTCCCCGGTACAGTTTAATATTTATATTCTCGGTCTTTCATTAGGAAACACAAATCATGATGTTCTGGTTCATAATAAATCATTATCAAACGTATCTCGCACAAATTTCTTACTAAAGCTCATAATTGCTTATGGCTTACAATTCTGAAGCTCATAAACTATAACATAACTTAAATAAGCGGTGCACAAGCATTGCATACAACGACAGGCATCTACACACAAAATATGTTTAAGTTTAACCATTACTAAAGAAAACAAATCTTTTTAGATACTACAGTCAAGTTCTTTTTCATTTGTTTTGCTAATTACTCAAGAACTGTAATGTATTTGTATTTTGAGGCATTGGTTTATTCTGATGTAATGAAGTAAAAAATATCTCGTTTTCATCCCGTGCTATCTACTATACTTATATTTAGATACAGCTTTGAATTTGATAAGTCAAGATCCAAAATTATTTATTTTTTTTAGATATATATGGTTTTGTCAAATGCATTTATATATTTCAATACAGAGAGCTGTGATTGGTGGGTCTACGATTTCGTTTATATTAGGCTATAATCTATATATTGGTCTAATGATAGTTTGTAGGTTGGAGTAATGTAAACATATTGGAGAAAGAATTGTGTTATTATTTTTTAATTTTTAATAATAGCCATTATTAAACGGCTCAATAATAACGTTAATGAACAGAACGTTATTAACGTAATCTGTAAATAAATACTCAACCTGCAAGGGTATTTTAATATGTATTCATGTCTTGCTGGTTAACGAGTCTGCCGAAGCAGAAAATTATATATATTTTTTATAAATACCCATGCATCAAGTTTTATACGATGTTGGTAAACAAAATTGGCTCTTGGTTTACCGTCATAAATCTTTATATTTTTCAGGAAAATATGACTTGATCCGATTTTAACATACAAAACTTTCTTTCCGATGCTCTCAGTTATTTTCCCTTTGATTAGTCGTCTGGCTCTTGAATTTTCGAATCGAAACAGGCAATACATTTTTATTTGGACATAATGGAGTTACACCGGGAACAAATTTATTAAAAATCGTTTAAGCCGATTTTTTATTTATATTGTGTTTTTCTTCATATACCAGAAAATCTACAATTATTATTTTGAGTGACAATTATATTTTATAGGAGTATTTTTAATCTAAAATTAATCCCACACACCAAATTGATACAAATTCAGTTCAGCCGTGTAGTTCCAGAATTCATTACAGGCAAAATAAATTGTAAAACTAACTTACAGTAAGCTACGGATATTTCCTCTAACATTTTAATTTTAATTTCAATATTTCAAACAGTCCTGCATATCTAGACTGGTGTAGGTAGGTAATTATGTAGTTCTAACCTTTCACAAAATACTTACTATCTTCATCGTTCTACTTGATTGACTTTATTCACAGTAGGTGATTGGAACGGATTGGTAGGGGTGGGTAAAGTATTCATGCTGATGTAGAGATTCACCCCTTCTCTGCCCTTAATCTTTGCATAGGCCTTAGATCTAATTAAAGGAACTGGGGCAAAACACAGTCTGATCAAAAACAAATACTCTAGTATTGTGTCAGAACCGAGCTAAGCAACAACGAATAAAGAGCAACTTTTAATTCGGAAATATTGTTTTACATAGTGTTGTATTTTAAATGTAAGTATTCCGGAGTGTTTTGAAAATGTGTTTACAAATTTCGGGCCTGATTTAAGGTGTCGTTACTAATAACCTAACTCGAAACATTTAGTTGTTTCAGGAACAATCAGGGGAATTGATAATTGTTATCAAAAACTTTGGATTTTATTATAAGATAGATTTGTAAGTTACATTGTATTGGCTATTTTTCTTCTTTTTTTTTTAAATCTCCTAAATAAGTGCTTATTGTACGTATTCTATGTGTTCCGACCTTGAACCCGAGAAAACCATTTGAAACTTGTTAATTTTCATACATATGGATGTGTGTGTATTTGTCCATCTGTAAGATAACTGTAGAATGAGCTGTCCCATTTAGATGTAATTTTGGACAGGAAAATAGTAAGATTCGAAGTTAGTTTAGCCTATTTTTATTGATTTTCACATTATTGAAGTCACGTTGTTTGGCCTATTTTTACCAAATTTCATATGGAAATCGGAAGTAGGATATTTGGTTGTTTTGAAAAATCATACTTTAGACAAGAATTTTATAATTTAAAAGCCTGTGGCCAACTTGTGAGCTACTGTATGTTTTTTAAATATTAAAATTATGACAACAAAAACATGAAAATGTTTCGTCAAAACATTCCGAAATGCCAGGTATTTAAAATGATTGTGAATTTGATTTAATCGTACTTATTTTGACAAAATGTTTTAAATATAATACAAATATGATATTCAAATTTAAACTACATATAACAATCCGTTGGTTTAGAATCATAATAATTGTAATAAAATACTTTGATAGACGGAAAACAAGACTTTTTAATTTTGACATCTTTTATGAGCTCCCAAAGTTTAGGAACAAAATCATTCCAAGAAATTATGAAATTCTCAAAATGATTGAGCCATACTACTTCATTTTGAAATAATATGAAATATTGAACTACTTCTTAAGTTCATGTAGAATTCCAAGCACCATTTTGAAAAAGTGATAGAAAATATGTTTTTACAATAATAATAGCTCTGGATAATTTCAGAACGATTACAGTTTTCAAAAAATAACTAAAGAAAACATATTTAATTAGAAAAAAAAACTCATTTAGGGTCCAATATAAAACCAAAATGTAAGATAAAATCATTGTACGAATTTTATTAATGTCACTATTTTTGTAGTTGTTTTTATAATATTGTTTTACAGAAAAATTAATTAAATTTATTAGATCTTTAAGATAGGAGTTATTGCTATAAAACGGAAATTTGGAATACATTTTACAAGGATTTTACAGAGTATAGAATTACTTAAACTTTTATTTATGTTAATCATTATGATTCAATTAAAAGCTGTTTAAGGTGTCAACGTGCTGTTTATTTGTTTAGGTGAAATTAAGTTGTATAACCTACAAATTTATAACTAGGAGAAAATTTACAACAAAACGTGTTTTTATATTAGTTAACGTATTATAAGAAACCACATTGACCAACATTAAGTGTTAATTAAAAATATAAAAAATGAGTTCCTATAAAAAGTGTTTTTAAAAGTGAAAATATTCAAACAGTTAAACTTTTTACTCGGCATCGTGAAACTTTCTGTTTTGCAATGTTGGCAATGAAAGTGTTGTTCCGTGATGTATGGGGCTGAAGAAACGGCATGAGCAACGGATGTCAACAGATACCCACCGTTGTCATAAATATGTGTGGAGACCCTTTCATCAATTTTCAAACCGTAAGTTTCTAATGTAAATTTATTTTGTACACAATGTTTGTTGATATCTGTACTCAGTTTTTTGGCTGTTAGTTGGATATAGTTCGCTCAATATAGTTGTTGAAAGAGGGGAAGTAAGATATTTTGGAATACTGTACTCCCATTTCAGTGTTTACAAGATGTACACAATGTTTCGTTGATAAAGTTAGTAATCAATAATTATATTATCATCAATATTATTAAAAGTGGTTTAGTTACAATTTACAAGTAATCCACGCTTAACTTATACAATGACATTCTAGGGGATTGTAGTTTTGCAAATGCACCAGCCGGGCATAGTAAGTACTAGGTAGAGACGTTACTGTATAGTGGAAAAAAATAGGGTTGATTTTACTTCACTAAACGTCTTACTTCTTCCAGCACCACTTTACAAACTAATTGTCAATATCACCTTTATTTGTCTGTGATATTTTCCTCTGACCGCAGAATCTTACAAGTAAACTTTACGATCAACTTAAGGATGCATCCACAACTTAATATATGACAAACCACAAATCAATCGTTGTGTGGTTTTTTAATGTGTTTGTCCCTGTTATTTGTTTTTAGTTAAAAGATTTAAAATTAACGATCTCATAAGATTGAAACCACTAATGTCGGGATGGGGGAAAAAAAGATCAAGCAAGCAAAATAAAGGTGTTAGGCCTATTTACATTTATTTGATTTATGAATTTTTAAAGTTGTAAAAAATTGATGAAGCAAATTACTGTCTTTTTGTAATCTTTGGTTTAAAATAAATCGAAACGAAAGTACTATTAAAACACCTGAATTTATATTGTATGTCAAATATAATGCTTACTAAAATGTTATTAATATTTTCTCATTTCTAAAGAAAGCTTTTGGATGTTACAAGGTTTAGTAGCTCATTGTAACAACATATGATCAAAATCGATAGATTCAATTTGTATAAAATTGTAGCTTTAAGGTTTTAGTTAATACCGTCCATTTGGAGTTGGACACAACTCATATGTTAGACAAAAACGAACATATAGGCTATCACATTTCATTTAAGATGCGTTTCTGCTAATTTGGTTTACCATCTAATTCTGTTTAAAGGTTTTAAAATGGAAATCGTTGTTAGGTAAGTGTTTTAAAGTTTATTGTTATGTGTAACTAATAGAATGTAATGCTAGTTTATATGAGCTTTTTATGTGTCACAACTTTTTAGCGGTTATGGCGCACAATTCAAATTTGAAACAAAACTGTGGTTTTCTCTCTTTTCATAACATTCTAAAAACAAATCCTTAAAAAACTATGATAGTTGTGATGTTGATATGTAAGTTATATATTCTCTGTAGCCCAAATAAATAAACTAATCTCATTCTTGATTGCCTAATTGTACATTAGAAAGCCTATTTTTTTTAACTTGTGCACCAGAAGTATTTTTGGAAAATACAATAGCTATAATAAAATTTTATAATTTTCAATTACCCCGTAATACTCATTATTTTTAATTATATATTAAATTTTTGTTTCGTATTCTTAGAAAATTCTATTTCTGCGGTGGATGCGCAGACGGTTATCCTTAATAACCGCCGATTATTTCCAGACAATCATCCCTTCCGCGACCCTACACAGATACCTAGGTAACCAGATTTAACAAACGTCTAAGATGTTCATATCGCGTGATGTGGAGAAATCTTTAAATCGATAAATACAGTTCAGTTAGCTGCCAGGGCTCAAACCTGTGTCTGTGTGTGTGTGTGCTACAGTTATTATTTTTAGTAATTCCGGTGTTCTGTGATAGTTGTTGGAAAGTACAGTGTGGAAATAGATACAAGTGGTTATTTTGAGGTTAGATTAAATGGTCGCGTCTTGTTTCAAACTGCCGCATTACGTGTTAACGAACTTTAATAGTGTTCAGATTCTATATTAAAAAATATACCGTATTTAAGAATTATTTTTTAATTGATTTAATTCTTGTTTGTTAAAAAAACGGTAATTGTTTACAAAGAAAGTCACGGCTTTTTTTTCCAATTTTTTTAAACATGTTCTACATACCTTATTTCTTAATAATAAAATAAGTTTTCAACGCGGAGCTAATTTTTTCACTAGAAAAAAAAACATAATTTCAACTTTTCTAGGTTAAGGTCCATTAAGAGAGTTACGAGTTAAAATATGTTATAAGCTAATTTTTACCTTACAAGGTTAAGTATATAATTATATAAAACCACCTTACTTAACCTACGCGTATATTTGTAAAAAAAAGAAGAAATTGTGCGTTATTTCCCAAGCGGTCACCCATCCAAGTACTAACCACGCTCGATGTTGCTTGACTTCGGTTCCATATAAATGCATTGAATTCTGTAGTTTTGAATGTAGTTTCGGTGAAAACATTAGCTCTGCGTTGAAAACTTATTTATTAACAAATAAGGTATGTAGTACATTTAAAAAAAAATGCAAAATAGCCGTGACTTTATTTGTAAACAATTTCCAAAAAAAAACTTATTGTTAGTTTTATAAATGACACAATATAGTCTGAAAGATACTCATGAGAAAATTCAACATGGATGTTAATCAAATAATATCTCATTTAACAAAACTTTAAACTTTACTGGTTATGCCTGCTCACTAAAAAATCAGAGTTACAGCCTTGCTTGTTTCGTTTAGTAACACCTTCTTTTCCCTACATCCCAGAAATACAAACAAGAGGTCATGGTTGAAGAGCAAAGTGTAGTGAGTGAATGACTTGATTATTGACGATTATTGGTAGGCGAAGACGACAAAACCAAGAGAGGGGCAAAATAATCTTGACTCATATTGTGTGTAGTAAAAATGGATCCGTGGAGAATCCAACAACCCTGTTACATCTTCCGCTGTAGAATCTTGGATTTGGAGGTATAATCATAATATTAGGTTTAAAGTACGAGTGCTACCGCTTTACATTCAAACAAGCTTAGGGTCTAAGTGGTTCACAGTTTGTATGTTATTACACCAACATAAACTTAGTAATAATAATTTAAGACGTTTTATTTAGCTCCAGGAATGCGAATTCTAAATTTATGTTGATTTGTTTTAGGAATAGTAATGACATTGTACTTAAAAACTATATCCGGGGTATTTATTCAACACAGAGTACCTTAGTTTAGCCACTGTAAACATTATGAGAGCAAAGAGATTTATCAGATATAATAGTAGCTAATCAGCTGATGCACTAAAGTGTTGTTTTTAAACCCTCCTATTTACCTAGGTATCAAATAAATAAATTGTTAGATTTCACGTAATTGGCTGTTTTAGGACTCTAGATCTGAGAGAACTGTTTGAAAAGCCGCCATTTTTGAATTCTCCGATCTTTATTTTGTTCATTTTTAAACCTAGGCTGTTTCTATTAATTAAAATATTAAAAATATTACCATCAATGGTCCTGATCACAACTCGCAGGGTTATTTTTGAAAGGTTAAACACAGATAAGAAATTGTACTGTGGTCCATAATACATGGAAGTTATATTGTAATGTTACACACGTTAACTATTTAAGATAACTGACAAAAAATAAAATGCGTGAAAAATGTTTTAGCTGATGAAAATCATACTTAATATGGTTTAATTGTGGCATGGTGACCTGACGTCCGGGTTTAGGAGGACATGTCCTCCTTTTTAACGATTGTCCTCCTGTCCTCCCGGCTTTTGAAATTATGTAAAATTTTGTCAGGCTTTTTTCGAAAACCGCAGTAATAATAATAAAAAGAAACATGAAACATATTATCATTCTTTCTTGTGATAAAAAATTATGCAACCGCGCCGTCTTGTCGCTCGTCTTCATGTTTCTGCGCCTGCGCTTCGTACCGTATCCCCACACCTGCACTGCACGGTGCCTCCTTCCAGTCCCTCCAAAGGTTTTTTAAAGTTTTTTTTTTTAATTTTTAAGGTATAATTGGTTTAATATTTAACAAAGCAGAGTTAAATTTTCTTTTCATTTGTTATAAGAATACTTAATAAATATATATTTCACACAATAAACATGTATTTTAATACGTTTCGTATGAAATTACTACGAATAAAAGTTTCTTTGATATGTATAAAGTGTATAAATATTCTCTTTTTTAGTCCAAGTGCCCTCCTTGTAAAAGTTTTCCTCCGGTCACCCTGGTTGTGTGTAACAGTGCAGTGACACAGATGATTCTGTGAGGTTGAAACTGTGATCAAATCATCTAATCGACAGAACCATTACAAGTAATATTCTATTTATTTTTGAGGGACTAACTATTAGTTAAATAGCGAAAAATAATATGACAACGAATAGCATACAACCCAAATTTGACTAAAATAGTCGTAGTCTACAATTACAGTTCCGGGTACTAGAACGTTTATTACTGATTTTTCTGTCTAACTTTGATATGTAAACGGATAAAATTACGTTTTTAAATACTCTTTATTTTTTACCGTAGAAAATAAATATGGGAAAGGGGTATTTTGTGCGCATTTTAAACTGCGCACAATAATCCTCTATGAGATTTTATAAAGCATTCACTTGAAACGTTATTTATAACTGTAACAACTTTGGATAGTTCTCTCTCCGTACCCTCAGTCTTTGGCCTTCTCGATAACTTACAGCATCTGGACTTCTTGCCAGTATATTTATTTAATCATTTGTCATTATCATATTCTAGTTTTCGTTAAACGCCTCCTTCTATAGAAGTTGAAAGAATTTTCCTTTCGAAACTGTGAGCATCTCTTAATTCTATTTAGTTGATGTCCATCCTCACAACCGTAGTACTATAAAGTTATATGTCTTATAAGGTCTTTGTACAATTAAATCTGAAGTTTTTTTCTGAGAATTTTTGGGTTTAGTACATTTTTATAACTGTAAAATAACATTGGTTCCACTAATGTTGGACCTATCGATTTCTTCCGTGGTTGTTCTGCCAGTGTTTAGTAGGGATCCAAAATACATCTGCCAATTACTACCATGTTAGCAAATAATATGTTGTTAAGCTGAGAAATAGTTACTTAAAACTGACCGATAATTTTAAAAAAATAATAAAAACACCGCTGCAAGTGAGCACACATGCTCGCCTTGGTTTATGACAGCATTAAAGTTAATATTGTGGTTATTTTTTTCATTATGTACGCAAATATTTGTATAACCAGGACTTCATTGTGTAAGAAAGTTCCTTGCATGATAAATTCTGATCCTAATGAAATGATAAATAGCTTTGTCTATTACGCCACCGGAACACTAAAACATATTTATATTTATAAAACAGGGGGGGGGGAGGAATAATAAGACAGTATATAGTTTTCGAATCTTAATTCGTATGATATCCAACGCATAATAAATATCATTGTATTTGAACAGTACATTATATTACAATTAATTTAGATAAAAATTAGGTGTAATAATCGGATTTTATTCAAATTTAGTACGGATATGAATAGATTCAAATTAATTATTTAATGTTAATAATTCTAACTATAAATGGTTTTATTGTTGTTATTTACAAACATAATAATAATAATAATAATAATAATAATAATATAAATTTAATTTTAGATCGGTTTGACAATATTTTTTTTAATATAATTAATAATCTGCAGCATTTTCAATATTTAAACTATTCTAGACTAAACTTGAAACAAATACCTTAGTTGTGTTGTTCTTTCTATACCTGCTTGTTGTAGACTATGTACCGAAATTTGGTAATGACAGCTTGAAAAGTACCAAATTTATCGTTAAAAACATACCATGACCATCTAATCACTCTCCCGATAAAGTTCCTTGGTATTCCTATGACCTTTGAGAGGTTGCACGCTTAATTAATTATTATCTAATATGAGTAGGGATAAATTAAACAATGGTTCAACAATTACTAAACAATTCTCTATAGCCTATACAATAGATTAAAATACAGAAATTCTAATAACATTATTAATAGACAATGGCCTAATAATAGATTTATACAACCTTTTTTTATATCGGAACATCACTAAAACAGCGAGACCTATTACAGGCCTCGAATTGGGCTTTAATACTAAATTTTAACGAGAATTAATTACTATAATAGTATAAAGTACGCAATGTATCGCATTTCACATTCTTGGAGTAATATTTTATAAATTTCAGACATGGTGAGTATTTAATAGATGTATAATCTCTCTCCCTCATTTACTAGGTCTTTGTTTTTTTTTAACTTGAAAGTTCTAAAATGTCTACATAAATCTTTTATGAAATTCGACAGTTGCTTGAGCTGTAGCACAATGAACGGACTGCAAACATATAATAATAGATTTTGTTAATAAAATGGGGTTTTTTCTAAAAAAAATCCAAATGCTACCAGAAACTTTCATATTTACATTAAAAAAAAGAAAGAAAGAAACGTGAGGGCCTCGCGCGGTTGAAATAAATTCATACCGCACCATAAGACGTTGTTTAGCTTAAAAACACACACACAAAGTATTATTTTACCAATAACACAAATATAATATGAGAAAGTGAAGTGTTTTATATATTATGACCAATCGTTTCACATGTTTTTGTTTCTCCCAACTTATGACCAATCAATGGAATTGTCTGTTGCTATCATTTTTAACCATTTTTAAAATTGATATTTCTTGTATAAAAGTTAATTTGATTGTACAAAATAAGAATTAAGGAATACAAATCAATTTATAATGTTTGCGTTGTTTATCTTATAGATTATTAGCCCCCCTTCCCCTAAGTTGATAAGTGGTTAGTTTAAACAACATCCGTCAGAATGCGTTGTTGTATGATTGGCCAATTACCCTCTTCCTAATATCTCGGCCCTCCGGTCAACTCTTGTCAGTCAGTTTTGAAGATGCCATCGTCTCATGATGAAGATTTCCTGCAAAGGATGTACACTTTCGTTAAGATTAATTTACTTTGGGAGAAACCTATGGGAAAATATAAAAGACGATATAAGAAAAACAACACAACTAAGGTATGTGTTTCAAGTTTTGGTCTAGAATAGTTTAAATATTGGATATGCTAATTATTAAACAGTTTTAAAAATATCTAAAATTAAATTTATATTATGTTTTTATATAACAACAATAAAACCATATATAGTTTGTAGTATATATATTAAATAATTAATTTGAAACTAGACACACATTTAGTTCCAAATGAAATTTGATATGATATACCCTCATTTCATATCCATACCAAATTTGAATAATATCCCATCATTACAGCTTATTTTGATCTAAATAATTGTAATATATACTATTCAAATACACTCATATTTATTATTGACTCCAGGATGTCAGTTTGCATAATAATATTTACCCCGTAATCTTTGAGGAAGAAACAAAAAAGAAATTTATATTGTATGCAAGATATATGAGTTATATGGAAAGAAAAATAATAAATAACAACGATTTTAAAATATATTATGGTTTCATCATTAACTCGTAAAAAACTTCGGTTTATGATTAAATGATCAAAAGATAAATTAACAAAAATTATCGTCTAAAAAATTAGAAAATTTTCAAATTGATTATTAATGCGATTAAATATTCTTATACATGCAGTTACCACATTGTGTTTTTTATATAAACTATTACATACATTTCTACAAAATTTTATCGAATCGCCTGTGGATTTTTTGTAAGAGGTAAATGACTAATGGTTTTATTTATTATTATTTTTAAAAAAAATTAAACTAAATGGGAATTAAAATTTTGCAAAATTTCTCCTACTGAGTTTTAGATTACAGATCAGTGTACAGCCGGATGATGGGCGACAGGTATCATTGTAATACTACTCCTTGTGGAATCAAAGGATTTAATAACATTGTTAATAAAGTTAAATCCTATTTTAATAGCACTAAAACAACAGGACGGGACGTATTATTATAGCCTGCTATTAAGACTTAATACTCTTACTAAACTTGACATATCACCAAAAATCTAAGTCGACTTTTGCCGTCGCAGTATTTTCTATACAACTGCATATATATGAGAATGTAACCAAGTTAATAGTTGATTTAGATAGTACAAGACTTACCAACACCTCAAAATACGTTATCTCACAACAATTAAACACCTGTTTCTTAATCATTCTTGCAGCAGATATTGACCGTAATCTTACGATGCTTTCTCTAACAAAATTTACGTATTTAAATTCATTTTCTTCATTAGTTCTTGGAAATTGTAACAACTCCACGTTATTATTGAGAATTTTGATCAAACGCTAATCACCGTGGCACACCTCCCACGCATGTTTAAAAAACCATTTTAAAATATTGAGTTATTCGAAGCACCCAATATTGAGATGATGCGAACATTTCTTAACTTCTTCTTTTATTTTTGCCCCTATTCTTAAATGATCTCAAATACTTTAAAAAAATTGTTGGAAATATATTATGGAACGTTTATGTCACAATACTTTTTGGAAATGAAAAACAGAATTTCGTTAAAAATCTATTCCTCTTAGAGAGATTATTTATTTATTAAGTCTGGGAAACTCTTGTTTATTCTATGAGTCAGAAACTTTCATTCCTGATGATTTGTTTACCCTGTATGTTTCTATAAACAAGGAAAAGATAGCACTAAACCAATGATTTAAATCTTCCGCTTAGAGTCCACTTTATCTTGCTATTTTTAGACATTTTCTTTTTGCAATCATGATTCATTTTGTATATAAAACATTATCAGCCCAGAGTCTTACAAAATAAACAAAGCTCAAACTTTCTAATTTGTACAAATATACACAGAAACACAACAATGTAGTTTACCATTTAGTTGATGATGGCAATCAAATTCATTATTGAATTTTATTATTTTTGTGCTTCCAGTTGATAAGAGTCTTATCCTTGTATTCAAACTCTACGAGATTCGATGTAACAGATTTTTACGAAATAACACTTTATTACGGCTTAAATTTTATCTTTTTTTTGGGTTATTTCTGGTTTCTACCGGATTTATCCATGACAGTGGATAAAATACGTCTTATTTCCGTGCTTGGAATCATTAGTGTCAATTTAGAGAAAATTTTGGACACGTGTCCGAAAAGTGGAAGTTACAAAAGTTATACTGTATTTGTAGAAATAGGTGCCAAGAAGTCTTTGGTAAAATTTGGACAAAATCGGTAAAACAGCTTTTGAGAAATTAGTGCTGATGAACAGATAATTTTTTAATTCAAACCTAATTTGATGCCGATTTATGGAAGTATGAGCAGATTAAATATTTGAATTTAAAAATTGGAAATTTTCAAGACTGTTCAAAGTTTGATAAAATTTAATTATCCTGAGGTGATATATGAAATTTGATGTAAAACCAAACCGTTAAATTTTCTAATTTCGGGGATTATTTTGAATTTAAAATTGTACGTAACTCAAAATTACGTAGGTTTTTACTGCGACAGATTGTAAATTTGAAACAATTTGGCTAAATTGATTTATTAACGAACTTAACTGAGGAGTTGTTTTTTAGGCTATACATTAATAATTACGTTTTTCTATCGTGTTTTATACATACGAGGATTTATATAAAGCATTTGGCGATGTTATTCTCTTTTAATCATCAAGTATGTATTTGTAAGGCGGTAAAAACTTCTAGATAGTTTTAATAGTGTTTGGAGACTGTGATTTCAGGTAGATATTTGATCAAAAGAAATTATGCCTTAACATGCTAATGTAACTTTCCCTCCCGATAAGAGTCGAGCAAATTAAAAATTTCAACTTACATTTATATCATTAAACGCTGTATAAAATCATATTTAAATACGATTTTATTCTTAAAACTTAAAACATAAAATTGCAACAGTTTTTTATAACTGTTTGTCAACTGTTTTTGAACATTTACAATTTGAACCATAGAGTCAAAATTAACCTTCTAATCGAACAATTGTATGATCCAATCATTCTAAAATATTAGTAGATTCATGAAACACATTTGTTTATATTGTTATCTCATCTCTTTCTCTGGTTTGATAATGGTCTCTGGGTACACTCTAAAACAAAATTGTATTGAACGATGGTTTATCTACATTAATTAGATTTACCTCCAGTTTTTAAGTACTCACTGTTTGATTAGGACTTTAGTTCTGGTTATATGGCTGAAATTTTCTTTAAAAGCGCCTAAACATTTGGGCGTTACAATTTAAAAAAAAAATTAATGCTACTAATTGCTTTAAAATAAAATTTTTATTTGGATATAGTGATAAAATAGAAAATGTCCAGTTTCTTCATATTGACTTAATTATTACCTACGACCTGTGGGGGGAGGGGACTATTTTTATATAGGCGCAGTTGGTGTTCAACTTTACAGAAACGCTTTAACACGTTTGCTGAGGTAAAATAAGGTCAATGGTATGGGTAATTAATAGATGTAAGAAGTCAGGTTTTCTAACCTCATTTGTTCTATCAACGCATTCCGGTACGGTACTATTTTACGATCCTGTAGATTTGTCAACTAATTTTCTTGTACAAAGTAAAATGGAACCATTAAAATAGTTGTGATAAATGACTTGCTAGGCCATAAATTGATAACGACTAAATAGTTTGCTGCGAGAAATTAGATCAATGCTATGGGTAATTAATAGATGTAAGAAGTCAGGTTTTCTAACCTCATTTGTTCTATCAACTCATTCCGGTACAGTACTATTTTACCACTCTGTAGATTTGTCAACTAATTTTCTTGTAGAAAGTAAAATAGAACCATTAAATGACTTCAAGTCATGCTATGCTATAAATTGTTAACGACTAAATAGTTTGCTCAACACCTGTATAGATCGCGTGGATGTAGGCAATACATCATCTAAACGAGGGGATTCGCCATTAAATTGATAGGATTACGGATATGAAGATTAAATCCCTAAAAATGTTTTTAATTATTTTGAGAGGGAGAGAGAATAACACAGATGTTTGTGTTCCGAAAAGTTATTTTACCTGTCATAAGACAAAATTGCGATATTTTTCAAAATCAGTGCCTACGATTTTGATCAAAATTTTCTCACGTGTAGCCTCTAAGGATCCAAGCAAAACGTATTGGTCGCCATCTCTCCAAAAATTACGATTCATGAGTTATAGGTAAAGAAAGATCTGTTATAAAATATGCCTACGTCAGTTTCCAAATAACTAAAAGTATAGTGAAATGTAAAGTAAAATAGTATTACAGTTCAGGAACTATGTTCAATGAAGCTTGACCGCTATCATTCAATGCTTGAATTTAATAAAATATTACTTCGTTAAGAAAGTGTTTATAGCGCAAGTGAAGTAAGTTTAGGTTCTTCAAAGACAGCGTTCATCGTTCAGTTTCAACGTACACGAAACTGACGTTTTTGGTAACAATTAGTTTTTATTTGGTTTTGGAGATGGGTCATTGAGAAAGTTTGTGCAATGTTTTTGTAATATTTTATAATTTGTTCCCTAGGAGCGATTTACAAATTTCCGCCTTTAGCATGGTAGCCCTATTGTTAATTTATTCCGTTCTTTTTCTCTACTAATGGCGATGTCGGAGTGGTGTCGACCTTAAAGTATTATAATAGAAAATTACTATCAAAACAAATTTTGAATTTTGCTAATATATCCAGATTTTAGTTAACTAAAAAAACAAAAAATCGTCTAGAGGTTTGACTAGAATATGCTAATTATGAAGATGAACAGTCTGTCCAAACGCCTAGACTCCAAAGCGGTGCAGAACAGTTTTTAAAAAATATAATATTACAATAATATTTTACACAAAATTTTTAGGCGTACAAAATTTAAAATAAATAAATAGGTTAAGATAAAATACTATAACTGAAATAATGGTTATGCGTTCATTGCTTTTGTAAGCAATTTTGTAAATAAATATTGGAGATATGTTGCACAAATACATCAAGTGTTGTAAATGTAATCATAAACAAATTCAGTGATTGTTTTCTTTATAGAATACTTAGCTTTTAATATATTTTGACTTAAATTAATTGCAAAGGAAAATTGGAAAGTTGTAATGGGAGCGAACTCTAGTTAAGAATGCTACAACTAACAGCAGCGGGAATTAGATGTGCTAATCGCACATTACCCTACTAGGCCCTTCAAGTGATTTTGATATTTAGAGTTAAAATTTAACCCCCTTACAAGTAAATTAATTCATTACAAATAAATGATAAGGATTTAATTTACAACATTAAGGTTAACGAAAGTTCCTTTTTAATTTTAATTGATTTACTGCCAGACATTAATTAAATTTGTTTTCTTTAAATGTTAAACGGAAAGCTTAGTAATTATTTAACCCAGGGTTTCTCTACCTTTATTAGCTAATGCCTATTTTTTATTTCTGAAATTTAGCGACCCCGTTTCGTTAATCTAAATGTTTAGCACGAAATGCAGTTGCGTTATAAATACTTCTATATGTTATGGATAAGAATTACAACACTATTCATTTATATACCTCTATATTTTTATTATATATATTCAAAACTATTTTGTTAAAAACAATTCCAATATTACATTGATCAGTTTTTCTTGTGTAGTGATGTAGTTTTTCAGATTCTTTTATATATTTCTGAGATATATATATAGCTAAATAAAATACGTTTTGATAAATTTAAATTATTTTCTCTTGTTCATAATTCTTACCTCAAAGTTTATTAAATATTTTCAAATCCATTTTGTTTTACAAAATTCCTCTGATAATGGATGCTAAACTTTAGATTATTAGAATTAAAAGCTGCATTAAAATACATTAAATTGTAGTCTTTTTTATGATATTTAATTTGTCCATAAACCTATTTATATGTTAATCGCCTGTATTAACATTACGGATAAATAGGATTTTTTTTTTTAATGTATTATCATGTTGTAAAGAAAATTTAAATATGGGAGTATTTTATTCTGGGTTCTGCGACCCCATACGCATTGCCCGTGACCCAATTAGAGGTCATGACCTATTATTTTGGAATACTTTCTTTAACATATTAAAGAAACATTTAAACTTTAACATTTCAATGTTCATCTCAATGATGGAATCAGTTTTTCATTATAACAGCTTCAAACCATTTTGTAATTAATGTCTTTTAAATTAATAGCGTAAATAATGTAAAATAGATTCCACCATTAAGATGAACAGCAAAGTTGGATGCAAAAAGGAGATACGAGACAGATCCGATTGTATCACCGACTCGCACTATGATACTGTTCAAACAAGGTTTATTCAAATCCAAGATGACCTATATCAGGTTTAAACATCATAAAACGTAATTAGAGTGATCGGGTATTCGGTCTCAAATCGATATAACAAAATTGTGGGGGAAAGTAGAGGTGAGGTCACTTTTAGCTACCAGATATATCCCAATGGGTAATACCCAAAAGAGGTAGAAAATGATAAAAACATATTAGACGGTTCAAATAGGTCTCCATTTAAAATTGTTGTTTGCAAATTACATTGTCGTCGTAGATTATGCAATGACCTTACTTTAGCTTTTGTTATGCAAATTGATATTCTGAATGCAATATCACTAGTTATACCACCTGCGACTCTAAATTTAAATTATCACTAATAAATGGAATTTTTAAGCGTTTGTTATACGAATTAGGTCAAAATAAACTGTTTAGTAGTCGTATTGAGGTCTGATTCGTTCTTTTTACACATGTAAACTTCATAATGTGGTCATGTACTCGGAAGCTCAATGTCCATTATCAATTTTTTTTTTAATGATTCATAAGTGTGCAGGTTTACTTCCTTTAGTGATTAATTAGTAATTTATTTCTAATTAAAAAAAAAAAAAATTTTTTATGAAAGATCCATAAGTGTGCAGGCTTACTTCCTTTAGTGATTAATTAGTAATTTATTTCTAAATTTATTATTATTATTTTTATGAAAGATTCATAACTGTGCAGGCTTACTTCCTTTAGTGATTAATTAGTAATTTATTTCTAATTAAAAAAAAAAAAATTTTTTTATGAAAGATCCATAAGTGTGCAGGCTTACTTCCTTTAGTGATTAATTAGTAATTTATTTCTAAATTTATTATTATTATTTTTATGAAAGATTCATAAGTGTGCAGGCTTACTTCCTTTAGTGATTAATTAGTAATTTATTTCTAAATTTATTATTATTATTTTTATGAAAGATTCATAAGTGTGCAGGCTTACTTCCATTAGTGATTAATTAGTAATTTATTACTTAATTTATTATTATTATTTTTTATGAAAGATTCATAAGTGTGCAGGCTTACTTCCATTAGTGATTAATTAGTAATTTATTAATTTTTTTTTTATGGATGATTTATAAGTTTGCAGAAATACTTCCTTTAGTGGTTAATTAGTAATTTTTTTAATTTTTTTAAAATTTTTCATGAATGATTCATAAGTTTTGCAGACTTGCTTCCTTTAGTGATTCTTTTGCATTATAAGTATCAACTATAACAAAGCTTTTCATAGTAAATTTTCATTAAAAACCTATTTTAAGCACGGTTTCTTCTTATACTTTGTTCAGACTAACGAAATTGACATACATGGAGATAGCGCAGATAACAACCTCAAGCTGCCTTGGAGTGTACAGTACAAGGATGCTATAAACATCTGCCTCACCCGGATATATTACTGAACAACACCATTGGTTATTCCTTCTTGAATTCATTTCAAAGTAATATAACATTCACGAAGTAAACAAACTAACATTCAAAAACAGTAAATAATTAAGAGTGTTATACATTATACAAATCTAGGCATATAGCTTATAACATTGTAGATGTAGGAAGTCTTAGAAAGGATACTATTTCTGGCAGTTAATATCTCCACTCCGAAGTGGAAAGATCAATGTTTGCGTTGCTCCTGCAGTTAAAGCCTCTATGCTTGCACTATGTCTAAGTTTCTACATCTATTTTATATATTTATTCATTAATTTTTGCGTTACTCCCACAGTTAAAGCCTCTATGATTGCACTATGTTTAAGTTTCTAGATCTATTTTATATATTTTTTCATCAATTTTTACGTTACTCCTACAGTTAAAGCCTCTATGCTTGTACTATGTCTAAGTTTCTAGATCTATTTTATATATATATCTTCATCAATTTTTGCGTTACTCCCACAGTTAAAGCCTCTATGCTTGTACTATGTCTATGTTTCTAGATCTATTTTATATATTTTTTCATCAATTTTTGCGTTACTCCTACAGTTAAAGTCTCTATGCTTGTACTATGTCTAAGTTTCTAGATCTATTTTATATATATATATATCTTCATCAATTTTTGCGTTACTCCTACAGTTAAAGCCTCTATGCTTGTACTATGTCTAAGTTTCTAGATCTATTTTATATATATATATATATATATATATATATTATAACCTTTGTTATTTATTTTTTAATTAATTACTTTGATTAAAACACAACTACGTTATCATATTTAAATTATTTATTCTTTAAAATACAATTTGCACCTAAAGTTGGGTGCCAATATATAACAGTTGAATTAATTAAATCTTCAAATTAATTGATGCACATATGAGCATTCAAATTTATTCATCTTATCACTAAATCTCATCCATTCAACTTAAACTAGACATAAACATTTATAACACAATGAAATACTTAATTCTAGAACATAGCAATTTTATTATTATTATTAGGTGCATCAAAATCGTATCATTAATTGTAATTTTAATTTAGTCTTTATATTTTAATATCTCAATTGTTTTATTGATTTGTTGGGCGCCAGGTATAATTTACCAATTATATAATGAAGTTACTTTGATTGCTCTTTGAAAATTTAAGTTTAAATGGCTCTCGGCCTAGCTCAGATTTTATTTAAAGTGGGGCGTGGTTTCTTTGGTAACCTGAAGTAAAAACTACAATAACTAATCAGATAACTTATCGTGGTTCAGTAGCATGGAATGATGTCTTCTTGGAGTTTTACAGGTGAGATGATCCCTCGAACTTATGGCAGATATCACAAGAAACTTAATCCAATTTATAGGCACTTTGACGATCTCGAAGCTTGAACTACCTCACTCTGTTGCTTGAATTCTTGGTCAATTAATCAAAACTCTTCTTTAACTTTACGATGATTTTAATATAATTTGATGACTTAAAACTTTTCTTCAACTTTACGACGATTTGGCGAACTTCGCCCTGTTCCTAGTTCCTCTCCCTTGCGACGCTCGTTCTTCACTCCCTTTCTGATTTTTTTGAATTCTTACGCAGAGTTTTCCCGTTTTACCCCTTCTTCGCTTATTTCTGGATGACGCTTCTTTTTGGTTGGTTGGATTTGATTTTTCAAACTCTAACCGTCTTTCAAAGTTCGTTAAATCTTGTTTCTTAGCTGAGTTCAACGTACCTCTGCCTAGTTTTTTGTCTCTTTTTCTTTTGTTAACTTGGGCGTACACAAACTTTCTAATTTCCCATGTTGTCACATTACATAACTCAACTCTTCCTATTTAATTTGTCACGCTGCCCTCGCCCTTTCAATAATTTTGTAGTTTCGAAGTATTGTTTCCTTAGAAATCCTTTAACAAAATTTATTATGTGTTGGAGTGACGTTTATGTTTGACATTTATTTCTAACTGACAAGGTTTAAACATTTTGAATTGGACAAAGCTTTTACTTAGGGCTTCTCAACGTTACATAAGTCCCAAGAAATTTTATGTTAATTGCATAATTAATGATAAAATTTGCTTTTGGTACACCTTTACACTAAACTTATTTTAATAATACACATATACATATCGTAACATGGACTATGACCTACTCTTACTCTCATTTAAAAACCCATTAGAATTACTGTCCCTTTAAATGACTTTATGACCTACTCTTACTCTCATTTAAAAACCCACTAGAATTACTGTCCCTTTAAATGACTTTATGACCTAAACTGCGGTCAACCTTTTTTCTTAACAATGGCATTGTCTAGAATCCCACGTCAACAAACCCTTCTTGTAAACCCCAATTAACATTGTTCCCTTGACCCTCTTCAACTGTAGGGCATGTGTTTGTTTACATTTTATTTTACAGTTAAATTCATTTATTTTTGTTTACTTAACTCTCTAATTAATTATGAAACCTTTTTAATAATCTACAATTAAATATACCTCGGATGTGAGTTTTATTATTTTTAATACTAGCTAACTTATAAGTAGTTTTTCCTATCTTAGAGATTACGGTGTATGGTCCTTCATATAGTTCACAGAACTTGTGATATCGTTTTTCAATTGTGCTTGACGGAATACAAGCTCTTACTAGTACTAAATCATTTATCTGATATTCGGTTGGTGGATGCAGTTCATTGAACTTCTTAGCGAATTTTTCCCTTTTATTTTTAATTCGTAAGTATATTTCTCCGTGGTCAATGTCGTTTGTTTCTGTGTTGCCTGGATTAATTAAATATTTTTTCCAAATTCGTGTCGGACGTGTATTAAATTGTACTTCTAATGGTGTTGACTCAATTGTATCATGGTATGATTCGTTCATGAAACTTTCCACAGTTTCAAGTAGCCTTCCCCATTCTTGGTGATTGTCAGGTAACAGGATCCTGAAAAGTTGACCTAGATTTCGCATTACTCTCTCCGCCAAGTTGCTTTGTGGATTTCGTATTGCAACGGTTCTTTGTCTAATTCCCAGTTCTTGTAACCCTTCTGTCCATTTTTTGGATGTAAATTGTGTACCATTATCCGAAAGTATGTATTTTGGTAATTGGACTTCTTTAATGTATTTCCTGATTTGATTTAATGTTGTTACGGTTGTTGTGTTTTTTACCTTATACAATTTTGTGTATTTAGAAAATGCGTCAATCACTACTAAGATGTACCTTGACCCGTAGACTGACCGAGGCAATGGTCCGTAATAGTCTACACACACTAGTTCACCCTTACCTTTTGGTATAATAGGCGTAAGTTCTGCGTTTCTACCTTTGTTGTCATGTTTACATTTTTGACATCGTAAACATTTAATTATTATATCCCTGACCTTTTTAGCGACTTTGTCTCCCGTGAAATCTTCCTTAAAATTATGGTAACATTTGCTTATTCCTATATGTCCGCAAATTTCATGAATTTCCTTAATTAATACTTCAATGAATTTTTCTGGAATCATTAATTTCCACATTCCTCTTTCCTTGCGAAATAATTTTTTTTCAAACAATTTATAACATTCTAAAATTTTTGGATCATTTTCTTCTAATTTACCTACTATATTCCTAAATTTTGTATCCTTCTTCTGTAAAACTTCTATATTTTGTAACTGTTCGCCCACTTCTGGATTAAACTTCTGTAACACTAATTGGATTTGTACAAGTCGGTCCTCCCCATTTTCTTGTGAACATTCTCCATCCTCTGGGAATCTGCTCAATGTATCTGCAACAATATTTTCTTTTCCCTTGCAGTGTCGAATTTGGATGTTATACTCCTGAATTAATAAGATCCACCTCGTCATTCTAGCGTTAAGTAGTTTGCATTGGTTAATGAAAGTGATCGCCTTATTGTCAGTTATAACGGTTATTTTTCTTCCTAATAAATAATTCCTAAATTTCCTTAATCCTAATACTACACTATACAATTCTTTTTCGGCAGTGCTATAAAATCTCTCAGCCCCTTTAAATGTTCTGCTTGTAAATCCTACTACAGCAATGTTATTCTGGTCATCGAGTTGGTACAGTTGTGCTCCTGACGCAATATCGGACGCATCTGTCTGTAAGTAAAACATCTTTTCCATATTTGGGTGCTTTAACGTTACAGCCTCAATAAATTCCTCCTTTACAGCTAAAAAACTCTGGTTAATACTATCTGTCCATTTAAATTTTGTTCCTTTCTTCAGTAGTCCTTGTAATGGAGCTGTTGTTTGTGCGTAATTTTTTGAAAACCGGTGGTAGAAATTTGTTAATCCTAAAAAGCTTTTTAATTGTTTTGGTGTCTTAGGACGCGGAAAATTTTGAATTGCCATCATTTTTTGCTCTTGCGGTTTGATACCATCTGTGGTGATAACAAAACCTAGATAATCTATTTCTTTCCTGCAGAACATAGATTTCTCAAAATTTACTGTTAAGTTGGCGTCTTGAAATACCTTTAATATTTTTTCTAATTGGTCCACATGATCTTCCCAGTTTTGCGAAATACATAAACAGTCGTCCACATACATAATTAAATTCCTTTTAACTTCTTCCGTCAGAATTGAGTCCAAACCTCGCGTTAAACTTGCTAAGCTTGTGCTCAACCCAAACGGAACGGTTCTGTACCTGTAGCACAATCCTTTGTACAGAAATGCCGTGAAATCCTTGCAATCTTCGTGCAACGGGATTTGCCAAAAACTGCTAGTTAGGTCTAAACTACTCATCCAACTGATCTTCTTACCGATTGTCAATAACTCTTGGATTGGTCGAATCCCTTCGTAATCCGGTATGGTTCTCGCATTTATAGTCCTGGCGTCTAAACAGATCCTTACGCTCCCATCTTTCTTACATACAGGTACTATAGGATTAATGTATGCGCTGTTTGCTCTCTCGATGATCCCATAACTTAGCATTCTCTGAATCTCTGCATCAACGGCTTCTCTAAACTTAGTTGCTACTGGCCAACTCCTCTGACAGTATGGTGTTCTATCAGTTACTTGAAATTTATGGTAATAAGTTGAAATTAATCCTGGTTTTTTGCTGAAAACTGTTTTATATTTATTAAATATGCTGTATAACCGCTGCCTATTTTCAAGTGGTACATGTTCCAAATTGCTTATTTTGTTTATATCAAATTCATATTTATCCTCTTCAATTTGTAGGCAATTATTCAAACTTTCAATATTAACTTCTGACGAATCCTCGAATTTAATTTCCTTTCTACCAACTCCATAGTTTAATTTATTTCCTATTTCTAACTTATTATTAATAAAATTGACGATTGCATGATTTCTTGATAAAAACTCTAACCCAAGTATACAATCTCGAATTAGTTCTGGTACTATTATAAAATGCACGGCGATTAATTCTGTTCCTAACTTAACTTTAATGAAAATTTGTTTTTTAACACTTTTGGAACGCAGACCTAATGCTCCAATAACTTTTACTCCTGCTACCGGTAATTCTTCAAAAACTCCTAAATTTAATTTATTTGTGTTGTAGAAAGATTCAGATATCGAATTTACCTCACAACCTGTATCGATTAACGCTCTGACCTGTACACACTCATTAAAAACTAACTTAATTTCTGGACATTTATTAATGTCATTAATTATATCGCTTGTGTCGTGATTGTCCTCTAAATAATCTTTTAAATCGGTGAATAAGGTATTTATGGTTGCCTTGTTCTTATCCGCTAGGTCTACATTCCATTCCAACTTTCACTTTTGCCCTCTTCCGTCCCTGTCTGCAGGTTGTCGACCTTCCCAACGGTTCCCTGGTCCATTTTTTATGTCGGCACGCACATCTGGTTTTCTGTAAACATCCCTATTCTGACGTAACGGTAAATGTCTACTGTTGTACCCATTCATTTGTCCCCAAGGCCTGTTTACAACTTCTCCCTCTCTCTCGTCGCGTGGATAGGATGCCTTATAATTACCATTTCTTTCTTCGTAACTATTAATGTGTCGTACATCTGCCTGTCGGAATTCCATCAATAGTTTTACAAATTCCTGCTTTGTTTTCACACCCCTGGTGATAACAGCAATTAGTGTAGTTGGGTGAAAGTGCTTAGCGATTTTTTGGACTAACTGGGCTTCTAAAATCGGCGGTTCTAACTCTGAACATTCCAACATCATGTTCTCCACATATGTGATAGCTTCATCCCCAATTTTTCCTTTAAACTTTCCGAATTCCAACCTGTCTCGGATGTTTGCTTGTATCATTTCGTTAAAATATTTATCCATAAATATTTTTTCAAAATCTTCGAAGTTTTTAACTTCCCTACGGTGTAGAAACCACCATACACATGCTTCATCTTTTAAATATCTATCTAACCAATACATGTTCCCTTGATGTGTGTAACTAACGCTAACTTCTTTTATGATCCTTAAAAATTGCATTGGGAATCTTTCTTTTCCTGTAAAACTAATATCCCTTATCTCTGGTTCCCTTATTATGATACCATCCCTTGTTTTTAAATTACTTAATCTTTCATCTACTTCTGTCACTTTATTTTTCATTTCGTCCGTTTGTTTCTGATATTGGTTAATTTTTTGTGAATTTTCTTGGCATTGTGATTCGATTTCTAGAATTTTATTATTAGATCTAGCTTGACTTTCCTTTACCTTATCAATCTGAGCGTCTACGTTAATTTGATTTTCAGTTAAATTTTTGTTTACGGTGATTTCGATTTCTTTAATGCTCTCTTGCACATCCTTTTCTACTTCCACGACTTTACTTGCAATTTCTTTTAAATTTTCTCTTAAATCTTCGCACTTATTACCTAATTTATCGGTGAAATTTTCTTCAATTTTATTTAATTTATCATTCATTTCCGTCCTAATTGTCTCGGCTGTGGTATCCGATCTTAATTTAATTTCTTCGAGCTTGTTCTCGAATCTCTCCGCAAATTCCTTAAATTTTCGGTCCATTGTCTCCGCATTTTGACTAACATTGCCACTAAGTTCTTCTAATTTTTTATTATTTTCCTCGAGCTTTTTATTTTGTTCTGCGAATTTTTTATCGAGCCTTGCTTTTAGAATTTCCGCATTTTTATTAATTTCTTCGAATTTTTTATCGCTTTCATCAAATCTTTTATTAAGGGCTTCTGCATTTTTATTAATTTCTTCGAAATTCTTTTTATTAAGGGCTTCCGCATTTTTACTACTTTCTTCAAATTTTTTATCGATGCTTGTTTTTAGGATTTCCGCATTTTTATTACTTTCATCAAATTTTTTATTAAGGATTTCGATTAATTCGTTTAATCCTACCGTTGGGGTCCCATACACCTTTAAATTTTCACTCTCCCCTGAATTATTACCCTCATTAGTATTACTTTCACTATTATTAATCCCTATAGCTCTATCCATTTCTGATTCTATCCCCATTTGATTATTAATCTCCTCATCAAACCCCATTGTTATTTGGTTATTTGCCATCTTTTTATAATTTTTTATCCTATTACTACGTCTTAACATTAAATTAATTATATCTAATAGTCTTTCTGTCTCTTATCTTATAATGCTACCTTCAGGTTACACCACGTGAACTAAATTTTAATTTTAATTAAACCACGAGTTGGACGCCAATTATAACCTTTGTTATTTATTTTTAATTAATTACTTTGATTAAAACACAACTACGTTATCATATTTAAATTATTTATTCTTTAAAATACAATTTGCACCTAAAGTTGGGTGCCAATATATAACAGTTGAATTAATTAAATCTTCAAATTAATTGATGCACATATGAGCATTCAAATTTATTCATCTTATCACTAAATCTCATCCATTCAACTTAAACTAGACATAAACATTTATAACACAATGAAATACTTAATTCTAGAACATAGCAATTTTATTATTATTATTAGGTGCATCAAAATCGTATCATTAATTGTAATTTTAATTTAGTCTTTATATTTTAATATCTCAATTGTTTTATTGATTTGTTGGGCGCCAGGTATAATTTACCAATTATATAATGAAGTTACTTTGATTGCTCTTTGAAAATTTAAGTTTAAATGGCTCTCGGCCTAGCTCAGATTTTATTTAAAGTGGGGCGTGGTTTCTTTGGTAACCTGAAGTAAAAACTACAATAACTAATCAGATAACTTATCGTGGTTCAGTAGCATGGAATGATGTCTTCTTGGAGTTTTACAGGTGAGATGATCCCTCGAACTTATGGCAGATATCACAAGAAACTTAATCCAATTTATAGGCACTTTGACGATCTCGAAGCTTGAACTACCTCACTCTGTTGCTTGAATTCTTGGTCAATTAATCAAAACTCTTCTTTAACTTTACGATGATTTTAATATAATTTGATGACTTAAAACTTTTCTTCAACTTTACGACGATTTGGCGAACTTCGCCCTGTTCCTAGTTCCTCTCCCTTGCGACGCTCGTTCTTCACTCCCTTTCTGATTTTTTTGAATTCTTACGCAGAGTTTTCCCGTTTTACCCCTTCTTCGCTTATTTCTGGATGACGCTTCTTTTTGGTTGGTTGGATTTGATTTTTCAAACTCTAACCGTCTTTCAAAGTTCGTTAAATCTTGTTTCTTAGCTGAGTTCAACGTACCTCTGCCTAGTTTTTTGTCTCTTTTTCTTTTGTTAACTTGGGCGTACACAAACTTTCTAATTTCCCATGTTGTCACATTACATAACTCAACTCTTCCTATTTAATTTGTCACGCTGCCCTCGCCCTTTCAATAATTTTGTAGTTTCGAAGTATTGTTTCCTTAGAAATCCTTTAACAAAATTTATTATGTGTTGGAGTGACGTTTATGTTTGACATTTATTTCTAACTGACAAGGTTTAAACATTTTGAATTTGGACAAAGCTTTTACTTAGGGCTTCTCAACGTTACAATATATATATATATATATATATCTTCATCAATGTTTGCGTTACTCCTACAGTTAAAGACTCTATGCTTGTACTATGTCTAAGTTTCTAGATCTATTTTATATATATATATATATATATATATATATCTTCATCAATGTTTGCGTTACTCCTACAGTTAAAGACTCTATGCTTGTACTATGTCTAAGTTTCTAGATCTATTATATATATATATATATATATATATATATATATATATATATATATCTTCATCAATTTTTGCGTTACTCCTACAGTTAAAGCCTCTATGCTTGTACTATGTCTAAGTTTCTAGATCTATTATATATATATATATATATATATATATATATATATATATATATATATATATATATCTTCATCAATTTTTGCGTTACTCCTACAGTTAAAGACTCTATGCTTGTACTATGTCTAAGTTTCTAGATCTATTTTATATATATATATATCTTCATCAATGTTTGCGTTACTCCTACAGTTAAAGTCTCTATGCTTGTACTATGTCTAAGTTTCTAGATCTATTATATATATATATATATATATATATATATCTTCATCAATTTTTGCGTTACTCCTACAGTTAAAGACTCTATGCTTGTACTATGTCTAAGTTTCTAGATCTATTATATATATCTTCATCAATTTTTGCGTTACTCCTACAGTTAAAGCCTCTATGCTTGTACTATGTCTAAGTTTCTAGATCTATTATATATATATATATATATATATATATATATATATATATATATATATATCTTCATCAATTTTTGCGTTACTCCTACAGTTAAAGACTCTATGCTTGTACTATGTCTAAGTTTCTAGATCTATTTTATATATATATATATATATATATATCTTCAACAATGTTTGCGTTACTCCTACAGTTAAAGTCTCTATGCTTGTACTATGTCTAAGTTTCTAGATCTATTTTATATATATATATATATATATATATATATATATATATATATATATCTTCATCAATTTTTGCGTTACTCCTACAGTTAAAGCCTCTATGCTTGTACTATGTCTAAGTTTCTAGATCTATTTTATATATTTCTTCATCAATGTTTGCGTTACTCCTACAGTTAAAGCCTATATGCTTGTACTATGTCTAAGTTTCTAGATCTATTTTAAATATATCTTCATCAATGTTAGCGTTACTCCTACATTTAAAGCTTCTATGCTTGTACTATGTCTAAGTTTCTAGATCTATTTTAAATATATCTTCATCAATGTTTGCGTTACTCCTACATTTAAAGCCTCTATGCTTGTACTATGTCTAAGTTTCTAGATCTATTTTAAATATATCTTCATCAATGTTTGCGTTACTCCTACATTTAAAGCCTCTATGCTTGTACTATGTCTAAGTTTCTAGATCTATTTTAAATATATCTTCATCAATGTTAGCGTTACTCCTACATTTAAAGCCTCTATGCTTGTACTATGTCTAAGTTTCTAGATCTATTTTAAATATATCTTCATCAATGTTTGCGTTACTCCTACATTTAAAGCCTCTATGCTTGTACTATGTCTAAGTTTCTAGATCTATTTTAAATATATCTTCATCAATGTTTGCGTTACTCCTACAGTTAAAGTCTCTATGCTTGTACTATGTCTAAGTTTCTAGATCTATTTTATATATATATATATATATATATCTTCATCAATTTTTGCGTTACTCCTACAGTTAAAGCCTCTATGCTTGTACTATGTCTAAGTTTCTAGATCTATTTTATATATTTCTTCATCAATGTTTGCGTTACTCCTACAGTTAAAGCCTCTATGCTTGTACTATGTCTAAGTTTCTAGATCTATTTTAAATATATCTTCATCAATGTTTGCGTTACTCCTACATTTAAAGCCTCTATGCTTGTACTATGTCTAAGTTTCTAGATCTATTTTAAATATATCTTCATCAATGTTAGCGTTACTCCTACATTTAAAGCCTCTATGCTTGTACTATGTCTAAGTTTCTAGATCTATTTTAAATATATCTTCATCAATGTTTGCGTTACTCCTACATTTAAAGCCTCTATGCTTGTACTATGTCTAAGTTTCTAGATCTATTTTAAATATATCTTCATCAATGTTTGCGTTACTCCTACATTTAAAGCCTCTATGCTTGTACTATGTCTAAGTTTCTAGATCTATTTTAAATATATCTTCATCAATGTTTGCGTTACTCCTACATTTAAAGCCTCTATGCTTGTACTATGTCTAAGTTTCTAGATCTATTTTAAATATATCTTCATCAATTTTTTCGTTACTCCTGCAGTTAAAGTCTCTATGTTTGTTCTATGTCTAAGTTTCTAGATCTATTTTATATATTTTTTCATCAATTTTTGCGTTTTTCCTACAGTTAAAGTCTCTATGTTTGTACTATGTCTAAGTTTCTAGATCTATTTTATATATTTTTTCATCAATTTTTGCGTTACTCCTACAGTTAAAGTCTCTATGTTTGTACTATGTCTAAGTTTCTAGATCTATTTTATATATTTTTTCATCAATTTTTGCGTTACTCCCACAGTTAAAGCCTCTATGCTTGTACTATGTCTAAGTTTCTAGATCTATTTTATATATTTTTTCATCAATTTTTGCGTTACTCCTACAGTTAAAGTCTCTATGTTTGTACTATGTCTAAGTTTCTAGATCTATTTTATATATTTTTTCATCAATTTTTGCGTTACTCCCACAGTTAAAGCCTCTATGCTTGTACTATGTCTAAGTTTCTAGATCTATTATATATATATATATATATATATATATATATATCTTCATCAATTTTTGCGTTACTCCTACAGTTAAAGCCTCTATGCTTGTACTATGTCTAAGTTTCTAGATCTATTTTATATATTTCTTCATCAATTTTTGCGTTACTTCTATAGTTAAAGCCTCTATGCTTGTACTATGTCTAAGTTTCTAGATCTATTTTAAATATATCTTCATCAATGTTTGCGTTACTCCTACATTTAAAGCCTCTATGCTTGTACTATGTCTAAGTTTCTAGATCTATTTTAAATATATCTTCATCAATGTTTGCGTTACTCCTACATTTAAAGCCTCTATGCTTGTACTATGTCTAAGTTTCTAGATCTATTTTAAATATATCTTCATCAATGTTTGCGTTACTCCTACAGTTAAAGCCTTTATGTTTGTACTATGTCTAAGTTTCTACATCTATTTTATATATTATTTTTTTTATCAATTTTTGCGTTACTCCTATAGTTAAAGCCTCTATGTTTGCACTATGTCTAAGTTTCTAGATCTATTTTATTTTATTTTTTTCATGAATGATTCATAAGTTTTGCAGACTTGCTTCCTTTAGTGATTCTTTTGCATTATAAGTATCAACTATAACAAAGCTTTTCATAGTAAATTTTCATTAAAAACCTATTTTAAGCACGGTTTCTTCTTATACTTTGTTCAGACTAACGAAATTGACATACATGGAGATAGCGCAGATAACAACCTCAAGCTGCCTTGGAGTGTACAGTACAAGGATGCTATAAACATCTGCCTCACCCGGATATATTACTGAACAACACCATTGGTTATTCCTTCTTGAATTCATTTCAAAGTAATATAACATTCACGAAGTAAACAAACTAACATTCAAAAACAGTAAATAATTAAGAGTGTTATACATTATACAAATCTAGGCATATAGCTTATAACATTGTAGATGTAGGAAGTCTTAGAAAGGATACTATTTCTGGCAGTTAATATCTCCACTCCGAAGTGGAAAGATCAATGTTTGCGTTGCTCCTGCAGTTAAAGCCTCTATGCTTGCACTATGTCTAAGTTTCTACATCTATTTTATATATTTATTCATTAATTTTTGCGTTACTCCCACAGTTAAAGCCTCTATGATTGCACTATGTTTAAGTTTCTAGATCTATTTTATATATTTTTTCATCAATTTTTACGTTACTCCTACAGTTAAAGCCTCTATGCTTGTACTATGTCTAAGTTTCTAGATCTATTTTATATATATATCTTCATCAATTTTTGCGTTACTCCCACAGTTAAAGCCTCTATGCTTGTACTATGTCTATGTTTCTAGATCTATTTTATATATTTTTTCATCAATTTTTGCGTTACTCCTACAGTTAAAGTCTCTATGCTTGTACTATGTCTAAGTTTCTAGATCTATTTTATATATATATATATCTTCATCAATTTTTGCGTTACTCCTACAGTTAAAGCCTCTATGCTTGTACTATGTCTAAGTTTCTAGATCTATTTTATATATATATATATATATATATATATATATATATCTTCATCAATGTTTGCGTTACTCCTACAGTTAAAGACTCTATGCTTGTACTATGTCTAAGTTTCTAGATCTATTTTATATATATATATATATATATATATATATATATATATATATATATATATATATATATATATATATATATCTTCATCAATGTTTGCGTTACTCCTACAGTTAAAGACTCTATGCTTGTACTATGTCTAAGTTTCTAGATCTATTATATATATATATATATATATATATATATATATATATATATCTTCATCAATTTTTGCGTTACTCCTACAGTTAAAGCCTCTATGCTTGTACTATGTCTAAGTTTCTAGATCTATTATATATATATATATATCTTCATCAATTTTTGCGTTACTCCTACAGTTAAAGACTCTATGCTTGTACTATGTCTAAGTTTCTAGATCTATTTTATATATATATATATCTTCATCAATGTTTGCGTTACTCCTACAGTTAAAGTCTCTATGCTTGTACTATGTCTAAGTTTCTAGATCTATTATATATATATATATATATATATATATATATATCTTCATCAATTTTTGCGTTACTCCTACAGTTAAAGACTCTATGCTTGTACTATGTCTAAGTTTCTAGATCTATTATATATATCTTCATCAATTTTTGCGTTACTCCTACAGTTAAAGCCTCTATGCTTGTACTATGTCTAAGTTTCTAGATCTATTATATATATATATATATATATATATATATATATATATCTTCATCAATTTTTGCGTTACTCCTACAGTTAAAGACTCTATGCTTGTACTATGTCTAAGTTTCTAGATCTATTTTATATATATATATATATATATATATATATCTTCAACAATGTTTGCGTTACTCCTACAGTTAAAGTCTCTATGCTTGTACTATGTCTAAGTTTCTAGATCTATTTTATATATATATATATATATATATATATATATATATATATATATATATCTTCATCAATTTTTGCGTTACTCCTACAGTTAAAGCCTCTATGCTTGTACTATGTCTAAGTTTCTAGATCTATTTTATATATTTCTTCATCAATGTTTGCGTTACTCCTACAGTTAAAGCCTATATGCTTGTACTATGTCTAAGTTTCTAGATCTATTTTAAATATATCTTCATCAATGTTAGCGTTACTCCTACATTTAAAGCTTCTATGCTTGTACTATGTCTAAGTTTCTAGATCTATTTTAAATATATCTTCATCAATGTTTGCGTTACTCCTACATTTAAAGCCTCTATGCTTGTACTATGTCTAAGTTTCTAGATCTATTTTAAATATATCTTCATCAATGTTTGCGTTACTCCTACATTTAAAGCCTCTATGCTTGTACTATGTCTAAGTTTCTAGATCTATTTTAAATATATCTTCATCAATGTTAGCGTTACTCCTACATTTAAAGCCTCTATGCTTGTACTATGTCTAAGTTTCTAGATCTATTTTAAATATATCTTCATCAATGTTTGCGTTACTCCTACATTTAAAGCCTCTATGCTTGTACTATGTCTAAGTTTCTAGATCTATTTTAAATATATCTTCATCAATGTTTGCGTTACTCCTACAGTTAAAGTCTCTATGCTTGTACTATGTCTAAGTTTCTAGATCTATTTTATATATATATATATATATATATATATATATATATATATATCTTCATCAATTTTTGCGTTACTCCTACAGTTAAAGCCTCTATGCTTGTACTATGTCTAAGTTTCTAGATCTATTTTATATATTTCTTCATCAATGTTTGCGTTACTCCTACAGTTAAAGCCTCTATGCTTGTACTATGTCTAAGTTTCTAGATCTATTTTAAATATATCTTCATCAATGTTTGCGTTACTCCTACATTTAAAGCCTCTATGCTTGTACTATGTCTAAGTTTCTAGATCTATTTTAAATATATCTTCATCAATGTTAGCGTTACTCCTACATTTAAAGCCTCTATGCTTGTACTATGTCTAAGTTTCTAGATCTATTTTAAATATATCTTCATCAATGTTTGCGTTACTCCTACATTTAAAGCCTCTATGCTTGTACTATGTCTAAGTTTCTAGATCTATTTTAAATATATCTTCATCAATGTTTGCGTTACTCCTACATTTAAAGCCTCTATGCTTGTACTATGTCTAAGTTTCTAGATCTATTTTAAATATATCTTCATCAATGTTTGCGTTACTCCTACATTTAAAGCCTCTATGCTTGTACTATGTCTAAGTTTCTAGATCTATTTTAAATATATCTTCATCAATTTTTTCGTAACTCCTGCAGTTAAAGTCTCTATGTTTGTTCTATGTCTAAGTTTCTAGATCTATTTTATATATTTTTTCATCAATTTTTGCGTTACTCCTACAGTTAAAGTCTCTATGTTTGTACTATGTCTAAGTTTCTAGATCTATTTTATATATTTTTTCATCAATTTTTGCGTTACTCCTACAGTTAAAGTCTCTATGTTTGTACTATGTCTAAGTTTCTAGATCTATTTTATATATTTTTTCATCAATTTTTGCGTTACTCCTACAGTTAAAGTCTCTATGTTTGTACTATGTCTAAGTTTCTAGATCTATTTTATATATTTTTTCATCAATTTTTGCGTTACTCCCACAGTTAAAGCCTCTATGCTTGTACTATGTCTAAGTTTCTAGATCTATTTTATATATTTTTTCATCAATTTTTGCGTTACTCCCACAGTTAAAGCCTCTATGCTTGTACTATGTCTAAGTTTCTAGATCTATTATATATATATATATATATATCTTCATCAATTTTTGCGTTACTCCTACAGTTAAAGCCTCTATGCTTGTACTATGTCTAAGTTTCTAGATCTATTTTATATATTTCTTCATCAATTTTTGCGTTACTTCTATAGTTAAAGCCTCTATGCTTGTACTATGTCTAAGTTTCTAGATCTATTTTAAATATATCTTCATCAATGTTTGCGTTACTCCTACATTTAAAGCCTCTATGCTTGTACTATGTCTAAGTTTCTAGATCTATTTTAAATATATCTTCATCAATGTTTGCGTTACTCCTACATTTAAAGCCTCTATGCTTGTACTATGTCTAAGTTTCTAGATCTATTTTAAATATATCTTCATCAATGTTTGCGTTACTCCTACAGTTAAAGCCTTTATGTTTGTACTATGTCTAAGTTTCTACATCTATTTTATATATTATTTTTTTTATCAATTTTTGCGTTACTCCTATAGTTAAAGCCTCTATGTTTGCACTATGTCTAAGTTTCTAGATCTATTTTATTTTATTTTTTTTTTTATCAATTTTTGCGTTAGTCCTATAGTTAAAGCTTCTATGCTTGTACTATGTTTAAGTTTTTAGATCTATTTTATATATTTTTTGAATGTGTCAATCTAGCATTGATTGAATCAAATGTACGAATTATTTACACAAACATTACAAGTACTTTATGGGTGGCCAGGATACAGATAATTTTATATATGATGCTCTATTTCTTTGAAAACTGAATGATGCTTAACAGTGCTGCCAACTGGGAGAGATGTAAGAGAAAGTGTGGTCAATTTGCGTAAATACTGACATGTTTGGTTTCCTGCCAAACAGACAGAAATAGAACTATACGACTAAGTGCGATCACAGTTTTGGGAGGAGAGGGGGGGGCTGAACAAACCGTCACAAATACGTTGTCGTATCCGTCAATAGCGGCCTTCTTGTTTTCATGATTTGACACTATTTATGGCTTATCCCTAGTCCACACGGAATAATCTCAAAAACTGTTGAACCTATTGTCTAAATAAGAGAGCTTTCTGGAGTGGAATTTTGTATTTCAAAACTATAATCACAGAAAAGATAGTTTATGATTTTAACTTGTCTGTGGTTTCTTTTTTCGCCATAGCAATACGACGTTGTTATAATTTCATTTCAAAAATGATAAATTATAAAATCACAAAGTAAGCATTTTGTTCTCTATTACTACTACCATCTTAATTTTTATCCGATTCTACTATTGTTGCTATGTTCTATAGCCAAAGTTTGTAGGTTTAGTCATTTGTATTGCCCATCTTCATGACATGCCTTTAAGCGCAGAAAATAGAGGCTTTACTATACGATTTTTTATTATAGGGCCCTCACTTTGCGGCGCTGCTGTACTGACAAAAGTAATGCTAAAAATTAATTGAGCATATCAATTCCCTGTTCCTTATTAAATTCCCTGTATAACCATATATAGTTTATATTTTTTAAACATTTTGTTAAATGCAAAAATAACGATGGAAGGTAAAAACATGATTTTGCAGCCGTTTTTCATATACACGCGTCTTTGAATTTACGCAGTGTAAAAACTAAGGGTGCTGAAAAATTTTACTGTTAGGGGTTTATTAACAACATACTCAAGTTTCGTAATAAAATACTTACTAAAACAATTGTTATTAACGTTTTTGTAAATTATTGATATCTCCATAACGGATTGTTATAGATAATTGCAACTTTCACTGGCAATTTAAAATATGTAAATAACTCCAATGTAGGAGTTGACATTGTAATTTAGATTACAAATATTTTATTGTACAATTTTAAACAAAGCATGTTTTTCATCAGCCTGCTACGGTTAAGAGCGATGGATGTACAGTCAGTATATACTAGGTTCATTTTTTCTGAGCGTCAACAGATTCAAGTTTTAATATGGATTTAACTTATAGCTGTATAATATTTTATATCTTAACAATAGATTTAATATATATTGATTTTTCTTCTTGTACTTATAACTTTACAATATAGCAATGCCATTGGAACGAAAGTGATAGTTAAAATGCACGGATAAATTATTTATTTTATTATTATTATTATTAGTTATAAATAAATAGGTGTACCTGTCTGTACTCCATGCCATGTGTAGAGTAGGGATGCTAAAATATCAAACTTGGCCTTTTAAAATTTAAATTTCAGTAATTAATATAAGTCACTTTCACTCAAGTTTCAAGGCGCACTATCCTCACTCGACCCCGACTCGTTTACATTTACTATCATGGGTTCCACCGCAATGTCAACTAAATATTCACTTTGGACATATTGATTTTCTATTTTTCTAACATATTCGACACAGTTTTTCCACAAATTTTCTAGCACATTATCCATAATGTCTGAGGCTAACTGACATACTTCTTCTACCTTATAACTTTTTTTTTTTGCCACCTCATTTTTAACATAAGCATAAATAAGTTCAATTGTATTTCATTCACAATGGGCCACAGGCAGCCAAAGCATTTGAATGTCTTTATTGCTTCTGTTAACTATGTCCAGTAACTTTTCTTTTACATTGAAGTGTGGCTTTGTTATTAATAATAGCACTGGTTTGGTAAGATCTGCCCACTGTGACACTCTTTCCGGTAATGGGATGTTTTTTTCCTTAACAGCCATACAATGATGTCGTCTTTAAGCCAAATACTACAAGGGTTTCTTGTTTCCGGATTTATCACTGTATGGTAAGGAGCCTGGTCTATTACAATAGCAGATTTTTCAGGAATATTTCCTACGATGGCTCTAAACCTCTCTTCTTAATGTTTTGTATTAATCTCATCGTGATAATCTCCAAGTCTTATTTTTCTTCGCAACAAAACATTTTTTACCGCTTTCAAAAAATCCATTTCCGCTTCCTATGTATAAAATGATTGCTCTTTTCCCACCACCAGATGGTTTACATATACCCCCTCTCCATCCATTTTTGTTCTTGGCAGCCGTATTTCATGGAGTGATTTGCGCCACAACAAATTTCATCTGTATAATAATCTGTATACCCTGACTCCCGCAATCTTTTAATTTGCATTAGGCCCTGGCTCCTCTAATGGCCATCGACTACATAAGGTTTGGTATACTACAAAATTTCTTAAATCGAAATCCCATTAGTTTCATTTGTTTTAGCAATGAAGATCTACTTATTTTTGGAAAATCGGGGACATTCTCTTCCTGATAGTTATGTAGAATACCCTTTTCTTTATGTAAAGTTTATTTTACATAAATATCTTAAGATATTTATGTAAAGTTGGATAATCTTTTTCAATATAATATTGGTGAATTTTACGTTAAATTATTGCCTTTTAAATAATCATCTAATGTAATTTTTGGTCTTCCTTTGTTTTCCTTTCTTGGAGATTCAAATTTACCTCCACTCCTACAGGTTTCACCTGTAACACGTTTCACTGTTCTTTCAGAAATGTGAAGGCACACCGCAGTCCTTTTCATAGGTGCCATAATATCATTTGTACACCTGTTTTTCGTTTTCGAAATTCAATTTTGCACTTGATATAAATTGTTTTTGTGATTTTCGAATATATGGGGATTTTTGCATTGTCTTGCTTTGTTACTGAGTAAAACGAAATGAAAAATATGAAAGCTTATTAATTTTGTCACCACTATCTCAACACCACCACCCCCCACACACAAACTTTAGAAACACTAAAATAAAATCTAAAAACGAACTCTTCTAGGCCGACAAGCATTAAATACTGTCTACTAACTCGTAGGCAGCCAGAGACCTCACAGCTTATTTACACACAGACTGCTATGTGTAGATACATTTTGATAAGTCCAAAAGTAGGCCTTGGCGTTGGCAACTTTTTGTTTGTTAGTGAAAGATAGTGCAGTGATTGTATTGATTGATGGACGAGTGCACATTCACAAGTAACGACTATAAATATTGATACATGATGAGAAAACGTTGACAAAACGTGTCTATAAATTAAACCTACTTTATTTATGGAAATAAATTATAACTACAAAATGCAATTTGTATCAGTACAGCAGCGCTGCAAAGTGAGGGGCCTATAATAGAAAAAATCCTATAGTAGTACTTCCATCTAACGTCATACTTCAAGAACAGAATGCCGTATTTCATGATCCGATTCCTTTCACACTAGCGCATTCTAAACCTGAACCCACAAAACTACAATTGTTCAACCCACATAATATTAACCTCACGTTATCGTATTCTATAGAACTTCCTCTGTAAAGTATTTTGTTTTCATTTCAATTATTTTTTATTTGTGACATATTCTAATAATAATTACAAAATTATTCCCTACATTTTAACCAATTAGATAACCCTAATTCCTCACAGGTAGTCAGTAATCTGTAATCTAGGCTTGGCTAACCTAACCTCTTTATTTCGACTGTTGTTTCCAGTTTGTGTTGGAATGATAATGTAGCCTATTTGTTTTGATTTCCGGCGTTGAAATTGCATTTACCAATCATCTATTCATTCACTATGTTAAATATAACATTAAAATATCCATTGTGCTTTGAACACTATAGTATAGTCGATTTAGAAAAAAATAGCCACTTTTAAAAAAATTCTTTGGCTTTTTAAGGGATTTTAGTTTATAATAGGCTATGAAAAATTGCTCGCTTTACTGAACACATTATTACGAGGAAGTTAAAACTAAAACAAAAACTTTAAACACGTTTGAGATCCAGTTTTTGTTTGTTTGTACATTTTTTAGTTTATAATGCGGTCTGCTCACTGTTTTAGTAGAAATTAATCAGGAATCATTTCTTTTGCTAAGAATGACTGTTTGTTTGATTCATTTATCTCAATGTATCAGTGGAGAAAGGAAGGGGAAGGTGGTGTATAGGTTTATTATGAAATTATCTATTTATAGTTCCATAATATCGATGTGTCTTCACAAATTTCAAAATTATTTTGTTTGGCAAAGTTTAATAACCTTTTCATTTGTCACTAGAATTCGTAGGATTGTTTAATGAGGTTTAGTACGTTGGGTTCGTTCATTATTCTTCACATTTAAGGGATAAGTTTAGGCAGTTCAATATTTCTTAAGAAAGATATATCACTAACTTTTATAAAATTTAAATGCTTCTAATAATTCACAATAATAGTACTACACCATTTAAAAAAATCGGCCGACAAATTTTCTTGATACAGTTAATAAGTGCAAAGAAAGCATAAAAAGGACAATCATGTTGAATATGGTGTACGATAATGGTTTTGGAGAACGCTTCTTGCCTTCTAGTTGTGTTGCACCGAGTTTACCTACTCTATAATAATCTTAAGATTTTGGTTCAAAATTATAAAAATATATTCACGACTGTTTTTGTAGAAACGTTTTATTGTATTTTAGCAATAAATTTGATAATTTATTTTAAATTTCGTACTAAAAATTTACTTTCTAATTACTAGAAGCATGTGTTGGTACGAAAATTAGGTATTGTATTATTGTAAAATTAGGTATTAGTTTTCGACGAGTCTCAATGTTTGAAAAATTCTAAGGAACACACACCGTTTGTGTCTCGCGCATGTAGAACTGTGATGGGAGTGGGAGAGCCCGAGTTAGGCCAGATATACCCGGCCGCTGCTTCATTGCGTAGGGCTTAATATTTTCTTTTTTAAACCTTTTTCCCGCCTTTCTGTCTCTTAAGGACGATTGAGTCAAATTACCAAAAGCTTTTCAGTTTATGATTAAGTTTACCGTAACTTTATGTGGGGAAGTTATCCAACTGAATGATTCAATTTTAATAAGGGTTTATGACACTTATATATTTTATATATTTTGGAGCGTTGAGCTCAAATTCGGCAAGGGTTTGTATATTTTTTATTCACAAAAAAATCCAAAGTAGTTCATAATAGTAACATTTTTGATCGAAATAGTGACTTTTATTGAAACTAATTTTGTTTTTAGAAGACAAGAGTTCGAATTTGAAATCGGTTTTTATGCACGTAATTGGAAGGTAATAATTGTACGTGAAGTATTTACACTAAATTATAATGTGTAATTTATAAATGTAGATATTTATAAAACAGTGTTTTGTCATATTTTGAAAAGAAAAAAATCATAAATATTTATAGAATATATATATATATATATATATATATAAATATCAAGTTCTTAAAGAATGTTATTACGATTCATTTTTGTTATAAAAAAAAAAAATGTTTAACTTCCGATTTAAATTTTTCGTAGAATGGCGACCAATTCAATTTTTGAGATTTATAGAACCTATATCTGAGTACATTTTAATCAAATTCGTTAGAACCGGTTTTTATATGGTGTAATATGACCAAACCGTTTACTCGCTCATTGAACGGACGGACATATCCACTAACCCCAAACCACTTTTCCTTCATCAGATGTATATGTTTTTATTGTCACTACACTTTCTCTATCCTGTATTATGCGGACAAGTAAAAGTTGCGTAATAATTTGTTGTTGGTTCAAATCTAATTTCTGAAACCTAAAAGTTATGTATTGAAGTGAATAGACTGTAGTAGGCTTTATTGCATGTAATCCAACTAGGCTACTTGACTTGCAGTAGTGCCGGAGAAGTCAATGTGTCAACAGTGTGTATGTTGGTGATTTGGCAACATTGGATCAGCATATCTAGTTTTGGTAATTTTATAGGTAGCAATCTTTAGTTTTAATTTTTTCTGTATTTGCTATCATATTAATTTTTAGTTAGTTTGTCATTGTTTATGTAGGACGTAGGCTATTTTGCAATAATTACTTTCGTACATTTCCTTTGGTAAAAAATGTAATAAATAAATAAAATAATAATACATTATTGTTTATATTTCACTCGAAATATTCGTTATGACGACTGGATTAACCCTGGTATTTATTTGGGTGTGACCAGAAACTGTTTACGAAATGTTTCCATGTATGTTCTTATTGACCTTTAGAACAGAAAGTGAGGTGATAAATTTGATTAGTGATAGTTTATAATACTTATAGGCCCTAAATTGATCTCCTAAAAATTATTGTTTTTTATTTATATTAGAACAATTAGGTAGGTAAAATCCAAACTTACGATAAGTGATAACTTACGGTTGAAGAAGAAACGGATGACTTTACAGGATATTTCCGTTTTCGATTTATGGCGATCGAAATTCATTTAGTTTTTTTACAATTTCAACCTATACGTAATTCTCCTTTTACTTGATTTTTTGAATGCTCTGAAAATGCTATCGATATCATTTAAGAAGATTATTAACAGTTTTGTAATGTGCTATCGTTTTTTCCGCACCGTAAATTTTCGGAGAAATTGTGGGAAAATATTCCCCATACTAAACTTTTAAAACCTATTTGAATCTGTGACACTGATTTGAATAAAATTTGATCATAACCGATAGAGCCAGTTTTAAACAAACAGATATTTTTTGTTTTTCATGGTAAGTACATCAAGACCTAAAAAATGCAATCTTATTGAACATCATCGGTCAAGTAGTTTGGTTTATTGTAGCCTTTTATAGGTTAATTTTCCTTGGCCGATATCTCCCAACTTGGATATTTTAGAGATGTTTTAGGTTCTTAGCGGATGTGTTTGAATCTAATTTAATCAAAATTGTTAGAGCTGTTTTTTTAAAATTATCTTGTGTCGCATACCAATTTTAAGTTATGACTAAGGGCACTTCCAAACATACAAACAAAAATTGATTTAACCGTTTTTGCTCAAGAGACTTTTTTTTACATCGACGAGTTTCACGGTTACATGAGTTTCGTTCAAAATAACGATTTCAAAGGGTTCTTTAAAACCTTCTTTAGGTACAGTTCATGTACAGATTTTCATGCATTTTGACACAATACTTTGAACCTTTTTTTTAATGTTTTCATACACATTGTGGAAAATTTACTCGAATTTTACTTATAATTGGCTAAGTAATATATTTTTGTTCTTGAAGGAAGCCTTTTTACTGTACATATTGATTAGTATTTTACAAAATATTTTAGTCAGTATAGGCCGGATTTTAAACCAGTGAGGCACACTTCCAAATAAAATAAAGCTTTGGATTAGAAGTACAGTAATTGACATAAAACTGAAACGAGACTTTACATCTGTCATTAAAAAAAGAGAGATAATAACAAAGGACGCATCTTATAGTATATTTATTTATACATTTAATAATATTCCATTATTTTTACAAACACAAGACCTCTGTTTAATTCGATTTTAACAAATAGCATGCAATTTTTAGCAACTAGCGGTGTAGATTTGTAGGAAAATATTAGAATTACACAAAGTTTTGTGTTTTGTTAAAACTTTAAATTAGTCGTTTGAAGTCCATTAAATATCATACAAAATGTCTGCTAATACTTTTATAATCAACTTACAAATGTGAAAACTGTAAGGTATTATCTGCATACTCCAAAATCCAATAGGCCCATCTTGTTGTTTGTTTTAAACAATCCAACTACACTGGGGTTAAGATTAAACATAACAGTGCCATTATCCGACCTTCCTGTATTTTATTTACACTTCATAAACACGTTACGAATGGACTTTTATAGTAATTTAGTTCTTCGTATAAAGAGTTTATTTGTTAATTGTAATTGAAATCTCTAGTTAAATAATTTGTACTTCATATTGGAACCTTTCAAAGATAGAAAAACTCTCAAGACAAAATGAGCCATATAGGCTACGCTTGGCAAGAGACTTTACTTTAGGCAGATAATATGTATCTTGGTAAATTTTAATGACCATTTTTTGCGACACCACCTATCGTGCTTTCCAGACACAATTTCATTGGTCGATAATTATAGTGGTCACAATTTCACCAAATGGGTACAAACATGGATTCTGACAATGTATTGTGCAAGTTCGTTATTTAGGAAAATCGGAAACTTGTTTTTAACAGATATTTACTATAAGCCTACTAGACAAAAAGAAACCTGCGCAGAACCGTCATCTTGAGAGTTGCTCGCGCACGCATGTAGAGGCGATGGCGGGGAGGGGATAGGAGTGGTGGAATTTAAAACCAATAATTTAATACTTTTACGTTTTTTACTTTGTAAAATATTTAAATTTACTAATTGTAGATGTTGGAAACATAAACAATACACATTCACAGTTTTTTTAGCGCTGTAGTAGGTTTGAAAAAGAAAATATTAAGCCCTACGCAATGAAGCAGCGGCCGGGTATGTCTGGCCTAACTCGGGCTCTCCCACTTCCATCACAGTTCTACTACATGCGCGAGACACAAACGGTGTGTGGTTCTATTCTAAACGGTACCCCTATAATTAATTTTCCACTCTAGCGATCGCAATGCCTGCCCGACTTTCACTTAATTTGCTACAAATACCAAGCAAATGTTTACAATGGCTTCTTCAAATTCGAATTCTATATACTATATATAAAGCTGAAGTTAGTTTTATGCCTATTTTAGAGATTTGTATGTCAAAAAGTGTGTATATTCTAATTAACCGAAAACATGAAGGCGAACAGTTCAGGACTTCTTTCAACAAAACACAATGTTTTGTATGCTCTTACAATGCTTAGGGTCTTTGTTAATCAGGAACAAATTCCATTCACAAGCAACTGCCACAATCTAATTGCTGACCTACCATTGGAGCTGATAAAACTATTGGACCTGTACTAATAAGGATTTCCCACACACTATGCAAACATTTTCGCCCTACCTTATCCTTATCTCAAACTAGATAAGGTCTGCCAGTCATCCTTGGTAATGGTCTTATCTTGTATAAATTCAGCTCAAACAAGCAAAACTTAAAAGCTATGATTCCAGTAATATAATAGGCTACTGTTAGAAAGCTGCCAGAGGTAAGTATATAAATTGTACTTATGCTTGAATTTGTAAAGTAGCATGTACAAACCTTTATCAGAGTCAGTAACATCCGTTTCCAATAACAGAAGGGGCGAGTAATTAAGCGCCAGAGTTGGAACTTTATGAGCTTCAGTTGTTTACGTAAGATTGAGGTAGTATGTACAAAGAATATTTGGTATCTAGAACAGGTTAGGCCAAGTCGTAAAATTTTATTTCCATATTTAAAATACCAGTTATCGTATAAAATTACAAATATATAACAACATTATATTTCTTATAAACTGAGAAATAAAATTAATTAAATTATTAGCGAATATCTGAAGTAAAAAACAAAATTATTTGAAACAAGGAGACCTTCAATAATTTAGTTACAATGTTTAGTACTTGTACACAAACTTATGCTACTGAACCAAAAGAAGCAATAACTAAACTCCATGACGCAACAACCCCGTGGAAGAGCTTGGGACTTAACAGATTTTCAGTCGTATAATGTGTGGTTATACATCAAAATGCTCGTCCTCGTTGTTCTAATTTTCTCAACCAGAGTTCTAGACCAGCCGGGGCTTTACATATGTTGATTGAAATTACTAGGTTACGTCATAGTCAACCAATCAAAACCTGTGGATTTCTCCGATGAGTATAATGACAGGAGTGTCGCTTTGTATAGTTTTAATTTTGTCTTTGGTGACATAATAATATTCAGCGTCTCAGAAAATAAGTGGAAACTGAATTTCATCAAAACCTGTAAATAATAAACACAATTGGTTATTACGGACGTTTTCCCGTCAATTGTCGTAAATGACAAAATTTGTCACCCTCGATGTATGTTTATCAGGTAAAATGGTAAAATGATGAAGGCCTTTAATTCCCATTTGGTTTTTTTTATGTACAAACTGCAAACTGCAATTGTTAATGTTATGTTGTAACAGAATGGTAATTGTTTCAAAATATTAGAAAAGCAAACTTCTGTATTCTGCGTTTCACATTCGTGCGTTCTGTAATTAAAATGAGTCTGCGCTTTTATTCGCCTAATAACATTATAAAACATCGTCTAAAATCTACGCACGTGAAATATATCAAAAAAATATATCTTTACAAATACAAAAATAAAATAAAACAATCCTCTAAAAATGAACGGGCCACCTTATTTTTTCATTGTGCTTAGTAATGTTAAAGCTCTTTAATTTAAACGGTGTATTTTCACATTGCCAACTAAACGTGAAGCATAGTATAGGATACTTAAAATCTCGTGAAAATTATTTTAGGCGATCGCGTGTTTTAACCAAAGATCACTTTTCCCAAAACAGCTCTTTTGAGTTCAAATAAAGAGATTTGTAGTACAAAACAAGATCAAGAGAAAGGTTGTTATTAGTGTAAATATCATGAAAATCGGTTCAGCTGTTGCGAAACAACGTTTGACAAGTAAAAACAATAATGATGGAAAGAAAACAATGGAACACAAAATTATCTAGGCCTACTTAGTAACACTATTAACAAAAACTAATATTTCTTACCTATTTCATGGTATTACTATTGTAGATGATAATTTTATTATTTGTTCACCAGAACAGATTGTAAAATTAAACAATCAAAGAATTAAATTCCTACAGAATGTTTTACGATATAGACATTCTATGTATTAGCTATGCAATTTGCAAACTGAATTCCATCCATTCCAACAATAGGCCCACAGACAAAAGCCAAACTTAATTGGTTACAGCAATATACATTTATATATATTTTCAATTAATAGTTATTTGTATCCACGATTTAGACGCGTTTTGTTCCAGGAGTGGGGAGGGGACTGTGCTTTTTTAGTAAGTGATCGACTTTTAAGTTTAAAAGTTCTCAGGCAGTTTCAGATGGAAAGTTGCACAATACTAGCATATTGACTAATAGAAAATATCTTTTCTGTTTATATTATAATATGTACCCCATTAAGATCTAATTTAGTGTAATTTTATAAACTATTTCTTTTCTTTTTTGATGTCTAGTATCCACTAGTATTTTAATGATTTTACAAAGTAATGTTTTATTACACAAATTTCCAAAGCTAATAATGAGATTTATAGATAATTTTTATTCGATTTCATTATTTAAATGTTTTAATTAAGTTAAATTTTAAATGTATGGGTAGGCTATTCTCTTTTATGAAATATTTTTGCATTATACTACACAGAAAACAGCTGTTTTCTTAGTCTGTTCATAGAAAAGAAAGTTCTTCTTTAACTTGTTGTACTAGATGGAAAATTTACCGTGCATCTGCTGATTTCAACAATAACAGACTTCTTTCAATAAAGTTTTGATTATTAAATAAGTGTAAACATTGTATATTTTACAATTTTGTGTTGCGTACAATGTTCATCATTCATTTCGACGACGAATATAATGATCCCAAATATAATGATTTCAAATTTGCTGCCAAATAAATCTAAAGACAGATACGAAAATGAATACAAGCAGTCTTGTCAATTGCGAAAGCTCAGGAAAATCGAGCAAGTAGATGAGGCGCTACTTTTTATTTATCTGAAAAAGCAAAACACGTGAAACATACTTCTTTATGGATTAAATTTTTAATGTTGAAGAGTTATTTGTCACTAAAGAAGATTGTAATTGTTAATAATTTTCCTAAGATATTACTTTTTCTAAAACGTCAGAGTACTGGTAACACGCCAAAAAAGTTGACAATACTAATATTAGAACAAGTAACCTAATTCATAAGTGTAATTCCCGATGAGAACTGCTTATTAGCTAATATTTTTTAAGTATTTTTAATTTTGGGAGCATACGATACACTTCGTCTGATTTGAACGACATAGAGGACAATGGATGTGTTCTGATAGTGTTTCAAACTCGCATTCCACGTTCATTCACAATAACAGACTATGGATGTAGTTTTCACCCCTGCGATTTATATCGTAAGTAATGTTTTTTACGTGAGTGAAGAAAAAACTATCACTCTCGCACGGCAAAACTTTACTTACCTGCCCTGCGGTATATATATATATTTGAGAGTCTCTTATTAGTTACTCCCAACGAATTTAGTCGAAATACACGGATTTATACAGTGTGTGTGTGTGTGTGTGTGTGTGTGTGTGTGTGTGTGTGTGTGTGTGTGTGTGTGTGTGTGTGTGTGTGTGTGTGTGTGTGTGTGTGTGTGTGTGTGTGTGTGTGTGTGTGTGTGTGTGTGTGTGTGTGTGTGTGTGTGTGTGTGTGTGGGTTTGTATACGGCATTAGGGAGGACGTCACGTACACTCTTAATGCCGCTACCGAGGACTCGAGTAGCACCGAGGACCTGAAACAGAGTCCTCGGTAGTAAAGTCCTCGGTAGCGCCATTAAGAGTTTACGGCTAATTTGTCGTTATGCCCGCTAGATGTCTCGCCTGTAAGGTTTCTCAAAATACACACTTCTCGATTTTACACACAGTTCAGTCAGAGCAGATGAGTGTTATACTCACTATTGCCACACTCTCAATTTAATATTTAAACCGAGACCATGCAGGATGACCTGGTTGCCGGGTATTATCTAATCTGTGAACCTGAGATCATATTTTAAAGTCTGTTCGTATTATAAATGATCGATGTAAGAATGGAGAGTGGGTAGACCTAACAGTAAATCGAATGCGTATAGGCTTACACTTTCTTTTCGTGCGACAATGGGTATAATTATTAGAATAACAGTGATAATGAATAATATTACTTGATACCTTATTATGTAATAGTTTATACAATTTTCTAAATATCTAAATCGTTTAGAAAAATTGGTACAAAATAGACTTAATATATAGGCATGCTTCGTATTGTAACTAATGTTTTTTTTAAAGATATTAATATAGGGCCTACTTAATTTAATATAAATTTTAAAATTGCTATCCACTAAATGATGTTACCGCAAAATCTTATTTAACAGAAATAACATTAGAAAAAGATTCTCAGGGGTTTATTTAGCAGTTATAGTCCCGGAAAGGATATACAGCATCTGCAAATTCACAAGTCGACCGTTTTTATCTGTCACCATTCTTCTCAACTTGAGTTGTCAAACCCTTGTCATACCGCCTGGTAACTCACGATGAATCAATTACTGTATGCTAATTACCTACATTATATTTCAATTCTATTAGACAATACATATCCTTCAATTATGCAGCGTCGTCTCAAAATTTCGATTAATTTGATACTAAGTTTGATATAAATAGGACCATTTTTATGACCTTTATATAAACTGTACAATGTACAATGGAAGAAGAGGTGTTTCTGGTTCATTTCCTTAGAATATTGTAATTATAGTTAAAATTTCTATTTTCAAACAGTTTGTTTTATAAGTACATCAAGTTAAATACAAATTGGAAGTAAACCACTTTGAGTGCAGTACAGGAACTCAGACGAAGCGCATCGCACGACATATATATAAATTATTTATTTTTATTGATAATAGGTTTTATATGTATAATTTGACTTTGTGTTTTAATATTTAACAAACTCCTGCGGTTCGAAAAATCTAGAAGAAAAAAACTTATGATGAATCACATTATTTGAAACGCGCCTGTAACAAAATATTAATAAGCTACTTGGATGGTTCTAAAAAATATAATAATGTAGCCTATTTATCATCTCTATTTATTAAAATTACGCAGCTAGAACACTAGAAAATATGAATTTCAAATTTAAACCACTTTCTTCGAGAGGTTGGGAAGAATAGATTTTCCTAGTTTTACTTAGATATGATAAAGGCTGGACCAATTCACCACCTGATGATAGGCCTACTCTGCATTGTCATCGTTAGGCCTACTGTTGCTGCTGCTGCAGCCGTATCTTCTACCAAATTGATGATAAAACTTTTTTCATGTTTTAAAATTGTGTCGCATTGCATAAATAAAGAAAAATGGTCCGATTAATATGAAATTTAGGTTCAAATTAATCAAAATTTTGAGATAAAACGTGATATACTGAAGATTTTGTAATTTTATTTTTAAATAACTGAAATAGATTGTTGGTAATTAAAATTAATATACAGTACTGAATACACTGTTTCCAAGCGGCATGACAAGGATTTGACATCTCAAGTTGAGAAGAATTGTGATGGATAAAAACGGTCGACTGGTCAATTTGCATAGATATCCGTTCGGGACTTAAGAAGACTAGTTTTAACGCTAGTATTCCAACGGAAGTAAGAATGACTATTTAAAAATTATATTATTATTTAAGCTTAACACAAATGAAAAATACGATAAACACTGTTTTTTATTGTTCACAAATTAACATTAAAACAGGATACATTTTTGAATATGTAATAGTTGCTCTTAAAACAATCACAAATTTTTTTCTCAAAACATACTACCAAAGTCGCTATCAATACTAGTCTAATTAAATTATTTCTATTAAAATATTTACGAAAATAAATATTATTTGGTATATAATTTTTATCAACATTTATAAATCAAACTAATAAAAAATGTTTAATTAATACGTACATTTAACTTATAACTTAAAACAGCTCTCGCCGTTTTGTAATAAATCAAGGATAATAAATTCACTTTAAGGAAATATAATAGTAAACTATAACTACTTCATAAACATCCGTGATGATCATTTTATTTTAATTATTCATCTAATTACAAACTACATACAGTGTTTAAGTCATTTATTATAAATCCCCAGCTAATTATACACAAACAAAATTTACAGTTACTAATTCAAATTTCTTATGGGATAAACCAGGTTCTTGACATAGTTTTTAATGTCAATCCAACGCTTTTCTTTTAGGCATTTATGTTTTGATAGGCATTCTCTGCACTTGTCTTTGCCGGGGACTTTCCTCAAGGCAATCAAATTCTTCATCTCAAATTTTATTGCTGCCTTCTGTTCTTCCGACCATTTCTTAACTTTCCTCTTAGTTTTACTAACACATGGTTCGTATTCCTTATCCGACTCATCATCAGACCAAAGCTGTCTCCTTATTTTATTGTTGTTATTTTGTTGTTTTGCTGTTTTGGTTGACTCTTGATATTTACCTAATGTTGACTTTGCAGCTTCTTTATTCCCCGCTATTAAGTTCTCCCCACTGTTAATGTTCAGTAAGAACTGGCTTATTTTTGCTGTTTGATAGGTAGATTCCGGTAATCTGTAGAACTCCTTATGTGTAGTTGAGCTATGACCCAGAAATATTGCCAGCTGGTCAACTTGGGATTCTGTTATCCCACAGGCAGCTGCTAACGTAGCTGCCTCCTTTCTCATAGCAATTGTTGTTACTCTATTCGGATACTTTAGTGGTACCTCAGCCCTCAAGTAACGGATTACGTCGGCTCCACGGTAACACGATTTCGTGGTTCCAGGGATAGCAAAGAAGTATGGGTTTTCTGGTAATACTCCACACTTATGTCTGTATTTTAACAGGAGGTCTGTCATTCTTTCCATTTTTTCGGTGAGCAAAACTGGAACTTTTTTTCCATGCTTCCCAACTGTTTCCAGCCTGCTGAACATCCGAACCAGATCTTTTTCGTTAGGTGGGAGGCTTTCAAATACTCTTGGGTGAATTTCCCCACTATTCTTTTTTAAATACGACTCTACCATGATATGCTGCGCGTCTCCAGCCCGCTTCCTGTTAAAAACAATGACACTTGCTAACGCAACTCTACATAACCTAGCATAAGTCGATGAATTTTGATTTATAGCTAGGTTCTCAAAGGCTGATTCGGATTCACTTTTAATGTGTTTATTAAATATCTTCATATCTTCCGGATCCGGTATTTCAGGCTCTCGGTTAAACTTTGATTCGTAAATAGTACTGAGAGCTTTTGATGTTATTTTTCTGTGCCAGTCTTGTTCGTATAACGCCATAAAATCTTCAATTTCTTCACGAGATCCTTTTGATCTTATGGCATTTTTTAGCTCAATCATGGCACACATCTTAAGAGTTTCCCCGATTTTTTTGGCCAAGTTAGGTATATTAAATTTGCATGAATTACCATCAAATCTAGCCAAATTTTTGGTAGCTTCAACAACCGTTTCAAAATGTTCTGGTCTATAAATATCTTTCAAAGTCTTAAGGTTAGAGTTAATTTTTTCCACCTCTATTGTGAATCTTCCTATTTCTCTTAATTTATTTCGTATGAAGTTCCTCAGATGAATTTTTCCTTCGTGTTTTTCTACGAGCTCCGTGCCATACTGTAATATTGTTTCATCACAGATTATTTTGTTATATGTGGTATCTTTATCCGACATCCCGTCAATTATGCATGTATTGAGAATCTTTCGATATGTTTCTACGTCAGTCTGGGGAAGCAAATGGAGAGCCGGTTTTAAAACAGCGGTTCTTTTAAGAGTTGATGGACTCTTTAAAGACGAACAGTTCCTTGCGTGTCTGCTAAGGCGATGTTTCAGAAAAAAATTTTGACAATGAGGGCATGGAACTAATTTAGAGGGGCTCGGTGGAATTGCCATTCGTCTCTGTGGTATAAGCGTACCGCAGTTCTTTTCTATAACGTTGGTGTTATGGACGTAGTTTCCGGCGCCTCTAAGTTTGTTTAATAATGCTTGTCGTAATCCACTGTTTTTTGGAAGTGTAAGAAGTTTCTGAATTTCTGGTTCACGAGAGTGAACTTGTTCAAAATGCCTTGGTAATTTGCTAAGCATTTTACCGCAAAATATACAGCTCTGCTTCTTGTCCCATTTTCTTTGTTGATTAGTATTTCTTGTTGTGAGTACTGATATTTTCGTAGGATCACAGGAACCATCTATAACAAACGTTAACAATTAGGAATTTATCTAGGGTTATGACATTTTATTATGTCTTAGCTGCATCAAAATAAAACTAATTGTAGATTTTTAATAATACTTAGTAATTTTAAATAAAAGATTTTGATGGTGTCCTGCTTTTTAATAATTTATCGAGACGTCTGTTATTCCATTTAGTATTTATTTTATTAAATTATTTTTTACATATTACGCTATGTTTGAAGGGTAGTTATTGTCCGTAAAACTGTAATTATACTAATGTAATATAACATTTTTATAATTATGGTTATTCGTTTTAGTTTGAATATTTATAATATGTCCAACAAATCAGCTAGGGAATTAATTTTTATCTATAAAAAAAATGTAATTAGATTAAATTAGATAGTTTTTGTTATACTCTTTTTACTTGTTTATACATTGAACATGAGATAAATTATATCTACAAAACGAATAGTTATATGTAATTACTATTCATCAAAATGTTTTTTTTTTAATACTCCCATATCTATTAATTAACTTGGAAGTAAGACAGACAATTTAATTATAATGAATTACTTATTTAGAATATTAAAATAATTATTACTCCCATTCAAGTGAATGTTTTCGGGAAAGTATGAAAAAGTCTAATATTTTAATAAATTATATATCAATTGAAACCCAATGTAAATGCATTTTTTAAGAAAAATTAGGCCTAATAATTTTCGCGCAACATTTTACCATTTATAATTTTGCTTTCGACTATCGTGTCAATTTTCTACCAGTATTTTCTATCGAAAATCGTTCTACCAGTATTTTATATACTTTATTTTCGCTCAATACGGCAATTTTTATCACTAAGTATATTTAAACACACTACAGAAAAATAAAAGGGCTGTATTATGAAAAGGCATTTAAAAAATGTTTGACATTTCTATTTTGCGACTGAAGTTCAACATAATTACAGTTAGTTAAAACAAACTCCCAATATCACACCAAATAAACCCATTTAATTTACAAACCCTGCTCCAAAGGAGGCAAGTAAGCAACAGAGAAACACATAACTGTGGAATCTGGAAATGGAATGTAACGCGATCATTTGTAATTCATAGTATTTTTGGAGACACAGAACAGTTTTATAACAAATTATTAAAAAAATTATTTATTTAAAAAAACTAAGAAAATCACTATTTTCTTTTGCTATACCCAAACGAAACTCTGTAAATTACTGCTTAAAATAATGATTTTACCAAGTAAGACAAGGCCCCTTAACATTTGTATAATGGATTATTTATAAATAGTAATACCGCAGTCAAAATTGTCGTTTTCTTCCGTTTTACCCAGGTGCACGCTTTATTTACACCCCCCTCAACATTCTTTCCTTAAATGTCTCCACGGCAGTGCCCGCCATAAATCGGTGTGGAACATTTTCTAGCCTTCCACATCTGAGTAAAATAGGACTAAAAACAAGCATTAAATTCTTTTCGAAAATCTGAGGTCGACAAAGCATCCACGCTTTAACCATACTAAATGTCCAGTGAAAAAGTTTATTATTATGAATTATTTTATTTATTACTAATATCTTTAACTAAATAAACATCGGGTGTGTGGTAATGTTAATAATTCCTTCTCGATATATTCATACATTTCCTAGTATTACAAAGGAATGAACATCAACTTCAGGAAATTTATAGTTACAAAAAAAAAAAAAAAAAAAAAATCAGCTACAATAAATAAAGTTATATGGACAATAATTTATAATTATGTCTTTAAAAAATATTATGGTAATATCCAGTTTAATGTTATGCTCAGCCGTACGACCTACCTTTAAACTGCCACATTAGCTAAACTACAAAACCTATTTTTTGCAAGAAAACCTTTATCATAAATTTCATATATTCAGCGGCATTTTATTCACTTTTGAACAACAGATTTCATAACAGAGGAACTTTTTCATTTCACGATTTAAAAATGATTTAAATCATTACTAAGCTAATTAATTTAGAGGGAAGTTGAAATTAATATTTGGAACTACAGTATATCGTAAGCGTTCACTCCGTGTGAAGTTTAATCCTGTCATGATTTAAATTTGTATCTCATATATAAGTAGGTTAGATCAATGTCATTCATGTCCACATTTTTACTCTATCGTTTCTTGGACAAAGCAAAATAATAGTGGTACAGCTTAGATCAGTTCTACACACAAAATACTAACCAAGTTATTATTATTATTATTATTATTATTCTTATTATTTATCTGGTAGATGCAGTTGATTACGACTTTATTAAAAAACTATAACCAGAATCGTTTATTTTTCATCCGATTTTCAAAAGCAAGTTGTTATTCAGTTCATATGAAAACTTTTAATAAAATATCAAGCATATATATATTCTGTAATAGTATTACGAATTAAAAACTAAATTACTTTTAGAGTAATTGTTCATCGAATAGAAAAAATAAAATTTAGTGGAAAACTGAATTTTATATGACGACTAATTTGGGTCTTAGGGAAGTTTCAAAAAAAGTGTTCTTATTGAGAAATTGTAAGATAAAGTAACTTTAAGATAAACGCATGTAAATTTGTTTATAATAGGCCAAATTATCAAAGGGAACATCCAATGTCGCAGAACTAGGTGAAAACTATTTGGATGGAGCTTACCGACCGCAGTTCCTTGTAGTAAACACTGGGCATTTTCTAAGAATCAGGCTTTTAAGTTGGGGCTTGCCTGGAGCGGCCCACTTGACTGAGTGCAAACAAAAAACTGGTTGCTTTAATTGCATTATTTTCCTATTAACTTAATTTACTTTGTATTGTGTTAGTTATAAATAGCAGAACAGTATTTTTTGTAAAGATAAATTGTGTAAATATTTGATAAAACAATTCCTTGTAAACAGCTTAGTTTAGTTCAGTTGAACAATCCGGCTTCAAAGTACTTTCATTTCAAATCTGTGATTATCTATTATATAACTTATTATTTATACTGCGAAATTGAATTAAATCTCACCTTCAGAAGAGTTTAATAGCGCTTCTTTGTGGATTTCCAACATATCATCATGTGGAACCAGAAAACGTCCATATTCAAGTTTGGATGTGCTGGCATCGGCAGTTCTTACGATTACTGCAGACGATGGTGATACCAAAATTTCTGAAAATAAAAAAAAACAGGATTTTTATTTCAATTTGACCTATTTTGAACGGTTTGTTTTGAGTTATAGTAAACAAAAAATAGCAGTTCATTCAAATTTCAATGTAACTACAGGATGTTTCTAATTTAGAGTAGGCCTATGGGTCTCCAAACATTTCATATAAGTAAGATTTTATAGTTATACTTTAGGCCTACTTTCAAAAGTTTTAGAAATGTAAAAATTATAAATTTACTTTTGCTCAGTATATGGACAAAAAGGTAGGCCTATGTTAAAAATAAATTTGCTTGCTAAATTAATTATATTGTTGATTGGACGACAAACTATATAATTAAGGTTATTCTGCAGATCTCAAAAAGTAAAATGTCAATTTCTTTAGTGGCCACGAAAATTAAGATAAGAACTTGCAATTTGGATTAAGAGACTATAGGGTGCTTTTGTACAGAATGTTTCGGAACTTTCCGGTACAGTTTTGTAGAATTGTTCCTTAGGTAAAAATAAGATAGAAATTCCTAAGTTGTATTATATTAACAAAATTTAAAACATAAATTGGTACTGGCGTCCAACTGTAAAATAAACAGTGAATTGGCGCAGGTAGAAAAAACACACCATGTGACAACGTTGCATTACTCCCTCCTTACTGAGCGTAAGTGAGTCATAAATATATATCCACAGCCTATTTCTACTATTTTTATTTTTTTTTAAATTTCCTACTACCTAATATTGTTTGTTCGAATTTCTATAACTAACTATAAATGTTTATCTAGACAATCTCAAAACCAACCCCTCACTTCTCCAACCATCAAATGTCAACCGATTCTTACTTCATAAAACACGTGTTTATTTGTTGTTAAAATTATATAATATTAAAATTTGTGATTCATTTACCCTTTTCTGTTCAAATATATTTTGTTTTACTGTTACAGTAAAAATATAAATACCACATTGTTCGTCATTAATAAATAAAAGTTTTTACTTTCTTGTGATTGTTTTATAAGGTTAACAAGTTTTCAATATATAGAACTTTAACATTTTAAAATGGAAATTATTTTCAAATCTCGTTTAAAACGTTACATGAAAAATACGTATATCAAATCTGAACGCAATATCATATATATTTCTAAAGTTATAAGGTTATTTTGTTTTTTAAAAAATGGCGGATATCCGAAAACTATGCACAATAGGACTATCCTACATGTTATATAATATAGCATTTAATGTATATTTTGTCGTACCTAATCAGATAAGTTTGATTGAGTAATTTCAACTTATTTGTCACAAACATTTCTTTTTACAAATATTTGGATAAGTTCGATACAGTTGTCAAAGAATTCTGATGATATTTAAAAGTTTTTTTAATTCATTGTTTAATATAAATTAGTATATCCGTAATAAATCGATAAATCGGAAAAGCTTTGAACCGATTTTGGGGGTTTCAAAACTCGGGCGAATAAGTTTGCGTAATTTTTGTTCAGTTTTCATCAAATTGTTTAACTTATCTTAAAACGAAGTTAGATATATATTTCTTTTTCTTTTTTTTTTTGACTATTGGTCTCTTTAACTTCGATAAATAATCGAAATTTGTCACAAAAAAAATCAACTATTTTAAGGCAAAATGTTTTTACGTGTTAATCACAAATTGCAGAACAGTATTTTTTTTTTAAAGATAAAATGTGTAAATATTTGATAAAACAATTCCTTGCAAACAGCTTAGTTTAGTTCAGTTGAACAATCTGGCTTCAAAGTACTTTCATTTCAAATCTGTCAATATCTATTATATAACTTATTATTTATACTGCGAAATTGAATTAAATCTTACCTTCAGAAGAGTTTAATAGCGCTTCTTTGTGGATTTCCAACATATCATCATGTGGAACCAGAAAACGTCCATATTCAAGTTTGGATGTGCTGGCATCGGCAGTTCTTACGATTACTGCAGACGATGGTGATACCAAAATTTCTGAAAATAAAAAAAAACAGGATTTTTATTTCAATTTGACCTATTTTGAACGGTTTGTTTTGAGTTATAGTAAACAAAATATAACAGTTCAATCAAATTTCATTGTAACTACAGCATTTATTTATAATTTAAAGTAAGGGTCTCCAAACATTTCATATCAGTATGATTTTAAAGTTATACTTTAGGCCTACTTTTAAAAGTTTTAGTTAAATGTAAAAATTATAAATTTACTTTCAAGCTCTATACGGACAAAATGGTATGTTAAAAATAAATTTGCTTGCTAAATAATTTTATATTGTTGATTGGATGACTATTGATAACCAAACAATTAATAAATACTAAAACTTAAAAGTAAAATTATATCGTATTCAGCTAAGGTACAATTATAGAAATTGTACTGTTCACTAATTATGTTTGACATCTATTTAAATTATATTATTAATCATAAGTTTACCTGGAGGAGTCGGAATATCTTTTCCCAACGTAGTAGTTGTTACTTCAGTAAATGGTTTAACTTCACCGCAGTTGGATTTTTTCTGGACTTGTCTGGTTGAAGGAGTATTATCTGTAACAATAAACCGTTGTAAGCAATACTTATAATAAGCTGCCATCCTTGACTATTTAAGAAATACTTTTGATATATGGTTTTGGATTTTAATACAAATTAAACTGTTTATGGGGTAGATTGTTACCATAAATATAGACTTCTTTATAATCATCCTTCTTGTTGATAGTCATAATTTAATTCGGAGTCGATTGATGTCAAAATTGATTTTTTTAATTTTAATGCAAGTGTATTATATGGAATATTTCAATTTACAAAATCTTAGGCTGATTAAAAAAAGTTATCAACTTTGGATGAGTACAGTTTCATCACCGAGTTATAAAATAAATTCGATTAATGGTGCATTATGTGGCTCTTTGTCGAAACAGTTATAATCCATAGATGTCAAAAAAGTAATTTTGAATCAGTATTTTGTATGAATTTTTATTTAACAGCATAGTCACCTTGCCGAAGTACAGGATAGATTCCGGAACTCCCCCTCTTCCCCCCCTACTTCCGATCACAGTTGGACATCCTATTCAATATTCGCTAATACAAATTACGTTGGGACTTTGCACACCACTACACTATTCAAAGACATATATTATAGTCCTTCTTATTTTTTGCAAGATTTAAACATATTTTCTATACAGAGTGCGTCTATATGCAGGTGTAATATTTCAGAATTATGTTTAGAGTATCAAAATAAAGAAGAAAGTTATATATAATAATTATATATAAATGAATATTTATTTTATATATTCATTTTATATTTATTCATCCGGATTTATTCTGTCCAGATTTAATTTACAATTTTTGAATGTATTTTTTTACCAGTAGGTAAAACGTGTATGAACGTTTGGTTGGCCAAAAGTCCTGTAAATAATGGAATTTCTCAGCTTCTAATTGGCATACGAACATAATAGACACGTCAATGGAAAGCTCTTTGGTGGAGCTATCTACAGAATCTTTTTATTTTACTTAGATACAACGTTATGATGAATCAAATAGCAAGACTCCAAACATTTTTTTGGATTCAAACGGACTTATCAGTATATTTGTTTTTTTCTCCTTCATCATAACTTTCTCTGTAAGAAAGGGTAAAGAGGTAAACTAAAATCGTTGCAAAGTACAAACACGCGGTCAGTTTGCATTTTCCTGATCGGTCAAGCTGTTCTAGAGATATAAATTAATAAACAAAAATTAATATGGCGGATAGCTGATAAAAGAAGCGATTCCGTACATATGTTTATAGGTACAATTTTCTTTATTTTGATCCTGTATACAGAGTGTTTCCGAATTACTTTGCAAAATTTTAGGATAAAGTTCCTTGGGTCAAAATAAGTAAAAAAGTCTCAAAAACATATTTTTACAAAATAAATTAAATACCGAGTACAAATTTGGTGTACATATTTTTATGTGACCTTTTATCAATATACCAAGAACCCAAGACTTTGTATTGCATGTTTAAAAAACGCGGCCATTTAAAATTGTTTGTAAAATTAATGTTTTTTTAAAAATATTTATTATAATCGACATTAAAAATCTTTAACGGCCGCCATTTTGAAATACCGAATTTGGACTTGATATCTAAATTATTTCCAAAAATATGTTTTCTTTCTAAATACAAAATGGCGGAGACAGAAAACTAAGCATTTCAGTACATATGTTCATAGGAACTATTTTACTTATTTTGACCCAAGAAACGTTATCCTAAAGTTCTGGAACGTAATTAGGGAACACCCTGTATACAAGGTGTCTCTTATTTCAAACCTTTTTGATTATAGTAGGCCTAATACAAAAAATTGACTTTATGATTTATTATTATTTAGTAAATTTTTATTTGAGCTGTACAATTTAAATGTAAGTTACAAAGAATATTGATATAAACAATGTAATGAAATAAAAAATACAGTAGGCCTACAGTATTAATAATTAAATGGTGTAATTCTCACAACAGATTTTTCTTCTCAGTCTGATTTAGATAGGCAATGAACAAAAACTACTGGAACATCACAAAAGTCCACCACACACTATCACACTTTAAATTACGAAATCACAACAAATGCTAAAATAATAAATTTTTAGTTGCCCCCTTCCCCAAGAGGTTGTGGTTGAAATATTTTTAAAACATGTCCTATTTATTCAAAGACATTCCCGATTAGGCTTAAATTATATAATTTTAAAAGTAATTTTGCACCTTGACCTCACATGAGATTCGTATAGTTACAAGGTCCGTTGGAGTCGAGACACTGCCCTGAGCGAAGCGAGTGCATACTGTTTAATATGTACGAGACCAATGACGGTCTAGTCGACATCAAGAAAGTAGGGATATCATAACGTCAGAAACCAGTGTAACAATTTTTTTTAATCTAATCTAATCTAACCTAACCTAACCACACCTAACCTACCTAACCTAACCTTATCTACCCTAACCTGACTTAGCCTAACTTAACCTAACCTTACAATATAGGCTACTCATTCATTTACCAATACAATTTAACGATTCCTACAAGGCCCAAGAAACCAATTTTTAGGATATTGCATTTAGAGAAACTGCTTGTATATTTGGCTGGGTAAGTACCGTGATGGCGGCCATCATTTTGTTTTTTCAAGTTTTGGCGTTTTTGGGTGAGATCGGCAAATTTCCTTCAATATTGGCAGCGCGATAAACTCAGCTCCGACGTGAAATCCAGTCGATCTATTTATCGACTGCAAGTATTTTTGATTTTGTGTATGTCGAATACACCCATCAGGTACAGTCGACTCCCGCTTACAACCGAGTTTAACCTGAAGTTTACAAATACGCGCCCACTACATGTATTTATTGTTTTGATTTTATGGTTACATAAAGATATCTGTGTTTTCGCTTAATTATGTGAAAGCACGAATTTGGACATTCTGTAAACCCAGTAAAAGAAATATAGGGAAAAGATTGGTTATCACAAACCATTTTGACTGATTTGTGGCCTTAGAAACCGAAAAAGTTAACGGTAGCTTTTTGTTATAATAATTTAAACATGTTTAGTCTGATAGATTAAAATTAAGTCAGCGGTACTGACATATTTATTTTTTTAACATTTTTTGCCTTGACGGCAATATTTATTTTCTGAAATTTGTTTCGTGAGATAGATCACCATTTTAAAAGCTGTAAGCAGATTTTTAAATTTTTTTATTTAGAAGTCTGATTATTATTTTAATGTATAATAATATTATTATATATCATATTTAATTTATGGCACTATAATATTCAGCAATGTAATTATATCTTTTGAAAACACCAATTTTATTATGGATAAGTTTGCTCTGTAATTATGGAATGGGGATCGAACAGAAAACGACGGAATATCGTGTTCCGTCATTATATAAAAAAATAAAACGGAAATATAACTACGGTTATGAGTCAGCGCTTAGATAATGCAGATCGCAGGCTTTTCAGTGCCCAACCCTTTGCGGAGTTTTAATTTCGCTAATAGCGTGTTCAAGTTTGTGCACTTATGGCACGTTTCCTCCCTCGCTGTCTAAACAAGAAATGTTTGTTGCATTTGGTTAAACTAATTTTTATTCTCAGCGAGTATATATTGTAATATAATTTCTGTTAGTACGGAATGACTGAATATATATAGTGTTACATATTTTTGTGTGAATTCATTTAACATGTTTAAGTAGTTTAATATAATTCATATAGTTTATTTAAAAGTTCGGTAGTTGTCAGTCAAAATTATAAAATGAACCTTTGAACAGGTCTTTGAAATAAATATTTAAATAGGGGCTTAACTTGTTTCACGTAGCAGCCATAAATCATAATCACTTTAATGACGGTGGTGAAGGTTCATTTATGTTTTTTGTCAACTATTCCTGAACCGTGATACGTTTTCCTTGTGAGTTTGAATACGAATTTGGGCCATTAATCTTAACATAACTTTAAAATTTGAACGAAACCGAGTTTCATAAATTACGCCTTTTATATCAATTCCAAGAACGATTGTTTTTGGTTATTTCCCAAAACCGATACCGTGTAACGATTTTCGATAAACCGGAATTTTCGTAGATGTCGACCAATATACATTTTGTTTAGGACTCTTGAGAAAAATTTGATCAAAATCATTTGAACCGATTTCTAGAAATTATAAATTTGCGGTGGATAGTATGAAACTGCATGAATTTATAGGCTCAAATCTCAACAATTTTCAAGGTATCGACTTCAAATTTGGTTTCATAGTAAAACATATACTAGTTAACGTATATACAAAGTTTCAAGCAAATAGCTAAAAATAGCTAGAAAACGTTCAAATAACAATCTGTAAAAATAAAACAATATCGTAAAGATTGGTTTCATAACCATTTAATATTTAGTAGGAAAACCTAAAAACTTATTACTTTTGTAATTATTCTGAATATTTTCTCATGGCTTATAAAAATTAAAAATATAATAAAATTGACAATATCGAATTGTAGGAAAAATTTATTTAATACAGGTATTATTCTATTTTCAGAATTACTAATGAAACTCCAACCTGTGCATGTTAAAAGGTCTTTATTTATTTAAAAATTCAATAAAAATATTAATTTTATCCAAAACCTAACTTGTAAGACATCATTTTTCTCAGAAAGGTGTGGAGATTTATTATGTAATAAAAACAAAAATATATGAAACGGTTTTGGAGTAAGTATGTTAGTTATATAAAAATTAAGTTAACATTTTTCAGAAAAACCTATATCATCCTAAATAAATTTCTAATCACTTTTTTTATAAAGATATACAATAATTTTGTAATGCATTTTTGAATAATTGTTGATAAAAAATTTATTATTTCATTAAAAAAAAATACAAAAGAGGTAAAATGTTAGGCCTAATTTGAAAAAAAAATCACCAAAAATAGTAATATCAGGGAAACAAAACTTCTAACTTAACGTAACCTAACCTAACCTAACCTAATCTAACTTAACCTAACCTAACCTCTTTTCGCTATTGGTAGGAATATGTTACTTTAAAAACACTTTATTACAAACTATAAGTATAACTAATGAATGTTTGAATTATAAATTAGAATATTAAGTTTTTTTTTTTTATATTTTGCATTACCGACAAGTTTAGATTTAATATTTAAAGTGATAAAAATTACATGCATCTTGTTATTATGTAATAATAGTGTAAAACTTCAAACAAGTATTTTTTCCCATCCCTTCCTAACAAACACGAAACAGATCTAAGCATTACTTGGCTATAGAAAGGAAATGTTTTATTTGCTTAGTGTTTTAATTATATGGTAGTTTATTCCAGTTAGTCTCACGGTATGTTTTAAATATTTTTTGGTCACTAAATGGCACATGCAGTTCCTAAGTATCATGCGCATTTATGTTGTAAAGAGTGTCTTAAATTTGTAAAGACATTGCTCAGATATGTATTGTAGTTTATAACAATATTATAATAAATAACAGAATTGAAATAATACAACGAATTGTATAAAATAATACATTAGTTGCTGATTTTTAAATAATAAATTTTGTGTTAACTATTACTTACTAATAGCCATAATGCGAGCAGGATAGTAGCGCCCATCACTCCACCTAACATTGCGAAAGTCTCCGGCCTGCAGGCAATTCCAATTCTTCACATCCTCGAAGTTGGTTTTGTAGGTTACTTGATCGGCATTAAATTTCACGGTTATCCTCCCATCAGAATCTAAAAAGTTAATAGAATAACTTAAATCACATTAAAATTCCAATTTCAATAATGAATTAATGTTTTTTGCTTCCAGAATAGAATACCATCAATTACAACATAATAACATACCTTGATCTAAGGTGACAGACTTCGTCAGTAAATAATAGCAGTAGTCTAGTTTAAATCCATGTCACCATACAAAAATAAACAAATTAATAGTTACAGATAAAACTCTTCAAATCAAATTTAAATATTTCAAGGTAAAATGTTTTATTTTGATGTACAGTAATTGTTTTCCAAGATGTAAACAAAAACTTGTTTTTTTGCTTATTTATTTATTTGTATTAAGGTTATTATTTTTAATAATCTTTAATGTTTTGTTACTCATCCTTAACGTTTAGGATTTGGCATGATTGCATATAAATAATTTAAGATTTTTATGATAGATACAGATACTGTAATTTGAAATACTAAACATTAGCTTTTAGTTTTTGTTTTTAGGATATGAGTATTTATATATATGCTCGCTGAATTATCAATTTAATATTGATTATAAGATTTTTAGATGGAAATGATATACAAACTTATTACTTATTTAAAAACTTACCATATCTTTGTATAGTAGCCCGATAGAAATGGCAATCCTTCCATCTGACCATTCGGACGTCTCCTGGCTTTAAAATTGTCCTGTCTCTAATTTGCGATAGTGTGCAAGTGTAATCTACTTTATCCTCCTTAAAACGGACCTGTACCGTTGGTTGCACTAAAAATATTGTATAAGTTAATTCAAAGTAATGTTTGTTTAAATTATACAGTTTTTAGTATATAATAGATTAAATTATGTGTATTGGATCTAATATTACTTTTTATTTATATTTATTTGATATTTATATTAGAAATAAAATTAACAAATGGTAATTACATTAAATATGTGAACGGCTCTGTTAATACAAAGGGTGTAGGTGACTGGTAAATTTTAAATATAAAAGTAATAGTAGACATTGTTGAAAAAAAAAATAATAATATGGTCAAAGTTCTACTTTATACTATAGTTATAACATATCGGTAAATTTTTTCTGAAGTTACCTGGATTTGGAGTGAAAATTGGACAATAGGCTATGGAAAAGTTAATGAATTAGGTTAATTTATTCTTTTAAAAGAGAAAATTTCCGGGACCTAACTGTGTCTGCTACCATTTGCAACGTAATGATAACATTTGGTGCTATTCCCGGACGCAATTATGTTTTCAAGCAGTGACTGAATATAAACCCATTAATTATTGGAAACAAAAATAATTGTATAATTGTGAGGGCAGTAACATAGTGTTAAGAAGTATAAATATGATTAAACCGCAAATGTAATAAATCCATACTAATCCCAAGTTATACATTTTTACCGAGAGAAAAACAACAAAACAAAATACTATAAGACGTTTGGTTAGACCGTGAGAGATAAATATTTACAGAAAATCTAATAAAACGTACACTTTGGAGAGATTTAGTGTACTAAAACTTCGATTTACTCCATTCTTATCAATAAATCTAAATTAGTACAGATTTTATAAATATACTTTATGAAATCAGTTTCTACCGTTCTAACTTATAAATAAAATTGTATAAAAAAGAAGCCGTAACATATTTTGCCATGGAAAAATTAATTTCCATTAATAAAATGTTGAAACTATTAACAGAAATTTACTCACTATAATGGCACGTACTGTGAAAAAATGTTAGTATCAAAAATAAATTTTAGGAAAAATAAAATGTATTATTTCCTATAACTGTCATTATTAGACTGTCACTGTACATTCAAATGATCAGCTGTAATAGTTTGAGTAGAGGGTGGAAAAATATTTGTACAAAAGTCTCCTAAATAATAAGAACGATAACATTGGTTTATAAAAGCGGATATTGTGAAGGGTTTCTGAAGCTTTGAAACGATTCTAACGATAACAATAAAAAATGTCATAGTTGCACAAATATACCATATTTTATTTAATTTTTTCTGGAAAAACGGAAAAATTTCCGGTTTGGTAAGTAACAGTTAATATTTCATTCAATATAATCAAATGTAAAACTGTACAACAGAAGTGAAATACATATTTACAGTAAGTATTAACATCATAAAAATTAGTTATACTTCAATATAATCCTAGAATTGTTTTGTTATGAAAAAAGATAATTTGTTATAATATATTGAAAACAATATAACTCACCTGGTTCTGCATGAGTATCCATCACTAAAATTGTTATTCCAGATATCACAACTATCCAACTGAGTTGAGCAAGAAATAGTAACTGAGACCAAATCGTTCCTGTTACCTTATATTATCTTAATTTTGATGTGGAGTTCAGGAAGCTACATCCGTTCCCAGGATTATATGCGTACACCTGAGGTTATAAGAAGTATGATCTTAAAACTCGATGTGTTTTTTTCAGTAACTACTACTTCTTGGAAGAATTCTTCGTATTTCGATGAATAATCAGTACATATGAATAAGCCAAGTGTGGGAACGGAAAAATAGTTTCATTCGCAGGACAGATAATATGCGTCCCCTAGAAAGATGGGGGGGGGGTGTTGTGTTCTATCCGACAATACAAAAAATATGTTTGAATAAAAAAAGTAATTACGTAATATCGAAAGATGTTGTGCAACAATATAGGCTTATATATACTTTGTCGGTAAAAAAAATCGTTAAAAACATTACATCATACATTAAACTGAGACCAATACATCCGTTCCCAGGATTATATCCGTTCAACTGGGGTTATAAGTAGTATGATCAAATCTTAAAGCTCGGTGTGTTTTTTCAGTAACTTGACAACTCATTCATAGTAGCTATTTCAGTGAAATAATATACCTCACTGATAATTCATAAAACAACATTGTTACTGCTAGCATTTTTTACGCGTTAAATGTCTGATAAAATTACCATTCAGGGCTACTTTAAATTTCGAAACCGGGAAACTTTAAGTTTAGAATTTAACGGGGAGTTTACCTTCAATTAGTTAAATGAATATTATAATGGTATATATAACGGCATCGCTGCAGCTTATACCACACATAAATGTAAATTTTATAAACATAACAAGAAAGGTGCTCACATTTAGGCAGACAACCAAACTATATTTCATCATGAGTTTATTCCAACTTCGAGGACATATCCAATGATTTACTATTACCCTGTATGACCTATGCGCGTAACCTTAATTACAGGGTGACAAGGACTTCGCACTTTATATTAACTCAATTAATTACCTTTGTATTTCATTTAAATTTCTAGTTTGTACTAACAAACACATTATATATTTTTGCCTACATTAATAAATTAGTTTTAAATGAAATTAAAGTTTAGACTTTAAAAGTTTGTTAGGCGCAGTAGAAAATAGTCTATATTATTATTGAGTTTAGGTTTTGATCTTGTTGATGGATTTAAAAGTCTTACCATAAGAACTCTGATATGTTTAACATCTATACTTTGTTATACCATTTTATGTTTCTTAGATTGTGGGAGCTTAGTACAACTATTTGGAAAGATGGTTTGTTCAATATTTTTGACAGTTATACCATTCGATAGGAAATTAAATGGGATACATTAATTTATGTAGTGTTTGTATGACACACGTAGACACATACTGTTGGGAATTAATGAACCAATTTTGATCAAACGTAGCCTAAAACCTCCTCGATGTCGCACCTACATGTGGGAAAAAAATACATGATAATCCAATCAGTGGTTCTCGAGTTATAAATGGATAGGCGCAGAGAGAGAGAGAGAGAGAGAGAGAGAGAGAGAGAGAGAGAGAGAGAGAGAGAGAGAGAGAGAGAGAGAGAGAGAGAGAGAGAGAGAGAGAGAGAGAGAGAGAGAGAGAGAGAGAGAGAGAGAGAGAGAGAGAGAGAGAGAGAGAGAGAGAGAGAGAGAGAGAGAGAGAGAGAGAGAGAGAGAGAGAGGAGAGAGAGAGAGAGAGAGAGAGAGAGAGAGAGAGAGAGAGAGAGAGAGAGAGAGGGAGAGGGAGATGTATTTATGCATAGAGAGGTTATATTGGTTTATGTTATTTAATTAATTGAAAAAATACAGTAGCAAATCATAAGTACCAAAAAGATGTAAAAAATATAGTCAGGATTCGACATTGAAAAAATATTAAACCGAGTTTCAACTCATAGTTCCAGAAAAATAATATTACTAGTCCCACTTGAAAATTAATATCAACTATGGAAGTTGATTTAAAGGGACACTGAAGTAAAAACCTGACAGGCGGAAGCGCTCTCCATCTCTCTCCCTCTCTCTCTTATTATCTTAGTTATTTTTAATCGATTTAAATTTTTTTGTTATTATCAAGTTATATTTTATATTTTTATATAATATGTTGTTATGTTGTATGGGGTTAGGTGGTAGAGAGGACTATACAGTCCTAACCTCGCCCCTAAATAAAGGCAAATCAAATCAAATCAAATCAAATCTTACTAGCTCTTGTCTCGATGTAGACTGAAAACTAAAAGTTTATATTTGCGCAATTTATCATCCAACAAAATATTTAGCGCTGCGTATATTATCACGAATAATAACAAAATATCACTGTTAATACGTATGGCCCCAGAGTTTACTTTCTGCTTTAAACTTCATGTAAGTTATGTCTGTTATACATTGTATGATGTAATTTCTCCAGTTTTGCTATTTACAACTGTAGGGACATGTGTATTGCCCCACAATTTGTTATGGCTCCACAGCAAGGTCAAATGAACAATATGAGCCATAAAATATAGGAATCCAAACACACATACACCCTTGCTGTAGACGTATTACCGTTAGGTTCGTACCATGTAAGTTGTATAAATAATCTTGAACAACTAGATAATCGTCCTTTTGTACTTGTCATAAAACTAAGAGAGGCTAGGTACCTAGCTACCTGAACCTCATTATAGCAATCAAGACAAAATATTTCCTGATAATGAGAGAGCTGTAATGGTCAGTCACAATATTTTTAGAAAATACAAATTACAGACTATTGTAGAAACTATCTAACAAACTATTCTAAAATAAAATTTAGTTTTATTTTTGTTACAAATTCACACACAGATATAAAACAAAACAAAGATATAGTAAGCACGTAGTCGGTTTAAAAGACAGATTTTTTCGTCATCGCTTGTGAATTCCCTCCTAGTTATTTATAATTCTTAACAGTTTAAGAAGTTAGTTTAATGAGTATACCTACATCAATAACAGTTATTGCATTCCACCTCAATGATATTGAGTTTCAAATGGAGTTTAGTCAAAATTATTTGCTATAATGTAAATATGCACACAAGCATACTTTATTTATGAGATTTGTGCGTTCTATCCATTTCTGATAAATTCCTTTCCATCTGCCAATTTGCAACCACGACTAAATATATGATAAATTGTGATTTATATATATTTTATTATATATAAATAAAATGAAACTAGTTATATCATGGTGAAATTTACACGGAATATTTATTTATAGATAGAATACATTTTGAGAAAATTTCATTTATGGATATTAAGAAATATTCGAATTATAAGCGAAAACCTACTCTGAAGAACAATTTACAATCATGCGTAAATGATTTATGACCAAAAAACATACTTAAAACAATTAGATGACATTGACATTTTAACAGTGTATTATCGAACAAACAAAGAACATTTGTGAAAGTTTTATTGAACTGTTGAGTAAATATATTCCTAATTTTCACTCTGCATAAGTTCCTTAAGTCGTTTAAAATCAATTTTACCTTTGGTAGGCTTTGATTTAATCATACATTCACACTTGAAGCATACAACAGTTATCATTTGGTCAGTAACATCTATATTAGTCACGCAACTCTTATATTCCAAATTAAGTCCAACTTTACGTCTAACAAAAATATGGTCAATACATGTAGCCATGTAGCCGAATCTCTCGAGAATCTAGTTGGGTTATTTATGAGCGAGCTCAATACATGATAGGCCATTTTTATTTTATAAATATTCACTACATTCGAATTTTCTAAAAGGTTTATATCTCCACTAATTATAATGTATGAATTTCGAACAGAAACTAAAAAATCCCAAAATCACAAACAAAACTATTACAATCAAACTCTTGAAGTCTGTAGAAAACCTATTAAATCAACAACAATATTCCTAGATATTTTGATTTACAAATGAAAATCAAAATAATAATCATACGTGCTGTTATGATATCAGCGATGTGGATATGTAATCACGGTAGAGCATTTGAAACGTAAACAAGCATCGCTCCCGCCCGATAAAGATTATTGGACTTAGCAAACCGATTGATAGACGGCAACCTGTATAGACTCTACTCGTTATCTCCTATCCATATTTCAGATAGTATAATTACATCGGGAATTCTGTCTAATCCTTGTTTGTAACTTTACGATAAATATATCGTAAATTTTAGGCGTCATATTTTAGTAAAACAAAACTGAATCTTTTCGAAAACATGTACCTAAATGCGCAGAAAATTTCAAAAGAAATGAGGAAGTATCGTCTACTAATGAAGAAGATGATGACGAAGACTGGCGGACAATCAATGCAAGAAATAGGAAATGTTTTAATTTTGTTAACAGATATGGTGTAACATATCATCCCACTGCTTAAGTAACCAGTGCAAATTTTAAAGAGCAAATACTCCCTTCGCTAATAAAAATGTTTAGGCCATATATAAAATATAGTTTGAAAGACGGTGTCTACAGTTCATTTAAATTCTTATACCAACAACTACTGAACTGATATTTGTGTAACGAATAAAGTTGTTCGGTTAGTACGGTATTTCGAATAGTACTATATATATTTATATATATGTCCTTTATATTTAAGAGGCTGTTTGCAGTCCGACAAAACCTATATAGTCTATATATATATATATATCGACAATGTTGAATCTTTGATCATTAACCATTTACAAAATGCTTAGATGGACGAAAGTCGTCAACAGATTTCAAAACAACATTCTGAATTTACAGATTTATCATTTGTTTTTGGAACTTCACTTTGAGAAGTGCAATTTTTTTCTCCAAATATTTATTTTAGTTTAAATACCTGATGGTCATAAAAAACCCTTCTCCAAATGTCCAGGGTGTTGTAAAATGTCTTTGTATTAAGCGGTCAAATCACAATAAATGTTTTGTGATCATCAATTAGGTTCAATGCAAATGTTTGTGTGTTCCAATAAAGGAAGTACTACTTCCTGGCACAATTCTTCTAATGTCGATGAGTAACCTATACATGTGAAGAGACCAACTGTGGGAACGTAAATATAGTTTATTCTTTGATGATATTCTCTGATAATTATTGTGAATAACATGCGTCCGTGAATGTGTTTTGGATGTGGGCCGGGGGTATGTTTTTCTGTTCTTGTAAAACTGCAACCTCTATCATTTTCCCGCCATCTCATTATTGTTTTTTCAATATTGTTCTATTTAAAACACGAATCTAAAAAACAACAAACGCACGTTCTTTATAAAATCGTAATTACTTTAGTATTATAAATAGCCTTTCCTAAATAAATTCAAATGTTTAGGCTTATTAAAAAAATAAAATAACGAGATTAATTAACTCTTTAGACTTCACTCTGACCGTCTATCTTTCCGTTTTCAGGATAATATTGTGAACACGGGAAATTACCAAATTTGTGCTTTAAACTAATAACTACAGTACTGTACTGTAATTCATTTATTGCTAAAATTAAATATAAATATCAGATTATTGTAAACTATAACTAACTTATTATTTAATACCTGGACATTTTATATTATGTAACTTTTAAATGAATTATATTCTAATTAATTGTTGTAGGGCCTACTATAAGACACCACAATTAAAGATCCTTTACGAAAGTGCTATCCTTCTGCGCCAAAGAAGCATATAACTTTGACCATACATAGGTTATTGAAATAAGCTATTGACCTTTTTGAGTTCTCCAATATTCTGCTCGAGTTGTTGAATAGCTATTATAGTACGATTTATTCTTTAAAAACTTCGAAATATTTTCCAGGACTTCTTCAACTTTAACTTCAGGTAATTTCTTGTGCCTCCCACCTTTGCCTCGTCCATTTTAAATTTGGTACTTTTTTTAAAAAAAATTTCTTACCTATATAACACTCTTAAAGTGTGCTTCAATAATACATACACACAAACTTTCTTATTTAACAAGAAACAGTTCTTAGACAAAGTTCGTTATTGTTTTGATCCATTCACTTGTTTATAATTAATAGGTAACAGTAGTTTTTTATCTTGATTAAAAAAATGGCATCGTTATTACTAAGAAAATCAAGATTCCTAAAATGTAAAAGGCATACGCTATTTTTAATTGTTGGCAATATGAATTGGGATAGTGTTTGCTTTCTTTAAGTCTAAAGGAATTTTAAAAACAATGATTTTCCCGAAAAGGTAAAACGTCAGCCACATTTAAAATATATTTTTAATTGTCTCTTAGTGTCATAAAACTAAGAGAGGCTATTTTTTTTTATTTAATTATTATAGGTTAGTCCTAACGCCCTGGCTACCTGAACCTCAACATAGCAATTAAGACAAAATAATTCCTGATAATGAGAGAGATGTAATGGTCAGTCACAATATTTTTAGAAAACATAAACTACAGACTACCGTAGAAACGTCTCTATCAAACGTTCCCAAAATAAATTTTAATTTTATTTATGTTACAAATTCACACACACATATAAAACAAAACAAAGATATAAATTTTCGGTTTAAAAGACAAATTTTTTCGTCACGACTTGTGTATTCTTTCCTAGCTATTTATAATCTTTAACAGTTTAAGAAGTCAGTTTCTTTCGATTGAGTTCGTCAATAATAGTATTACAATCCACCTCAATGTAAAAACAGCAAACGGTAATTTTTGGCAATCTATAATCACAAATCCTTAATATTTTTGATTAAAGGATATAGGTTTTAAATTCGTTCCTGACCATTCTGTTCCGGTTAAACCAAAGTTCTGTGCAAAGAAGTATTTATTCCATAACAATAATAATTATAACCTTAAACGGTCCTAATGTGCGATTACTTTTAGTCGAAACTTAAGCGTTTTAGAAATTGTGTGTGAAATTTGATATATGTCTCAATAATATGTGTTTAAAATAATAATGAAATATAAATGTCCAAAATTTAAAAGATTACCATTAAAATTGGATTTGATTTTTATTATTGAAATATGTTCATATTGATTGTATGGAATTTTGGTATAAATTTAATTGCACTGTATTAAAGACAACAGACACTGGGCATTGGAGACATTAGCCTAAAACCGTTAACAAAACTTTTAGTTTTTTTTACATCAACTCACTATAACCCCTTTGTTTTATTAGGGGCGGAGGCTACCTGAACGACTACTAGACTGCTAATTTTGCAGCTTGGTCAATTTTTATGTCTACAATAAATGAAACACGAAGAAATACAACAAAATATAATGTTAGGTGAACTCTAAACATATACTCAATAATAAACACAAACTCTTGGTGTTAGATCAATTTGGACGATGATCATAGATCATGTCTGATTGACGTTTATGTAACCGGCCACCAAGTCAATGCTAAATATTACAAGGAAAGAAGAGTTGTAAACATTATTATTTCGTAAAAAATTTGATATCTAGCCCTTATAATTAGTTATAGATTTGGTTGTTAATACATTTTCCTAAGTAGGCATATTTCGATTAAAATGGCAATTTCAATCTATTTATTTATTAATTTTATATTATATATTTGTAATATTGTTACCAGGGGACTTAAATTTAATAAAGGCGGAACCAAAATGGTAACAATGTTTGAAAAGAAAGATAAAAAAAGACAAAGACAAGTTTAATAATTAACAAGGCTCAAGTTTATTGAAAACAGAAAGAAATTTCGACGGTTCAGACTTTGTCATTTACAACAAAAGACATCCTGACACAAATCATCAGTAAAAAAAAAACTTATGATTAACAAGATCATAAATTGTAAAAGTTATAAGCCCTTAATTGTAACATATAATAATTTAGATAAAAAAAAAATTAATCAATAGATTCTAAAAATTTATCCCCCCTTTTAATATATATATATATTTATAGTTACAAAAATTTAACAATAAAAAAAAAAAAACAATGAGCACAGCTTAATAATTCACAGAATTATAATTAATCAAAAAAAAAAAAAAAAAATTATACGCCCTTAATGTAAAAGTATAATAATTTAAAAAAAAATTAATCAAAAGATTCAAAAAACTTATCCCCCCCTTTTTAGTTTATAAGATGATAGTTTCTTTTAAACAGTTACAGAATTTAACAAAATATAAACGAGCTTGATATTTTAAGTTCAAAAAAGATCATATCTATAGTTAAGATGTTTATCACTAAACTAAAGTTACATAATATAATTGGTTTGAAAATTTCTTAAAAACTATATTGGCCAATAAATTTATATATTTAAAAAAAGAAAAGAATTTAGAAGTTTGAAAATTTTGTTAATTGACGTCAATTATTTTAATTTAGAAACTAACCTCTTGGAGGTTGTTAGGACCGAAAATTGCATGCAGGCTCCACCCAAGAAATTGTTATATAATTTATAAATAATTACACAAGTCTACATCTAGAAAATAGTTTTAAGGAACACATATTTGCGGAAGTAAATTTAGGCACATATACAATATGAGTTAGTTAAAGTTCTGTAAAGTCAGCTGTAAAAAGGGACATCACTTTTATGCACTTGAAAATCTGAAGTTATGTTATACAAAAAACGTGTTTTGCCAACAGGACGAAACTTGTTAGGATGTTTCGCTGGTTTGCGCAATGTGAGACAAGAATTTCTCTATTTCTCCTATTTCTTCTACCAGCATATTAGCTATGGCAAACAAAAAACACTTTTTTTTTTAAACGTCTGTGCAAAATCAGACATGTTGTAGCATTAATGTTCTTTATTGAAGAAAATATCTGGTTATTTGTCAAAATTAAAGTAAATTAATTGCATCACAGAAATTCGTTAAGATTGTAATTAAAAGCTTCTTAGATGATTATAAATTTATTTATATATATATAGTTTTGTTTAAAAGAAAGCTTGTATAAGACTTGTAAGATTCTTCAAAAGTCTATAAAACGAAATTTTCTGATTTAGAAGAAATTTCTCCAATTGTTTTATATTTGACATGTTCAATAAGATATGCTGATCATTCAATGTTCAACATTAGTTTGCACTTATTTCACAAAATTGTTCAAAACTTAAAATGTGCCTTTACAAGGTTTTGTAAATGATGTTTTAAGAAAAGAAAAATTTTTTTATAATAATTTAGTTTCAAAAGAAAATAGAATATTAAATAAAACATGAAATACATATTCTAAAGAATACATGATATTTAACAAATTATTTAAAAAAAATTAACAAAATTTATAATATGACAAAATCTGTAAGGTTGAAGTACCTGGTTAATCCTGTCGCAGTTCACGTGAGCTTGTACCGAGAAAAATGATGATTTATTTTACATTTTAGAACGAGATTGTTTAAACTAAAGCGCACAAACTGTAAATTAGCATGATGTAGTATAAGACTTGTAAAATTTGAGAAAGAAAGAACTTTTGTTAACGGAGTAATGCAGAATGTAGACCATGTTGTTATCACATCTAGACTGTGGACGGGTAGTAGGGAAGCTAGCTTGACCGGCGAATTGTACTTTGTATTCAGGTGTCAGGCGATGCTTGGTTTTGGAGAGGGCCGCCAGGTGCCAGCATCTGTCAAGGCTAAGCAAGTTGAATGTATATTTACGAATGTGTTTTTGAATGCTACAGCTCTCCCCCCCCGAAAGACGGCGTTAGAGTGGAATAGAGAAGGGGCCAGAAGGGCCTCCCGCAAAATTTTGAAAAAGGAGAGAGAGAGTGTGCGTGAAGGGGTGAAAAAAATTTCTCTCAGACAGGTGTTTTAGACCTCGAGACAAACAAAAACTTAAGACTAACATGCATAGCGAGTGCCACATTATCTATATGTAGTTCGACAGAACCGGTCAGTATACCTTCACCAAGATAAACAAACAAAGAACAAATACACCAAACTTAACTATTAAGGAAATGGACTCACTATGTCCTCGTCCGAAGACGTTATGGTGACGAAGAAACAGAAGAGTTCATGACGCTCTCTATATTCTCGTCGCATCGATTACACCCGCGGAGTGCTCGATGTTAAGATATGTCTAGATAGGGAAACATGTCAGGTACATGTAGCGGCCATTGCCGTAAATTGGAACCTCATAGTTGATCAGACTATGGGTTGAAAAGCGTCAAGTCCGGGGAACAGTGAGATATATCACTGGATAAGGAAAACTAATATCTCTTCGCCTGCAAACATCTATACAGATTACGGCACGGAGGGGCTCTAGGAGAGCTCAGCCCACCGATGCCCAAACATACAGATGTGCATTTGGCTTAGAGGAAATACGGCTTGGTTCCGTATTTTATTATGTTCTGCAGTGCACAGAAAGAAGACTACCAGATGACAATTTGTGCGGGCCAAGAAAGATCAGATAGAAAATTAAATCGTAAAGGAGAAGGTTCTAGAAATTTGTTAATATTTAATTTATATGATGAGGTTTGAGTTGCTCGACGTGTGCTTTTTTAATAAAACGAGGTGAATTGGCGAAAGAAAGCGCAACGGTAACTGGAGTAAGAAAATCGATGATCCGGAAGGGACCTGACCATCGAGGCATCAATTTAGCAGCTCGCTTGTCTATGGCAGAGCTAAGAGGGTGTGTTTTACAGCAGACAAGATCGTTGATCTTATACAGATGAGGCTTCCTGAATTTGTTATAGGTCTTTTCGGCCTTTTGGTGCGCTTTCATTATATTGTCTTTGGCCTGGCGCCAAACTTGTGATGGATTAGTATTAGGTTTTGGAAGGAGATCGTGTATGTTCCAGCTGAGACTCAGTGGTGTATTGGGGAGAAAATTAAAAAGAATGCTAAAAGGTGTTGCTTTAAGAGTCTCATGATGTGCGAAATTGAAAGCCAGCTGAAGCCAGCAAAGGGAGTCGTCCCAAGAGGATTGATTTTTGGAGTGATAGGCGATAAGGGCTGCCTTAAGGTTTCGGTTAAGTCTTTCCGCATTATTAGGTTGGGGGTGATAAGGAGATAAAGTTGCATGCTTAATACCGCGAGAAAAACAAAAGTTGCGGAAGACATGTGATACAAAACATTGTGCATTGTCAGAGATTATTATCTTTGGAAAACCGAAATTTTGAAAAATGTTTTGGCTTAAGGCCTTAATTGTACTGTGGGAAGTTGCATCTCTGACAGGCATGAGCCAGGTGAATTTTGAGAACTGGTCAACTGCGACCAATATCATGTTGTAGCCCTGTTTTGTCCTAGGAAGCTGTCCGACGTAGTCGATGTGTAATTTTTCCATGGGACGATTGGGAACCGTTGAGGCAAGGTATCCTAATTTGGAGTTGTGAGCAGGTTTGCTTACAGCGCACACCGAACAAGCTCGCACTTTAGAGGTGACATCCTGTTTTAAAGTTGGCCAATAAAAATTCTCCTTTACCTTAAACAAAGTTTTAAGTACTCCAAGATGACCACCCACAACGGAGTCGTGATGATAATTAATCACCAGGTCGACTAAGGACTGAGGTAAATAAATTCTGGTGGGCTTTTCCAGATGATTTTTCAGGCAGAGTACACCTTTACTTAAACAGTACTTCTCTGAAGAGATGTTCTGTTCAAGGTCGGCAATGATATTTTTCAAAATAGGGTCGGCCTTTTGATGAGTCTGGATGTCATGAAAAGCTAGAGGAAAATTTGTGAGGAGACTGGTACACGAAAAGGTGACATTTTCTTCGTTGAAATTTTCCGGTTCAAACATGCGCGAGAGGGAGTCTGCTATGATGTTCTGAGTTCCTCTTATGTGCGCTACCTTAAATTTCAATGAAGTCAACTTGGCAATCCATCGGCCTAATTTACCAAGTTGACGAGGACGTGCTAAAAGCCAAGAAAGGGCTTGGTTGTCGGTTTCTAATAGGAATTCCCGATGTTCTAGATATTGCCTAAATTTCTCTACTCCAAAAACTACTGCTAGGCATTCGGCTTCATATGCAGATGAGGCTTTTCTTTCTGCAGGTGTTAAAGTACGTGAAGCGTACGCTATGGGCTGGCGTGAGCCGTCAATTTCTTGGAGTAGAACTGCTCCAAGGGCCACCGAGCTCGCATCCGTTTGCAGGATGAATGGTTTAGCGAAATCGGCCATCCGGAGAACCGGAGGCTGTGTTATTGCCTCCCGAAGATGTTTAAAAGCTTTCTCTTGTTCAGCTTGCCAAGAGAATTTTTGGCCCTTCCTCCGAAGCAGATTTAGAGGCGCAGCGTGCTCCGCGAAATTTGGAATGAATTTAGCAAAGAAGTTGACCATTCCAATAAATCTGGAAACGGCCTTAGGGTTCTTGGGTTGCGGAAAATTTCTAATTGCCTTTGTTCTAGATGGGTCGATTTGCACGCCACGAGAAGAAACTAGGTGTCCTAAAAAGCTTATCTCATTCACAGCGAAACGGACCTTATCTGGGTTAACAGTCAGGCCAGCCCGCCGCAAACGAGTAAGGACTTCCCGAAGATGTTTTTGATGCTCTTCCCAAGTTTTGGAGTAGATGACTAGGTCATCCAGATAATTAAAAATGAATTTGAATTTGATGTCATGGAAGACCTGATCCAAGAGTCTGGTAAGCACTTGGGCACCAGTACAGAGTCCAAAAGGGACTCGAGTAAACTGATAAAGCATCCAAGGAGTACAAAAGCTGGTAATTTGTTTGGACTTTTGAGACAAAGGGATTTGATGATAAGCTGAATTAAGATCGAAAACTGTGAAATATTTGGCACCGACAAACCAGTTAAAACTTTGATGTAAGTTAGGTAGCGGCACCGCTTCGACGACGATGTTTTGATTGAGCCTCCGATAATCAATCACCATCCTTGTTTTCTTTTCGGGGTGTTGAACCAGAAAAACAGGGGATGCATATGCGGACCGGCTGGGTTCTACTACTCCTGAATCTAACAATTCGTTGATGTGTTCGCGGAGGTATTCCATTTTGGGAGGTGCCAATTGGTATGGAGAACACTTGACCGGAGTGTTGTCCTTCAGTTGAATATCGTATTCAACTAGATGTGTTAAACCTAACCTTTTTGTGAGTACCTGAGGAAAATCATTAATTATTTTTTGAATGGTGTTTTTATCGTTCTTTTGAAGATGACCTAAAGGATCAGGAGCAGTAGATTCAGATGTTGTGGACACTATAGGTTTATACGCAGAATTACTGAAATTACATAGAGGAAAAACAATAGACCTTGAAAATTTAAAATAGAAGTTTTTTGCTGAAAGATCAAGTACCAGTCCCGTTTTAGATATGAAATCTGACCCGAGGATCAGAGGACACGACAACTTATGCGCCACCAGAAAATCCACATTCCAACTACAATGTTCCATTTTAAGATGAAGACGACAAGAGTAGGAAATGGGCAACCTTTTTCCAGAAGCCGTGACACAATCAGCCTTCACCCTGGTTATGGATTTAAAAGCCTTGGTGTTCTTTAATTTTTTAAAAAGGGCTTTAGAAATGACGCATCTTACTGAACCGGAGTCCAGCAGAGCTTTAACTTTAACTTGCCCAAAAGCTACTTCCACCAAAGGCAAAAACTGATCGTTCAGACCCCTAGATTTAAGAGAAATGTTATTTTTTTTTTGAAGTTTGTAGTTGGAAAGCTTAGAGCTGGAATAGGTTTGCCTGGACCTATTCCGTAGAGAGAAGAATTTACAGCCCCAGATATAGTGACCGGGTATGCCACAATTATAACAAATGGGAGTAAAGTAATTTTGAATTCTATTGCCGAAATTGTTTCTTCTTTGATAGGACATTGAGTTTAAATTTTGAAAAGATGGTTTATTAAAGAAATGTGGTTTCAGGTTATGTTTAAATCCGAAGTGGTTGGTTTTTGAACGGGAGGCTGGCCTGGAGCTACCAACTAGACTCCAAACCTGCCTCCGTTTTTTGGAGGATATTGCCTTGTTGGAGGCCGGTTCCGACATTCCGGGCTTCTATGTCCCGGCTGTCCGCAACTGTAACAGACCACGGGTCTCGTAGGTCTAAACTCAGGACTTGTAACTTCGGGTCTCTTTAATGGAGCCCTTTGCCTGTCAGTATACATTACATTGTTGACATGTGCGCAGAGTCTATCTAAGTCTGCAAAGTTTTTAGGTTTGGCAACAAAGACTAGGCAGTTGCGGACTTCCGGAGACAGTCCCTCCAGAATGACGTCCGTGACCTCCAATTCGGACTTATCTAAATTTAAAGTTTCTGCAGCCTCTTTAATTTGATTAACAAAAATGTGCACCGCCTCGTTAGTCTTCTGGGGCCTATAAAATAACTCCTGCACTAGAGAAGCCAACCTTTTCGAAGGTATGAAGAGACTTAAGGCCTCTTTGTGAAAAGTCTTAAATGTCTGATGTCTAATCAGACATGAATTTAAAGGGCCCTGAGCATAGGGCATCAGAACATTATTAATGTTTAAAGCTACGTCCGGGTAAGTTTTGACTATTTTTAAAGAAATTTTAAAAAAATTTAATAATTTGTCAAGGTCGAACCCATCTGTCTGAGGAATTGTCTTAATTATTTGTTCGGCAGGATGACTTAATTTTCCGTATAAGGAAATGTATTGACAGCCTTTCGAACTGCTAGGTGTGGTTTGCTGAGCGTCAGCCTGCGGCGTGTCCGCAAGGAGATTTGGCCCATTAGACCGAGATGGCTCTGCAGAGCTGGCTTTAGTGGTTCCCCCAGAGGGCGTTAGCGGGATGCTTACGTTTAGTTTTAGAGGAGCAACGGTTTGCTCAAAGGCTTTAAATTTTTCTTTGAGCGTAGCGAAATTGTTATGTAGTTCGGCCAGATCCCGTGGCACATTGTTGTCTGCTACTTTTAGTTGTTCAGTATGCACCCGATTTAGGAACTCTAGCCGTCTTCCGAAGACGTTTATGCGCGCACGAACACGAATCATTTTGATTCCTCTTTCGGAATCGAGGTTCTCCAGGTCGTCTTGCAAGACAAACAAGGAGTTCCGGGCTAACGCTATCTGTTGCAAGAGGATGTCTTCGGTGAAGTTTCCCATTTCGGGCTCGACGCTGTTCTGCAGAAGGGACCTAAGAGAGGTTCGCATTTTAGCTACAATGTCTTTTTCACCACCTCTAGCTACTACCTCAAAAGCAAGCTCGGTATTCTTTAACGAGTCCACTAATCGCAGCAAATCCACTGCCATCTTAACCGTTGCTGATAATTATTAAAAAAAAATAAACCAAGTAATTTAAATAAAAAAATTTCTTTTAAGATGATGCAAAAAAAAGAAAGAGCCAGAGAAAGACTCAAGAATTATATGTAGTGTAGTTGTTGTGTATATATGTGTGTGTGTAAGTATGAATTGATGCAGACAAGCGAAAGAAAACTCGAGAAAATTTTGAAGGAAATTTTTGAATTTTTTTGTTTTTTTTTTTGTTTTTTAACTATTTTTGGATTTTATTATTTATTTAAATTTTTTTTTTGGATTCCCGAATGAGCCCGCTGTCTGGATCAAATTCAGTGAATGACTAGTGTGCAGTGTATGTAAATATATATATATAAAAAAAAAAAAAAATATTTAAGCAGACAAAATAATAATAAAAAAAAAATTTTATCGAAATTGGTTTAGAAGTTTTTGTGTAAGTGTTTATAAAATAAATAAATAATAAAAAAGAGACTATAGATTTATAGAGATTTAAATATTTAAACTAAATAAAAAAATTTCATCAGCAACAGTTGTGCAGTATTTGAAAAAGCTGCAAAACATAAAAATGAGCCTTGTTTAACAAAGAAAATTTTGAATTTAAATTTAGATAGTTCCAATGCAAAATTTTGAAAATTAACTAGGGTTCCAGAATTTAAAATTAACCACGCTCTGCTACCAGAAACATGTTACCAGGGGACTTAAATTTAATAAAGGCGGAACCAAAATGGTAACAATGTTTGAAAAGAAAGATAAAAAAAGACAAAGACAAGTTTAATAATTAACAAGGCTCAAGTTTATTGAAAACAGAAAGAAATTTCGACGGTTCAGACTTTGTCATTTACAACAAAAGACATCCTGACACAAATCATCAGTAAAAAAAAACTTATGATTAACAAGATCATAAATTGTAAAAGTTATAAGCCCTTAATTGTAACATATAATAATTTAGATAAAAAAAAAATTAATCAATAGATTCTAAAAATTTATCCCCCCTTTTAATATATATATATATTTATAGTTACAAAAATTTAACAATAAAAAAAAAAAAACAATGAGCACAGCTTAATAATTCACAGAATTATAATTAATCAAAAAAAAAAAAAAAAATTATACGCCCTTAATGTAAAAGTATAATAATTTAAAAAAAAATTAATCAAAAGATTCAAAAAACTTATCCCCCCCTTTTTAGTTTATAAGATGATAGTTTCTTTTAAACAGTTACAGAATTTAACAAAATATAAACGAGCTTGATATTTTAAGTTCAAAAAAGATCATATCTATAGTTAAGATGTTTATCACTAAACTAAAGTTACATAATATAATTGGTTTGAAAATTTCTTAAAAACTATATTGGCCAATAAATTTATATATTTAAAAAAAGAAAAGAATTTAGAAGTTTGAAAATTTTGTTAATTGACGTCAATTATTTTAATTTAGAAACTAACCTCTTGGAGGTTGTTAGGACCGAAAATTGCATGCAGGCTCCACCCAAGAAATTGTTATATAATTTATAAATAATTACACAAGTCTACATCTAGAAAATAGTTTTAAGGAACACATATTTGCGGAAGTAAATTTAGGCACATATACAATATGAGTTAGTTAAAGTTCTGTAAAGTCAGCTGTAAAAAGGGACATCACTTTTATGCACTTGAAAATCTGAAGTTATGTTATACAAAAAACGTGTTTTGCCAACAGGACGAAACTTGTTAGGATGTTTCGCTGGTTTGCGCAATGTGAGACAAGAATTTCTCTATTTCTCCTATTTCTTCTACCAGCATATTAGCTATGGCAAACAAAAAACACTTTTTTTTTTAAACGTCTGTGCAAAATCAGACATGTTGTAGCATTAATGTTCTTTATTGAAGAAAATATCTGGTTATTTGTCAAAATTAAAGTAAATTAATTGCATCACAGAAATTCGTTAAGATTGTAATTAAAAGCTTCTTAGATGATTATAAATTTATTTATATATATATAGTTTTGTTTAAAAGAAAGCTTGTATAAGACTTGTAAGATTCTTCAAAAGTCTATAAAACGAAATTTTCTGATTTAGAAGAAATTTCTCCAATTGTTTTATATTTGACATGTTCAATAAGATATGCTGATCATTCAATGTTCAACATTAGTTTGCACTTATTTCACAAAATTGTTCAAAACTTAAAATGTGCCTTTACAAGGTTTTGTAAATGATGTTTTAAGAAAAGAAAAATTTTTTTATAATAATTTAGTTTCAAAAGAAAATAGAATATTAAATAAAACATGAAATACATATTCTAAAGAATACATGATATTTAACAAATTATTTAAAAAAAATTAACAAAATTTATAATATGACAAAATCTGTAAGGTTGAAGTACCTGGTTAATCCTGTCGCAGTTCACGTGAGCTTGTACCGAGAAAAATGATGATTTATTTTACATTTTAGAACGAGATTGTTTAAACTAAAGCGCACAAACTGTAAATTAGCATGATGTAGTATAAGACTTGTAAAATTTGAGAAAGAAAGAACTTTTGTTAACGGAGTAATGCAGAATGTAGACCATGTTGTTATCACATCTAGACTGTGGACGGGTAGTAGGGAAGCTAGCTTGACCGGCGAATTGTACTTTGTATTCAGGTGTCAGGCGATGCTTGGTTTTGGAGAGGGCCGCCAGGTGCCAGCATCTGTCAAGGCTAAGCAAGTTGAATGTATATTTACGAATGTGTTTTTGAATGCTACAATATTACCAAATAATAATCAATGCTATATAATATATTTTATTATCTATAAAATGTTTACATTTCTACTGTGTTTTTATCTAACTTTTTTCGAAACAGCTACTACCTCTGCAGCTTGAAAGCCCAAACTACAGAGGCCATTGTTTCCTGTTGGGCTGTTCGTACGATGATGCTTAAGTTTATATTCTTCTAACATATTAATAATAAATATAAAAACAAAATTAAAGAATACGTTCAGTAAAGACACCTTTTAAAATTTCAAAATAATATAATAAACAAATTAATCTAAACTCTCAGAATGCAATTAGCAAGAACGAGTAAAAAGGTCCTCGGTAGCGTACTTTTTATGAACGCACGAGACCTCGTTTGTAGAATTTAAAGTTCGTAGGTCTCACAAACTCGCAATGTTGTTAGCGAGGGCTCATACAAACTCACAATGCAGCTAGCGAGAACCTGTCGTCAAGTCCTCGGTTTCGTTATTTATTGAGAAACATATGAGTCCTCGCTAGTTGCATTCCTAGTTCGTAGGTCCTCGTTATCGGACTAAATTTAACACGTTTTGAAAGTTAACGTTAGAAATCTGATTTTTTTATATAATATTGACGACTACGTAAGCAATACGAATCCACAAAAATTAATAGCTTTTTAAAGGTTTTTCATTATTAAAATTCTGTTTTAATATGGGGACCTCGGTAGATAAGATGAGAGTTTGTGAGTCCTCGCTACTGCCTTTCAGAGTTTGTGCGCTCGGGCGAGTCGTACTTAGGGGGGACCTCATACAAACCTGTGTGTGTGTGTGTGTGTGTGTAGTCAGGGCAATAAAGGCGGGAAAAAGCGAATACTGAGATGCAGAGTGACTCTATAGGTATTTACTTATGTGATAGCTCAATTTGTTCGTTAGAATGTCTAGATCAAACTTGAAAACAGTTTATTGTGTAGAATTCAATAATTTGTTTTTAATGACAACTTATATAAACAATTAGAATGCCGGACGATTGCATATAACATGAAACGAGAGAATATCTTTATAAATTGATGTCATTTCTGGCCAAGTATGTCATCATTTATGTTTTTTGGGGTCTCTGATTCCGATTCTGATGTCAAAAGATGCAAATCCTTGATGGCGCCACAGAAAAAAACCATTATCAGGTCAAAATAGCGATAAATTATGAAAATGATATCCTGATTTCAACTTCCGAAAGTTCTTCAGTTTTTGAGGTCCTTGATTTCAATTCCGAAGTCAAAAAATCCAATGTAGGTCAAAATCAGAATCGGAATCAGTGAGGCAAAAAACATAGAAGATGACATATAAGTCCAAAAATGACATCAATTTATAAAGATATTTCCTTTTTTATGTTATGTTCAATCGTCTAGCGTTCTAATTGTTTATAAGTCATTAATAAAGAAATTATTAAGTTGCCTTTCAATAAACTGTTTTCAACTTTGATCTAGACATTCTAACGAACAAAATGAGCTATCATATACTGTCTGTATACAGCAATGACTAAATAAATACTATAAGACACGACATAGGATAGGGAAATAGTCTACGCTTTACGGGTGCTGTTCGTCACAAGTTTGACACACAGCTATCAGAAAGCGCTAGCAGCAGGTGCTTGACTGTACGCATCCCACTTGGTTGAGACTGTACAACTGTTGACCTCTCTCTCACAAATCTTCTCACTTACTTCCGTCAGCATAGTCAGTGTTGTCAGTTCGTGCGCTGAGATAAGCGATTATCGACCTTCCCTCGCATCTCTGGTCCCATATGTGGCATCAGTGCGTTTTCTCTTACCCGCCTGAAACATTGTTTGACCGTAGAGCCACCTAGCGCCAGTCACATCAACTTCAGATTGGTCACATCAACGCCACCTAGCGGGTATTGGTCAACTCAAGAATAAGCGTAGAATATTTAACATGGCCATGTCGTGTCTTATAGTATTTATGTAGTCATTGGTATACAGTAACTTGGCGTCTGAACCCTTGGCTACCTGCGAGCGGCCGAAACCGCCCCCCCCCCGTCGCTCCCTTCCTCACCCAGCTGTTTCAGTGATGAGTTACTGTTTCACCTATATACTAGCGTTAACACTGCACTGTTTAACTTTTTTATGGGAGACACAATTTTAAATTTTTTTCAGCATAGTTAAAATGTTTAGGAAAATATAAGCAAATTGATACCAAACACGACACTATTCCGTTTGTAAAACTGCCAGTAGGAAAGCTCTTTACACAGCTATTATTGCATAATCACATACTTATTATTTACATGTTTACGTACTATTTACATACATTTGTGTCGTGTTTGGTATCAATTTGCTTATATTTTCCTAAACATTTTAACTATGCTGAAAAAAATTTAAAATTGTGTCTCCCATAAAAAAGTTAAACAGTGCAGTGTTAACGCTAGTATATAGGTGAAACAGTAACTCATCACTGAAACAGCTGGGTGAGGAAGGGAGCGACGGGGGGGGGGACGGTCCGGATCCAGACGCCAAGTTACTGTATACATAAAAAATACCTAATAAGTTAAAACGTGTAGAGTCACTCTGGATCAGAATAGAGCGCCTTTATTGCCCTGCCAACCAAAGTCAACCTATCTTGTATAATTGTTTGAGTTTAGTTCAAAATTATTTCGCACATTTTTGTTGTTGATGTTTAAAGCCAAAAAACCTTTCAGTCATCATCGCCTTTAAAAAAAAACGTACAAATAATACCCATATACCTTGAATACTCTAACAGCGCCAAAGTCAGAAGAGAACAAGAGTTGGTCAATAGAGATCAGATAAGAAAGATGAAAGAGAGGGATCTAAATGAAGAAAAAGGAGTAGATCCAGTTAGGTCCCTGAGATTGCCTCGCTAGTACTTACTTTAGTGAACCCTTGAGGGATTATTATTTCGTTGGGAGAAACAGTATTTTTGTGTTACGTGACTAGTTCGTTCAAACATTCAATCTTGTTAGAGGATTTACAACTCGTAAAACACTTAACAGATATTAAAAGTGTGTTATCTATATTATGTTGTTAATTATAACCACCTACAAGTCGAATCTATGTTAGGTTATGAATGACTAAGTAAAATGGAGCAATGAATACTTACCTATTTGCTAAGTATAGTGACTCATTTCGTATGACGCACATGAGCTGATAACATTCATTTAACAATCAAGTTGGACGAAATCATGTTCTCTGTGTACAGGGTGTGTAGGAATAGTGACAAATAAATTAACTGGTGAAAATAATAACAATTAACTTATACAAACTGTTTTCATAGTAGGCCTACAGTAGAGTACTAAAGCCATTCAAGCACATTGAATAGGGCAGAGAGAAGAAAGAAAGGATGAACTTAATATGTGTCGGTACAAAAATACACCCTTGGAGCTTTTGTAGATGTTTTTGGATAATCAAGTTTTTTTTTAAATTGAAGGACACAGAGGAAAATGGGGAAATATCCAAACTAATTATTTTACTTATTTTAATGGATTATTTTTAGTTTAAAGATGCGCTATAAAAGCATATGGGTAACTATGGAAATAAGGTGAAAGGTCATAACATATATAATGGATTAAAATATACAAAGTTGAAGGTTGAAGAAAGGCAATTAAATATATCAAACTTCAATCAACTTCAAAGTGTTGATGAGCAAAATTCCTTCCTTACCAGGTACTTATTAGTGTTGTTGCAGTAACCATACGTAGGTCACTAAGTCTGACGTAGAAGAAAGTCAAGCTCCATGTTACTTCATTTGGATACAAGGTGCGTGTTATTAGAAATAATAGTGCCATTGAAGTTCCAGTTTGCTATAAGGCCATTGGGAAGTAGAAATTTGAACATACTCAACGATCTTTAAAAATAGGGATAAACATAAGAACAGACCCGAAAATTGAATGATAATGTAATCCAAAAAATCACAGATCACATTTAAATTTCATCATTCAAAGAGCGTAATAGCCAATACTCTCAAAAAACCCGATCGAATAAATGCCAGAAACTCTCAATATAAAGAAAATATACGACTTATTTTTAACAGACTTCATAGAAAGTTTCGTATGACACATTTTTAATACCTGTTTTAATAGGGTATTCGGATATCCTAGATCACATACTTGCACTACAAGTGACAAGCATTCGGCTCAGGTTCAGTGTCTTGATTTGGATATTGAAAATTCTAAAACTGTAGAGGAAAAAATCGTAAGTCTTGAAATACTTAGACAATTTGAAAATCAAATTAATTTGTAGAAGAAAAAGCATGTGTTTTTTAATAAACGCAAACCAATAAAAAGAAATCAAGTTTTGAAGCGATTGCATAGCCTTCGGTAAAAATTTACCAAATCCAAATCTTACTACTACTGTATTGACATTTACTACAAGAGACAACTCCTTTTTTATACATTTTATATCCGCATACTATCTGACAACAGAGTTACTGTATCTATTGTGCGTACACTTAAAGCAGTAGGCAAGAAGGATGCAGTATGAGACTTTCACATTTTCTGTGACTCCTGTAGAGGACAAAACAGATTTTGCTGTGCATGAATGAAGCGCTTTGATTCAGTTTGTGTAACGTTCACCATAAGAGGACATTCGTATGTCCAAAGTGATACGGATTTGGTCTTGGTGAATCTAAAAACCCCAGGGGAAACTCTGTCAGTCAATGGAATGAAGCGTTCAAAACAGCAAGACGTAAATCCTCGCCATATGAAGATGTTGGCACGATACCCAAAGTGATACGGATTTGGTCTTGGTGAATCTAAAAACCCCAGGGGAAACTCTGTCAGTCAATGGAATGAAGCGTTCAAAACAGCAAGACGTATATCCTCGCCATATGAAGATGTTGGCACGGGACCCAAAGTGATACGGATTTGGTCTTGGTGAATCTAAAAACCCCAGGGGAAACTCTGTCAGTCAATGGAATGAAGCGTTCAAAACAGCAAGACGTAAATCCTCGCCATATGAAGATGTTGGCACGGGACCCAAAGTGATACGGATTTGGTCTTGGTGAATCTAAAAACCCCAGGGGAAACTCTGTCAGTCAATGGAATGAAGCGTTCAAAACAGCAAGACGTAAATCCTCGCCATATGAAGATGTTGGCACGGGACCCAAAGTGATACGGGTATGGTCTTGGTGAATCTAAAAACCCCATTCTGTCAGTCAATGGAATGAAGCGTTCAAAACAGCAAGACGTATATCCTCGCCATATGAAGATGTTGACACGGGACCCAAAGTGATACGGGTATGGTCTTGGTGAATCTAAAAACCCCATTCTGTCAGTCAATGGAATGAAGCGTTCAAAACAGCAAGACGTAAATCCTCGCCATATGAAGATGTTGACACGGGACCCAAAGTGATACGGGTATGGTCTTGGTGAATCTAAAAACCCCATTCTGTCAGTCAATGGAATGAAGCGTTCAAAACAGCAAGACGTAAATCCTCGCCATATGAAGATGTTGACACGGGACCCAAAGTGATACGGGTATGGTCTTGGTGAATCTAAAAACCCCATTCTGTCAGTCAATGGAATGAAGCGTTCAAAACAGCAAGACGTATATCCTCGCCATATGAAGATGTTGACACGGGACCCAAAGTGATACGGGTATGGTCTTGGTGAATCTAAAAACCCCATTCTGTCAGTCAATGGAATGAAGCGTTCAAAACAGCAAGACGTATATCCTCGCCATATGAAGATGTTGACACGGAACCCAAAGTGATACGGGTATGGTCTTGGTGAATCTAAAAACCCCATTCTGTCAGTCAATGGAATGAAGCGTTCAAAACAGCAAGACGTATATCCTCGCCATATGAAGATGTTGACACGGGACCCAAAGTGATACGGGTATGGTCTTGGTGAATCTAAAAACCCCATTCTGTCAGTCAATGGAATGAAGCATTCAAAACAGCAAGACGTATATCCTCGCCATATGAAGATGTTGACACGGGACCCAAAGTGATACGGGTATGGTCTTGGTGAATCTAAAAACCCCATTCTGTCAGTCAATGGAATGAAGCGTTCAAAACAGCAAGACGTATATCCTCGCCATATGAAGATGTTGACACGGGACCCAAAGTGATACGGGTATGGTCTTGGTGAATCTAAAAACCCCATTCTGTCAGTCAATGGAATGAAGCGTTCAAAACAGCAAGACGTATATCCTCGCCATATGAAGATGTTGACACGGGACCCAAAGTGATACGGGTATGGTCTTGGTGAATCTAAAAACCCCATTCTGTCAGTCAATGGAATGAAGCGTTCAAAACAGCAAGACGTATATCCTCGCCATATGAAGATGTTGACACGGGACCTTGGTATGTTTCGTGATTGGACTGACTTTCGTACTCATCTCTTTGTTGGTAAATGTCTTTTACCCCAGTCAGACCTGTAAAAGAAATGTGAGTTCGACTATCTGACAATAAAATGATTCAGCATTGAAACACATACAATGGAGCATGGTCTTCAGATGTTGTTATTAAAGAAGTAGAAAATATAAATGTATAAAGAAAAATCAGTCACAAAGAACAAAAAAAAAAAAAACCGAAAAAGAAGCAAAAAAAGAAAGAAAGATACAGTCCCTACAAACATGCAGCCGAAATCCTTCAACCTGAAGAGTTCATTTTTCCTGAGCAATCAAATGAGGCACCTTTATGTATTTCTCCAGCAAAGTTCAAGGACCTTCAGGATTTAAAACCTTATATGGATTAGAAGGAAAAATATTTCTGGACAGTTTTATATGCAGTAGATGAGTGGTGCAAAGCAAACGATTGTTGTAGCTTTGTATGAAGGTATCTACATTATTTAAAACTGTTGTGTGTGTTGTCCAATGTTGAATCGGTGATATTAAATTGATTTGTTTTGTGGATTGAAGGTTTATCTATAAGTTCCGTTCCATAAATTTGTCAATTATGTTTTCTCTCTCTTTAAAATTTTTTTAAATAGCCTTAGTTTGCGCATTTGTTACTGTTATCTTTTTTATTTTACTAGTTTTAATTAAGGTAGGTCTAAAATTTATTTTTATAATATTATTATCAAGTCAAGATATTTTTTAAATTTTTTTATGATTTTTTTTAAGAACAATATTTATTTATCTTTAATATTTAAAAGCCGAGGATAAATTCTAACAATTTTTGTTTCAAACAGCTTTATTTTGTAACAATATAACAATAATTATGAACATTCTTCATTTTCACGTGAGTAGGCTACATTGACTTTAACAGGAATTATAATTTTTAAATAAAAAAATCTGTGTAAGAAATTGTTTTTATCAGTTATATCCTGTATCCTAATATGAATAAATTTCTTTAGTACAGATCTCAAACAGATTGCAACGAAAAAATCTATTTCATACAGTTTTTTTGCGAATTTCTCAAAATTTTGTGTTTGTGACATCCCAGCCTTTTTATCCTGTGGTCTTCAATTAATGATTAAAGTTGTTTTAATGAAAAATGGAAACAAATTAAAACTGCAGTACAAAAAATTGAAATTGAATTATTTTAGTTCAAAAGGAACCTTTTTTTTATTTGTTATTGTCCCACTTGCAATAACTCGGGTACTGTTCGGACTTCGGAGATGACCAGTTGTGTAGAGAGGGGGCAGCGGTCTTGTGTCATCGTTGCCAGGGAAACAAGGGTACTGGCCAAGGTCAAAAACATCACTCATTGCGTACATGCACTGAAAAGATCAGTCTTGCAGCCCTATTTTCTTGCTTATTACAATAATAATCAATTTTGATGATATTTTCATAACAGGCCTCTAATAAGCCCTATGCACTGTCATTGTCATTCAGGTGCATGTTTTTAGAATAGTCTGTAGTATGAGTGACAGCTCGCATCAGCCTATTATAGTAGATGCATTCTTTCCGGTACATCATTCGTGATCTCTAAACAGTAGATGAAAATTTATTTCTTACACGCCCCACTTGCTACACTCAGGTAGTTGTGGGGGATTACCTAATTTACTAATGGGAGCTCTGGATAATGTATAATACTACCCCCCTCATTGTAAACAATTAGTAAAAATAAACAAAAATAGTAAACTTGCTCTTTTTCTCGAGTAAAACATATTAAAATTGACAGGCCTATAATAATAAATTAAAGTACAGTACCCTCAGACTAGGAGTGTGTCTGGTGTAATGAGCGTGTCCACCTGTCTACTTGTTTCCCAAACATGACTTGACGGTACAACCCATTCCAAGAAAACTAAGTACACAAAAATGACTGCTTAGCTACATTTAATTATTAAAGTTTAGTACAAATTAATTCTTAAAAGTTTAATTTTGTAAACGTTTTATTCTTATTTACACCGACAAAAGAAACGAAAGTAGGGTAGGCGTTTACACAGTAGCATTTGAGATCTATATTTTTTTTAATTGGGGTTGTACCGCTGAAAGCAAATCTTTCCTCTCCACCCCAGACACATTTCTACCTTGAGAATACTGTAATACTGATAAATTACTGTTATGTTTAAAAAGGTTAGGTTTGGTTTGACGATTAGTAATAAACTATTCTGTAAAACAAAACTGCACAATTTAGACTTAAACCTCCCGACTATTTATGGTTTTGCAAAAAGGACACTAAATGCCGAAATAAATATGAAGGGCCTTTTACTTAGATGTCAGTAAGTAGGATAACTTTTAGCATGGTTTGTAAGTAAGACTGATCGCAAACTGCGAAACTGTTTAAAACAACCGAAGTTTATTTTAAGTTGGAGTTTAATATTAATTTGGTAATAAATGCAATTTTATAGTTGTATAGCCTACGGTCCGTAAATACGTATTTCATGTTACTAGATAGATGATGCAGCGAGTTTAAAATATGCAATGTTTAACGTTTATTTATGGTTTTTATTTTTATTTTTTTAGTTTAGTATATTTATGCTTACCATTTCACCATTATTCTTAATAAAAGTTATAAGTACGTAGTCTATTTATATTTGATTACCAGGGTCAGTTCCTTGTTCTTCTTATCAGTTGCCATTTAAGAGTTTTTTGCAACTTGTTATATTATAAGATTATAATATATTGCATGAAGCCGATAAGTGTACAGAGAGGAAGGGGGGTGTCAAAGACCCAGGGAGTTTACATACACCACTGTATGGATGTATTCTGTTAGGTCATATTTTGTGTAAGCACTCGGTATTCGTTGCCATACAGGAAATGAATGTCATTTTAAAGCTGAGTTACTGAAAAATAGTAAGTTTATTTAAATTTAGATAATTATAAAGATAGATATTTTCATCAGATGTATAAAGGACTAAATATTCGAATTTAACATTTATTTCTGAGAATAAGTAAACATACCGGTAGTTGTCATCCTAAGAAATGGTACTAAAAAATTAGGAAGAAAAGCAATACTATAAAATTTTGACTGCAATGTTAGGTACGGCTATTGGACTAGTAGGCCTAGGCATCTTACTCTGTTGTTTTGGTTGTGATTCATATTATTGCGATTTACAAAATATGATCTGTTGTACTTTTAATATTCATTCCTCTTGACCCAAAATTGTAAAAATTGTGAAGTTCACTATAGCCTAGTTACCCACACTACAGGCAAGAAAATATACAAGAGGTAAGGTAACTAACTCTCTTTTCTCTGCCGACACGGATGAAGCGAGGTTCTTTTGAGCATATGACAGGGTTCCTCTATAAAAAGGAGCTTAGGCCTAACCTTAAAATTGTATTTACCATAGCAACTGCGAAGCCCGTCTGAGCTTCGTTGCCGACCTACTTAGCAAGAGGATATTCGACTTATGAACGCGCCAAAGTTTCGCTGTACTAAACTGTTTTTTAAAAATATTTTTAAAATTTTTATTTAGTGGAAAAGAGTTGGAGGATATTTTGCTCCTCTTATGAACGCGCCAAAGTTTCGCTGTACTAAACTGTTTTATAAAAATATTTTTTAAATTTTTATTTAGTGGAAATGAGTTTATTTTGCTCCTTTCTTAATTATTTCTGGTTATTGACCATACAAAGAATATGCTATTGATCTCTGCTGTGATTGTGAACATTGAATTATGTCCCATAGTCACTAAAAAAATCTAAACCTTACACAATGGACATTAGACAACCATCAAGCGATTTTTAATCTTAGCCTTCACCTTTACACATTTTGTCCGAAAATAGTAAATATTTTGTCTTATTTTATTACAAAGCTTCATTCCCTATGAATGAAAATGTAAGTGACAAAAATCATAATTATTGCCTAAGAATGCAGGTAGCAGTAAATAACTAATAGCAGCTAGTTGCTAGTAGTTAATCAGCTGACAAAAACAGGTTTTTAAATCAGCTGATATATAACAATTTCACAGACATCATGACTGTCAAGTCTACTCAGCCACTGTATTTATTTACTACATTGTTGAAAAACGTCATGAAAGAAGTTCATAGTTACCAAAATAATATTATTTTTAAACGCTGCACAGTTTGGTTTTGTAGTATATTTTTGTTAAATCATTATAAATTTTGTAAGTGTTGTTAAAACAGATGTAGGCCTATGGGTTTGTTTCCCTGGAGTGCAATGAAAGTTATAAGTGTAAGGTGTAATGAAAGTTTCAACCTAATATATATATTTTTAATCAAAATGTAGAAATTGTTAGGTTCTGTTTTAAAAGTTTTTATAGAGTTGTTAATTTATTAACAATTTTGTTGGTACAATAATATTAGACCTAGCGTTTCACAGGAATCACCAATCAATTTACAGTATTTATTTCAATGAAATTAAAAGTTGAAAGTAAATACTTAACCTCAATTTTTTAGATAAATCAGCTGCTCATTGATCATTAAACATTATCCTAAAAAAATAAATTTCACTAATTTTTGTTTTATTAAAATGATAATGATCCATTCTTAACCATATTTCTTTCTTTGTACCGGTATGTGTTGTATTTGTTTATTTCCACTGATGGAATGTACATAGGCCATCTCGAACAATGATCGAAAAGTTTGTTGAAATCTATGTCTATAAATTTTTATTTATTATGTCTCCCAATTGTATTTTATTGTTGTATAGTCCTGTTGAAATACAAAAGTTAAAATAACACTTATAAAATCTATAACCTGTAAGTTAGGCTACAGTTTGGGTTATATGTTTTATAGGTCCTAGTTCTTATTCATTTTTAATTACTTTCTAAAACAGTTCTCTCGAAATTATAGAATATTTCGTTAATTTATAGTTTTTTATCGAAATAGAAATGTAACACAACTATATTTGATATTTAGTCCTTTCTAAAAGTTCATATTAAATTACTTTTAATATGTTACATTTAAATATTTTTAGGAGATACTCTTATTTCAACCATTTATAATTTAGTTTCCTTTTAAGATTGTTTATTTTCATTTTACAATTATGCTGGCTACCTTTTTTTACAATGCAAACAATACATTTTTTTTAAATATAATATTGTAGTCCTGTAGGCTATTTACATAACATTGGTACAGTGTCTAGTTCTCGTGTATAATTAAGAAGAAAATTGGCTAGGAAAAATTCTAGTAGCCTAAGTTTTAATTGTAATGAACAAAAAAATTAAACACTCAAGCCTATATTTGAACTTGTCAATTTTCATTTTCATATAGCAATTTATAGACATATTTTAATACAGGATTTTAAATTTAAAGATTTTATTACCGTGCTCAGTGTTTAAAATTATAAATTTAAAATTAACAATTTTCATCAAGAGTTGAAGTTGATACCTTTACATTAATAACTAATATTTGAATATTTTGACTTAGTGTATTGTACAAGTTGAATTAATATTGTAAAAATATGGGTAAAATCTGTTTAATAAGACAACTGCAATTTTGAAACTGTTGATCGATCTTCTTCATGAACAAAATTGGACTTGGAAAAAATTAGTGTACCTGTAGATTGTTAACACTTAACTTTTACATAGCTCTTTATTTCTATATAGGCTAGGCCCTAGTACATATTTTTGAAAAAAGTTTATTTTGGTGGTAGAAGTGAGAAATTCATGATTCTAACTTGTACACTATTTAAATAACTTATTTATTGTGAAATATTTTATTAAGAACTTAAGGAAAAGGATAAAATCTAAACATTTTACCATAATTGGTGAAGTTTATTTGAATGAAATAAGGCTCTAATTTTTATTGAGAAGATTTAAGTGTCTTATTATTAAACTTGTGGATTAAAGATGTAGTTTGTAAATTAAAATAAGCTAGTCCACTCCAACAAACTTCAACAATTATTTTTTAATTTAATTTTTTTAATGCGGTGTTTGAATTTTAGTAATTTTAAATCTTTTATTAAAATAAGTATGTAAGGCGAAAGTAAAAGGCAGTTAACAAATCACATTCCTTACACATTGTTTCTTCTCTTCAAACATTGTTTGCTGCATTCTTTGAACTTAACCAGGTATTTGTTTTTAGTTGGTGCTATGCAGGTATTAAAATGTTTTCTTTATCACCCATTCACACTACTCCTTTACTGTATAAAAATTAATTTACGTACAGTAAGTTGTAATTTATGTTGATTTTATGTTATGTGATTTCACATAGTTTAGGTTATGCATTAGGTCAATTTTTATGCAATTGTATTAATTTACTTTTTCTGATCCGTTACGTTTGTAGTGATTAAGACATTAATTTTAAAATGGTTACAGTTTCAATTTATTTGTATACTATAACGAATTCTTTATATGATATAAGATGGTAAGAAAATACTACAAATAGTTGATTGGTGCCGAGGAAAATAATAGGTTTAAATAATTACAGTATGTTACTTGTTAGTTTTCATATCAGGTTAGGTTGTTTTAGGCTATGTTTTAGTTAATTATACACTAAACAAATTAAATAATGGTAAATGTGCATTGTAGCATACATGTTGAAAATTTGCTTCTATTTTGTGAAATCGTTAAATACATACCTTATTATGTACAATTCACATCTTAGTAATTATGGCATTTGTGCCATACACTTATGCCATAATGTGTATTTATCTAAATAAACTCCAAGAATGAACACCCGTGAAGAGCTTTGCCTGCTAGACAAGTTTTTATAGTTTTATAAAATGTTGTTAGCATATCAAAATTCCCTAAACTGTTGTTTTAACCTTCTCAGTCAGAGTTTGCTACAAATTGTAGCTTCCCAATTTTCCTCATGAAGGTGGATGAACTCTGTAACTCTGTAACTCTGTTTGATCCCCATAGGGATTGAACCCAGCCATAGGGATTGAACCCAGAACCTTTCTTTCTCATTCTTCAGAAAATAGCTAATAATAATATTTTATTTTTCCAATGTTTATAAAGTATTTTAAGATTGGCTATTTAAATTCTTTTACCACCAATAGAAAATTTACCTAGACAATTTGAAATCTCGGACTTTGAATTGAATAATGTGTACATAATGGTGTATTCATGTAATTTGTATATAATATATGTTTGGCAATTGGTGTATATTTGCGTTTTGCATATGTATATTTAAAATTTTTGTTCCACATTTTTGTTACAGCCCCCGGAGAATGAGCTGCAGAAGGTGGGTGTAGGGGGCGAACGTATTATGTCCGAACACCAGTTGCGTGTGCAGCGTTCATTACAACGCCTGAATGTGCCTGATTGGTATCGCAATTCTACATTGCCTGCCCAAGGATTTCTGCTCAAGAGGAACAGTGATGCAGGAATTTCTCCTGTGCAAGCTGGAGCAGGATGGCCAGGTCTTGCTAACAAAACCACTTCCCTCTCAAGTTTAGGTTCCACTCAGTCTGCAGCTCCTCGAAGTCCAACAAGTAAGATCATTTTTAGTTCAGCCAGTAATGAGTCCTAACCTGCATTTTAATGGGTAAAAGCTTGGAACATTAAACATTTTTCAAGATTCATTAATAAATAAATATTGAGCTTGACTTCTGAGATAATATTAGATAGAAAAAAAAATCGAACACAAGATCTCACAAAAATTATGTTTACTTAATCAAACGCGTTTCATCGACAAAGTCGCCACCCTCAATGATACATGAGCTACAATAACAAAACTATATAACATATAGTATAGAAGTAAACATAATTTTTGTGAGATCTTGTGTTTGAGTTTTTTTTCCTATCTAAGATTATTTAACTTCAAACTTTCTTTTTAAACTGAAAAATAATACTTGAACTGACTATTCACTTTTTCATTGTAAAAAGTAAACATTACCAAATACACATACAAAAATAGGATAAGTATAGTCTAGGGTATTGCTTTCACTGAAGTAATTACAGATGACATACTTTTGTAAAATAAAGCAATATAAGCTTTCCCGAATGATTTCATTATCTACAAGAATATCGATGATCTATCAGACTAATTGTGGATGCTTAATACAAATACAATTTTTTAGAGATTTAGTTTTTGCATGACATGGGAATGTTATGGCGGTTGTAAATGGTAAGGGGTGTTTGTTTAATATGAAATAAATATATAAGAATTTATCTTTACCTATCTTATGCTTTTTGTTAAAGACAGGATTAGATAAGGTGAAGTCTATTATATAATATATAATTCAACTATTATTTAGATGAAAAACAGTTTATATACGTTTTATATATCGAAATCATCATATTTTAATACACAGAAAAACATCTCTATGCCCAGGCATCACATAAGATAAGTGTGAATGATCATATTTAATATTTACTAGGTTGGTTAAAATGTAGTCAAAGTCTCGGTTATTAGCACAATTTTGTTTATGTCTAAATGTACTGGTTAAAATTAGATTCTTTCATAATTATTGTGTTAAAATTTCATGGTTAAAATTAATTTCAATGGAAAAATATAGTTTTCTTTAAATAGGCTTTTGAAGTGACCAATTTGGAAGTGAATATTAGTTACTTAGTATTTATATGTGATTCTGCGTATATATTTCTATTGCAATATCTACATGACCTATTTTTATTTATTTGATACTTTTCATTTAAAATTTTTATGATGAAAAAGTTAATAGCACATCAAAATGTTATTTTTTCTTTTTATAATTTGATATTATAACAAGCGTTTTATAGGTTTTAAATTAATACATGTTGGAAAAAAAATTATTTTAAATATGAGAAGATGCAAATTATTCCAAATTTTAAATTATCTCTACTGTTATGTTATGTTATCGTTTAGTAATATCAGAATAAATTAAAGTAGTTTGTGCAAGAACATGTATATTAAATTTCCGTGTTATAAACAGATAAGTTTTAAAGTTTGTTAATTGAAACGGTTTGACAGTATATTTTCTTGGATTTGTCACTTTGTGCAAAAGTTAATCCAATTCAGTTTGTAGAGGTAATGGTTTGCTTTGTTGCATAAGCTTATTTTCAGATTGGATTTTAACATTGGCATCGATTCATGAGGTATTTTTGTGCCTGTTATACAGAGTTTAGAAGCTGAAATCTTACATAATCATGTTGTCATCATGCAGTTCAATAATTTTTACAATCCTAAAGTAATTACTAATGTATACCGATATTTGTTTCTTGTAGCAGTTTAAGGCAAGGTGGGGAAAGTGCAATAACTCTGATCGAGATACTGTTTTTGTTTACAGCTTGATATGTAAAATAAAATCATAATAGTCTATTATGACATATAATTTTGGGTAATTAAAGTTGAGTATTTAAAAAATTTGGTTAAAACTAGCCATTTTTATTTGAGATATCTTGTTCAAAGTAATGTTCAAGGCAACTTTAATGTCAAATTAAACAAAATTTGTTGTGGCCAGACGATCACCATAACATAAATGTGTGTATATAAAACGTTTTAAAGAAAATGTATTTTCATGAAATATTCATCTGGTGCTGTAGTTGATAAAGTATGATAACTTAACACAAGTTATATAATGTTGTATCTGCTATCTAAACTAAACTAAACTCCATTGGTGCAACAGGCCATTAAAGGGCCTAGGCTTGCTTGACGGCTTTTCAGTCGGTAATGTGTGGGTTAGCACTTCGAATTTGCTGTCAACGTTATTCTAGACTTCTCAATGTATTTGTTATCAGCTGTATGAATTAAACTGTTTACAACAATTAGTACAATGACAAGTGCCTTATTATGAAAAGATCTGTTACTCACTTGACTTTAATTTAATCTGTAACCTTGACCATGTTCCAGTTAACTCGAGTCGGACTAACATATATATGTTTTAATATAAAGTTAGGATAACAGTTCACAATCCTGTTTCTAGTCGTACTTCTTTGTATTTCAACACTCAAAGGCATAAACAGCTGTGTGTGAGGTTTGGGGTTGATAATAACCCTAATTTAAAACTGGCGTGTCATATTAAACATGATTGTGCTACCTATCGAACAATAATGACCGAATTAAAATTTGGATCTGTAGGCTACAATCTGGCCAGATCATATATTGCAGACAGGATAATTAACAAAACTATTTTATTTTAAATTGAGGCTTCAAATTTTGATATTTTATTAAGGTAATAAATATTGTTTGGCTGTACATTTTTGCTAATAAAATAAATCTACCTCCCAATTTATATTTTTATGTTTGTTTTGTTTCTCTTTCAAGTTAAAACCTTAGTACTCTTTGTAATGACTTAAGGTGTCTGATGGAAGTTATTATGTCTTTTACTTGAGCAGTATATGAAGTATTGAGTAAGTTTGATAATCGTCAAATATTTCAACCTTTGTTTTTTTTTTACTCATATTGACGGTTTGTGGCGTTAGAAAACTGAAAAGTGATTTTCGACATGTTATTGTTGTCGTTGTCTGTATGTAAAAACTATAGCGGCCACAATAATTAAGATATGAATATGTAATTGGGTATAGGGGACTATAGTGTGTGTGCTCATATAGAACTCTATAAAAATTCAGAAAAATTGATTTGATAATGTCAAAATGGCAGCCCTTGTTCATATCTTGTGTGTTATTCAACTTGTAAAACACTAAATTATATACAAATTTATAGATTTCAATTTTGCATGTAATGGTACAAACAAATACCCCTTCTCTACAGTAACAAATAGTGAAGTTATTGTCAAAAATGTATATATATATAATATATATAGTTACGAGATCTGGCAGGGTCGAGTCAATGACATGAGCGAAGTTAGTGAAAATCATTTATTTATACACATACACCAATAAGGTCCACAAGGGCCTAGCCGATGTCAAAAAAGCAGTGATATACACAATTATAAGATTCTGAAAACATATGTACAGTTTTTTAAACAAACGCCCTATTGGATAAGACCCCCTCTTGATCTACCAAACAATTTAACATTTCCTACAAGACCCAAGAAACCAACGTTTCCACATTACATTTAGAGGATCTGTTTATATTATATTTAGTAAGTACCATTATAGTATCCATCAACTTGTTTGTTCTGTGGATAATGGTAGGAATAAATGTTACCTTGGTTCTTTGTATGATAAGGTAGGTTTTCAATTATAATGAGGCTTCTTAAGCTGAGCCAGGGATGTCCTTAGGACAGTAAATAGACCAAAGGAGCTGAAAGTTAAAGAAGATTGTTGGCTTGTATTGGACTGATAAAAAAGTATTGGTGAGATCTCTTCCTGGTGAAGTATAATGTGAAATAATTGTTGTTGCCAAATTAATGTTGAAAGTTATATCTAACTGATTAATAAAATTAATTCTATAAATAAGCTATTAAATAACTTGAACATTTTTTCAGATGTTGAATGTGTAATATATAAACGCCAGTTCAAGAAAAGGACAACAATTGTTATTTGTGAGTAGTTTTGAGGAAGCATGATTGAATCATTTGAATATTTTTTCGTGCAACGTTTCGTGGGTTTTGTTCATGCATTGTATCTTGGAGTTTTACAAAGGATTGAAATGAACATTGTGGATGTTATGCATGTATATCTTGTTACACAATGTACAGTCCTTGATTTACATCTACGTTTCAGGAAAATTGTGGAATGCTTTAGAGGATATGACTGGTGTGAAGATGTTAAGTGACTATGCAAGATCAAACATGAAAGTAATGGATAGATACCAAACTTTGTTGACTGTTACAATTATTTTCAAAAAATTGTTGTTTTTCTTTTGAAGTGTTATTATTTTTACTTACAATTGTTTTCTCATTATTGATGAAAAAGTAAGCTTTCTAAAACTGTTATCATCTGTGTTTTATTTTTCTTTGAAACTGCTGAAATAATTCCAACGAAATTAATCAAGACATTCTTTTTAATGACACAAATGAGTAGTTTGGAAATGAAAAAACTTTACTCTATGTCAAAGTTGTAGTAATTTAAAAATGTTTTACGCGAATAACTTCATACTAAAATGTCTAACAATGGCCAACTAGGGCTCACAATCTGTATTTAACGATAATAGAATTAATTTACCATCTACAACAAGAAATATGTGAGTTACCTTTGACAAACTGATATTTACTATGTAGGCCTACTGTACAAATTAAAACAAAGTATATACTCTAGTAGTCTGAATTTTGTTTGCTTTCATTCAAATGGAGTACTTCAGCTCAATATAAAGTTTGTTATATAATCAAGAAACTGATATAGCCATTTTTCAGTTAAAATTAAAATAAAACTCCATCTATACTTTGCCAAGTTTCCTGCTCATTAAGGTTAAAGTTATATTTTGCATGTAATCGTTGCAATCTTTTAAACATCTTTAATCCATATCAATATCATTTTTATATACAGATATATGGATAGCTAGGTGTATATCATTAAAAATATCTGAAATTTTATCCTAAAACTAATACTTTTTGTAAGGCCATTTCCCCTTCATACATTTTTTTGAGTAGCGCTCTCTATAGGGAGACATGACTTTTTAAATCATTGAACAAGTTAAGCTGTATGTACAATTACTATATAGGGATTAAATTTAATCTGTGGATTTCAAAGAATTTTGCACGGGTAAGTTATAATGGCAAAATTTATTTCATGTTCTTACCTGAGCACATGATTAGACTTATGGTTATCAATCCATCTATATTCTGTCATCATTTTTTATTTTGTGTGTTTTTCTCCTGTAATAACTATTATGACATTCAACAATTATGTAATACAGGTCTTTATGCTTTTATCCACCTAAAGTAAAGCATTGAACAATAAAGAAACAAAACATTTTAGGCCACAAGACAACCAGCTCCATGACACTGTACGTTGAATTAATTTGTAAGCATCTTATGATCATTAATACAGTTTATTATATGGTTAGTCTTAATATGCAAGAAGTAGTAATTAAAGATTCCCATTCTGTGAAGCGTCAGACAGTCGCTACAAACAAATACAAATCAAAGAACTAATTAAAGAACAAATCACGGAACTAAGAAGAAAAACGCAAGACCACAACGAAAAGTAAATTTTGACTATTTTTATACAAACTGTTTCAGAGATTGTTCATCGAAGTTTAAATTCAAATGATCAGTAGCTGAACATAAACTAAAATTGGTGTTCTAAACTATGGTTAATAAAAAGAGAGGGGTGGTTTAGGTATCTTGAAATCAGTGATGTGACTTCATCACCAGCCCAACCTCCCTTCAAGTTCAATTTTGTTTGAACCCTTGTCTTGTAAACTTATGGTTGTCCTTTCGCTTAGATTACTTCTAATTAATATTGAACGTAAAAAACTACTTAAAAGTTCTATTTTAGTGTTAAGGATCTTGGGAGTAGCAAGAGCTATGAAAATTGTGTAAGGAAACATCTTTAAGCATTAAAAAAATGTTATTGAAATTATCATGTCTGTTTGTGTGACTATTTTTTGTGCCAATCTATAGTTTACAATTTTTAGCGTTATGTAGTTTGGTATGAAAACACAATTAATTAAATGATTTTCAAAATAACTCTTCAGTCATATAGAGTGGTACAAATTTTGAATACACGTAAATAAGTGAAGATAACGACTCAGTCATTGAAACATTATTTCTTTGTACATAATAAAGTGTTTGTTGTGGAAATTTATGTTTTCTTTCATTTAGTGAAATGATTGTATCCATTGTACAAAATGCCTGAATGCAAGAGCAGATCTCCAATAAATTATTTTTTAAATGCGAGTTCTACTGCAGCAATAATTTGTGTGGGTTAAGTAAAAATTTTTAACTTTTCTTATTGTTTAAATGTACAACCAATCACTTAGTGAAATATCTTAATACTACTTGTACAACAAACTTCAAGACAGTTTACTGTACATTCATATCACAATATGTCTAACACCTAGTTAGAGAAGGTTGTAGTTCATAGGTGTTGACATCGACAATGACTGTAATAAAGCCATTGGAAAGATGTTCTGTAACATATTTACGGTCATAGGCTCACCTGATTTAAAACATTACAAGCTCTTTGAAAGATGTTTATGTATTTTACAGGTAATATTCTTAGTCCCAGTCCAACATCACAAGCATTCTCTCGTTGGAGTACAAGTCGTTTGAGCAGTGGAGCAACATCAACAAGTACATCACCGTGTGGTTCCACAAGGTCTAGTTTCAATTACAGGACTCCTTATTTGGGATGGCGTTCACAGGAAAGATTATCTCGACCTCGTACGCCTGCAGAAAGATTAGCAGCAGGACTTCTTCCACAAAAACCTCAGGTATTGTTTTGGTTCACCAACTTATTAACAACTATAAGAAGTGAGACAATCTGATTGTACATGGTTGTCAGTTTTGCTGAGCTTTCTCTCTAAAGTTCTATAACCCATGTTGATATTTCATCATTTAGTACTGTTGATGTTATAAAACAATTTAGGTTTTGATGTTTAAAGGAAAAATTACTATTATCTAAAAGGTAAATAGCCCACTGACATGATAGGATGTAAGGAACCTACAAAGTACAATATACACTAAGGTACAAAAAAAAAGAGTCACTTTATTTTTGTGAAATTAAAAAAAAGTATTTGATGTAAACATACAAAACCAATAAAATTATTTTTCTCTTCATTGTATATAATCAAACTGAATAAATATGAAAATAAATTATTAGCATTTTATTTCTTTAAATTAAAAATTAATGAAATTTGGATGAAAAATTAAGCCTTTTAAAGAATTTCTTCTTCTGGAGTTAGTGCTATGGTTTTGCCAGTATAGGATATTACCACCTTGAGCTGTAATAATTGCTTGAAATTTTTGAGGCATGCTGTCTATTATGTCCTGGTTATCCTATTGCCCATGTTATCCCATTCTGCCTGCAGGGTCTGTAACTTTCTGCTATGGTTTTCTAATGGCTCTTCCATTCTTTCAGACTTTTCCAGATTGAAAAGTCCAGACTTTTCTAGTATCCAGGCTGTATGCTGATCATTGCACAACATTCATCTAAGTCATTTAGGTAATATCTTGCCAACCTAGTGGTGTGTGGTTAGCTATTATCATACATGAAAATTAAATTTGGACCCATAAAGATAGCAAAAACCACTAAAAAGCTCTGACAGAACCTTTTCTAGATATCTTTGAACATTCAAGGTGCCTCTAATAAACATAACAAGCTAAAGTGCATGCCTGCCTGGAAATTCCTCTCCAAACTAGAAGTGAGCCACCATTAAAACTGTACCTCGGAGAAATGGTATATTGAGTATGTTGCTTTCTAGGCCGTCTCCATTATCTCTCATGACCATCCTATGAAGGAGAATCATGACTTGTCAGACCACAATACTTGGTTCCACTGCTCTCTGGTCCAGTTAACATAGGCTTGTTGCCATTCGATATGCATATAATCCTGTTTCCTTCAATCTTCTTCCTAGTATTCAGGTACTTACATTTACTCCTCGTATCCTCCTGAGTTTGTTACATAGTTCAATTGATCTCCAGAACCGGTTGCGTAAGCTCAAAGAAACAACATATCTATCATCTCTGGAATTTGTTATCCTGTTATGGCCTGAACCTTGCTTTCTTTCATACCTCCTTGTAAGATGGTAATACAACACAGCTCTATCATTGCTGGACCTGGAGTATTCAGTGATGTTTTCAACTTGACACAGATTTAGTTCACTGTCAACTAAAGTTATAGCTCTTGCACAATTTACTGCTGAAAGAGACATTTTAAACACAAACCAGAAAAGAAATTACCTACAGTAGTAATGATACTGAGTAATTAAGCCAAGTTGAGTCTTGAGGTAAGTCCAAAGCTGATAAGGAACACAAGCGTATTTGATCAGTGAACAAATTTAATCAAGCAAATTTGGACTAAACAGGCTAGTATGTTGGTATGATAAAATAATTAACTTATAAATATATAAATCATGTGTACCACAAAATTGTCTTTTAATTCAAAAAATAAAAAGTGTCTTACTTTTTTGTACCTCACTGTATTAATAAATGGTTGTTGATCTTTAAATTTCACTTTTAAATATAACTTTTTTCTACTTTTTCTATTAAGCATCTACTTTCCATCACATGGGTCTTGACGAAGCCCATTTTTTTCAAATAACTTTTTTCTTGTTAAATGTATGCTAATATATGCCACAAAAATAATATAAGACAATATTATTACGTTTCTTAATTTTAGCTGGTACCATATGGTCCCACTAGGCCAGTACCAATTAAAATCAATTAAAAGAGGAATCATTGAAACCATTTATATTTTATTACATTAAAAGATAAGATAAACGGAAGTGCTTCAAAGAGAAATATACATTAGTTAGAATGGTGTGGCTGAAAACATCTAATACACAAACCTACATTACACATTGTACGACTTTTCAATTTACAGTCTTCTTGTTCCCTGGCCAATCTGATCATACCTAAGGGGTCCGGATCTAGTAAAACCAGTGCTGAAACGTTGTGTCATGTCTAAACAATTGCTCTGTAAAATTTAATTTGTGTACAATTACTATTGTTTCTTTTAAATACAAAATCCAGACAATTTGAACAGAGATGTCAATAATCCAAGTAAAAATTGACCATCACCACTTTTATCCTCTTAGATCAATGTGGCGATGGATAGCATTTTCACTAGCAAAATTAGTTCTTCCCATGTACCGGTACTTGTTATAAATTTCTATATCATTTGGTATATTGACATTTATATATTTTCTTTCTTTTCTGGAAAACCTTTGTATAAGAGACAAAGGAAATCCACTCCATATGAAATTACTCCATATGAAATTGAAGCAATTGCAATAACAGAATTGTCCATCCAATGAATGAAACTGTATACCATTCATCTTATCAAGATTAGTTTTATTTTATATCACTAAGCTAACAACTGATTTTTTAATAAACTTTCAATAAATCCCCATCTTCTTCTCCCAAGTCCTTGTCTCTCAGTTAATAGGATCAGGCAGCTTAATGTAAATGTTCTAAATTAATTGAATCGTCATTTAATATGTCCAATACATTACTAATGTCAAACCTTTCCTGAAAAAAGGATTTAAATAATAGTTCAACATGTAATACTACAGTATTGATCTAGTGGGTCCATATGGTACCTCTCAGACTAGTGGCGAACTTTATAAAAATAACTGCAACTAATTATCTTGTTTTAGTAGTAAAAACTAACTTTATTCATATTACAAAGAGATTAGAATGAATAATTAATTATAACTACACTTCTTGATATTCTTACTGAAATTGAGTGTTAACAGAAGTCCATCCTCAAAAACACGGTCAGTAACTGGGTCAAATAAAAAGTAAATAACAAGCACTCAAGTAAAATGTATATATTAACTATGTTGATAGTTTATCTTTTGCGTAGAATTTCTATGCTGTGTGACAAGTTCAATCAACAATTTTTAATGTTAACGTTATAATATTACTGAATCATAATTGGTTTTCATCATGATTTGTTCATAATTAATTTTCCATGTATAAAAATATAAAACTGAATATGCTTGTTTGTCTATGATTTTTCCAAACATCTTTGCCCATTTTAAATTTTCATGTTGATTTAAATAAAAATGGTAAAATAGGGACTACTTTCATATCTACCCATATGTTGTATGAAGTATGACCCTAGAGTTTTCTCTTTTCTTTTTCTTTTTCTTTACTCTCCGTATTAGGCATTTGTAGCTCATTATGACTCCCATTTGATCCTCGGTCTGTCAAGACCTCTTTTCTCTGTTTGTTTAAAATATTCATCTTGAGTGGCAACTTCATGTACCCATCTTTAAATCCTTATATCTGCAGTCTGAATACGGTTTTTTCTTTCCTAGTTATTACTCACGACTCACTTCCTTATTATAAAACCAGGAGTATAGTCTTATAAAATTTCAAGCCTGTTTTTAATAATTTGTTTTATTTTGTAAGCTTCAGCTGGATTGTTCCACATATACCACTAAATCTGTTCGAATTGTGTTGTATGTCACTGTCATAATCATATGATATGTCACAGTTGAGTTAATTAAAATGTCTAACTTGCTCCAGTGTTCTATTGCATCAATATTTGAGGTTCCTTTCCTAAAACCCATTTGTTTTTTAACAAGCAATCATTTTATTATCATTTTAAATCTAATGTTCAGAATTCTGACATACAATTTATAAGTTGTGTTATGTAAATTTATTCCCCTATAATTACTACAAGTATTTTTGTCATCTTTCTTGAAAATTGACATCAACTATTTTGCCATCTCTCAGCTGCTGGTTATTATTATTTCATGCTAAAAGATATAATAAAAAGATATAAGCACGTGTTAATGTTCCCGTATTTAATTAACTGTGCATACCATTTAACCTCACCACTTTTTGGTTTTTATAACCACAGTTCTTGCTCCACCTAGTTCTGAATTTTTCTCTCAATTCTCTTGGATATTTTCTTTTATAATGATTATCTGATTATATATTCTCCTCTAACCTATCATTTTTATTATTATTTAGGAATCTGGTTTTACTCCCGAGACACATCAGCCTAAAATACTTTTTCTGTATCAATCTGTTTGCAATACTTCTTTTCTGTATCGTGTTGTAGATAGAGTTCGAGAAATGTAGATAATATTCTAAACTGTATGTAAAACTTGAGAAATTCTATAAATACAGTAATAATTTTTATTTCTTCCAATATATCACAACTTTATAACCTATATAACACAATTAGTTTATTACTAACACAATTTAAAAAAAAAAATGTTTGCCAGAAAAAAAATTATTGGCCAGCGTTGGTGAAGTAGTTGATATTCAGTAATTCAATTGCCATTACTAACTTAACCTAAACACATGTCACTTCTAATGGAAACATTATAAAGCAGGTGAACTCTTTTTAAATAGGATTGATACAATAAATTGTAAAAGTTTGTTTTTTCTTAGCTTTATTAGATCTAACTATTAATATTCTATTAATAATAATACATTTTTAAAATGTTTTGGACGTTTATTTATAGAATTCCATTGGGCCAATTTTCATAATACATTTCAGGAAACTTTGGATATCTTTTTCCGAACATCTACCAAACCGATTTTAATGATTTTTTCTGCATGAAAGTGAAGTCTCCTCCAAAAAATCATTACGCTCTGTTACAACTTTGTATAAATAACATCAACTATTAAAATCTCATGTTTTGTCATTTGACATTATTATTTAACTTAACTATTTACCTCCATATGATATTTTTCACATTGTTATTAATTTTTAGGTTATGTTTGCTCAAAACAAATGTCTAGTTATTCTGCAAGAGTACAATTAAATTTGTTAAAAGTGCTCTTATATAAAAGTAGAAAAATAATAGGATAAGAGTGTTTATCCATAGGAATATAATATAAAGTAGATTTGCTTTATCAATTTGATAATGTTGACAGTGTTAAATCTATTTTCATAGACAAATATTTTGGAAATTATTGTATTGACAAAAAAGGATTTTTAATATTCACATACATATCAAATTGGGCTTTTTTAATAAACAATAAAATATATTCAAACTCCTAACAAATATATATATATATATATATATATATATATTTGTTGTTGTGTATAAGGTTAAAGTTTTCCTATTTTACTTTTTGTTTCTAATATGAAATGATTGGTTTTACAGGAACAAAATACGCCTAATCTGAATGAAGTCAGGTCCTCCATCAAAGAAGTTACTTCAGCTATTGTACATTATGTATCAGGATCTAAAACCGATTCTTCTGACAGATTGTCTCCTGCACTTGGACCTCGTTGGGATAGAGATACTAGTTCTTCCAGGTAAACTTGAAGGTTACAGTAAATAGGGTCTCCATACTGACCATTGTTAATTCATAATTTTGTGGCTATCATATTTATTTGTATTATTAAATCCCCTTTTTTAGCATTTGATTTATTATTAACAAAATTGACTGAAATCACTAACTGTGTACATTACTAAAATCAGAATCACAAAATCAGCCTTACCATATGGAGAAATACACTCTCTGAGAGACACACAAATTTCCAAACCCCAGCATATCCTTGAAAATCATCTCTAAAAATACAAAAATCTACATCACTGAAGCTAATCATTAAGAAAAGGACCGGAGGAAATTATTGATTATACAAAATTGTGAGACGATCGTCTAATGATTTTTCCCGGTAAAAAGGGAAAGATGAAATTGCATGTCTTTGGCATATCTTCTTAATTTAAATCACCTCTCAGCAAAGGACCAGCGACATAAACATCCTTTAATACTGTGATTTAAAATCACATTTTTTTTTCTGTCATCCAGATCTTCTCTCTACTGGTGGACATATGCATGAAAAATTTTCAAGAGTTACATTTTGGCTATATTTTTATACTTGTAGTTTTTCTGACTGTAATAATTTCTAGACGTGAATGTGAAAATATACAGATATGTAATTACTTAAGTTTTGCATTTTCAAAGATATGGTTAACATAACAAAAAAGTAATTGAATGAGTTTCAAAGGGGAGTTAAAAATCTTCAATTTATTCTTAACAAAGAATTTACATCACAGGTGCCAAATTGTAGTCTTTTTCTATTTTGTTAAGGAATGGGAAAGCTGTTGAGAAAACTTATGTTGATTGGTAACTTCCCATAATTGTTACTAGTGAACAATGATTTACTTTGTAGAACAAAGTTTTCACTCTTTTATGAACTGTTATTAATTTTGAGAATATCATTGGTAACATGTGCACTGGATAACTGTGAATTTGACAAAATAACTAAGACTCTGTAGCCTATATACAATTTTTCAGTTTAAACTTTGATGCCATTGCTCATTTATAAAATATAATGTGAATGTAAAATTTGATTATCATTAATTTTATATATAATTGTTTTAAAACAACAATAAAAATGATAAATCATAGAGGGTTACTAAAATGTATACATTTATGTATATTTATAAAAAAAAATGTATATATGCTATTTTTATATTTGTATAAAATCAAACCATCTTCTGAAAATCACAGATATAGTAAACTTAGAAGACTTGTTATTTATTTGATGTCATTTTGCCAGACAGTTTGGAATTTAGGTCATTGGTCTCATAACTAGTTAAGAGAACAGATTTGTAACTAATGACAATGTAAAGGTTAGAAATTGAAGTTAGAGGTCAATACAGATTTTAGATAAAACTCCCTTCTCCCTCTCTTCAAAATATTTGCTATATAACAATAAATTTAATAAACCAGTACAATTCTATAATAATGTATTTATTCTTTAAGTCAAGTAAAATTTTTTTCAGACGTAGAAATCATAACAATATTGTTCTTTGAATATTTTGGATATTGAACAATTTCTCTCAAATGGGAAGCACTTATGTTAGTCCAGATGACCAGAAGAAGAGTATATGAGAGAAATAGTCCAATTATGGTCAGCAGCATTTTATACTATAGAAACTTACATATACCACTTTGAGATATAAATAAGTATTCAGATTACCAAACTTCTCCTATGATTATGATATCGTAGGATCACTCTTCAATTCCTCTTTGGCACTTCTTCACTTGCTTATATCTGTGTTTGTAGTTTGGCTCCCAACTCTTATAATGGCATTTTATCCTGGAGATTATGGATTTCTCATATTGACCCAACTCAAAAAGTATTAAAAATGTACTTAGAGCTAATTTGTTGAGTGTTGGCGATTGGATTTAATCGGATAAACAGGTAGCTAGTCACTTTTTAGTGATAGGGGAAATAAGAGTTTCAATGCTTCACAGTCTATCTATCAACTATACTTGTTTTGAAACTCATTGATAGTCCTATGTTAGCCCAACTTTCCCTCCCCCCTCTTATCTCACTTGCTTCATAAACTGCATCCAATTGTAGCAATCCACTCTTTGCATTCTGTCATCAGCTTCTGAGCAAGTATTCCATTTTGCTTAAAAACTTTATTTAAATATTAATTGTCATATTATTGGTTTATAATATCAGTCAAAAGCCTGGAAGTAAGATTATAAACTATGAATTTAAAAACAATTACATATTAAAACTGAAGGAAATACAAAATAATTTTATATTTAAAATAAAAAAATACTATATTGATTGACTAAAAGTAGTTACATTTATAATAGAGTAATGTTGCAAAAGAATTCTTGATATATCTTTATATTTATAAATTTGAAATGTGGTAAAGGCTTCTTTCAAACACTCGTATGAGCAAACACCAGTCCTGTGTTTTCAGATGACATAGAAAAATGTTTATTTATGGATGAGTACATGTGAAATAATTTGTTCAGATTATAATGAGCAACTATGGACATTTAGCTTTTAGTGACGTCATGTTTTGTTTTGATTTTTACCAGTTACTTCAGCTCCATAATACATTGGTAAGGCTGACTTAAGACTTAAGATAATACATGGCTTTAAATGGCTTTGCTTCAGCCAATCTAACTTAGAAACCCCCGCAAGCTAAGCTTGTTTAGCTTGTTTCTGATTGGCCGAACAGCTTTATCCTTCACCATCACGTTCAGTTAGGTGACGGAAAAAGCGTGAATACAAAAGCTCTGTCAACAACCTACGAACTAATCAAAGTCCATCTCGGCTCTAATTGCTTTGCTCAACTCTAATACAAATACAATGGACAGCTGATTATTTTGGTTTCATCCAGTCCTAGCCAACTAACTACGAGCTACAAGAGCTAAAAGTTATATAAGTAGTAAATTCACTACTTCCTCACTCTCCTCCGGGAGACCACCATCACCACCACCACTACTAGACTTCACTCCTCCTCCAGGGGACCTGCACTACATAGCTTTTCACTAGGCAACACACATACACACACACACACACACACTGTCAAAGAAGTTAAAGGACCTGCCCAGAGTACTTGATTCCACCATACACGTTTTAATTATTTTGGAGTGGACCCCAGTTCTCACCTTCCCTTAGATAGTAGCCGAAAAAGAAAATGAAAGGAGAAACCCTGGCACCCGGCCTACGCCTGCACACCATATCACCTCCTGCAAAGGAAATTGTATGAGCTCCGGCTCTGGCGGTAGTGGTCCTATGCCCTGATGCCGAAGACGAATAAGGCGAGGTATATAGCCCGATAAGAGGCCCGCTGACTAGGCTAGCTCTGAACATAAAAGCCGGCAGCTACTGCTCCTTCCAAACCCACCAGAAGTTTCCCACACCGTTGACCCTTGATAACCATATGCATACCTATCCGCCCTGTTAAAATCTGCAACCCCGCCTCTGGCAAACCAAGAGCCCCACTATACATGGTGCTCTAAACCTTTAGTAGCCGAGTAGTCCTTAACAGGGCTAACAACTGTGCCAATCCGACTTCAACATTCCTCGCACCAAACACCCCAGACCCACCCAGGTCAACCTACCTACCTGTACATCCCCTCTACACCTCTCCCTTCCGCAACCTAAGACAGCTCTCTCCACTGGGTAACCTATGTCAAACTGACCCGTGGCCAATTTTAAAAGACCAAATATACAATTAATAAACTATAACCAAACAATATTATGTGATGGTAATCTAACTAAACTAACAGATTAAGGAAGGTTTGGGAATGGTTTTGCACTTACACAAAACCCGAACATGGTTTTATACCTTGAACCTAAATTTATTTTCTTACGGTTCCAAAATTAATCCGTGCACAGTTACCCATGCCTGGGTCATAAAGCCCTTTCCAAAACGCCCTAGCCCATCATTTTAAGGGGTAAGTAATCATATAACACACTTGATCACCTATAAAAAAAACTGAGCGTCTCACACAAGTTCATGCTGCACACTGTGTTTAGCGTTTAGGGTGGTGTTTGTGTATCTCTTCTTGGTCACACAAAGAGGGAAAACACGAATTAGAAGCCTATAATGGCCCCTTCAATGTCAGCGGTAGGTAATACGCAACCCTCAGAAGTTACTTAGGCAACCATGACGTGATCAAGCGGGGCGGTGATACATATCATCACAAATCTAATATTGAAAACATCTTTATAAGAATTAAACAAGCTCTGTTGAAGTCAATCATATAAACTCGATAACTTTTAGAGTATTGTGCCCATGCTTTAAACTGTGTGACCGAAAATAAATGGATGTTTGTTTTATCGGCATTACAGTAATAGTTGTAACATGTTGTAATAGTTTATATATCAATAGATTTTGGTTTTCTTCCAGATCTGCATCTCCACGAGGTAGTACAGGGCGACTTTGTTGGTTGGAGAGTTCATTTGTTGGTAGTCGCCCTTTAGATGTGCCTGAAACTCCTGGTAATGGGGGAAGAGAACTCTACCTCGACCTTAATTCTCATTCTCGTCCTCACGACAACACACAGGCCAATGGTGAGTTGCTGCTACACTGACGTCATCATATCACTCTGTTATGTTCTGTTGTGATTTGTACCTGTCACCGATCACAGAGTGTCTTTACTGTACAGCCGTGCATATACATACGGGTGACAATTTGGAATTTATAAATTCAATTTCAACAGTTGATATAGTTACACATTTGTTGTATCTTTATTATTTATGATGATGTTTACATTATGAAGTTATAAAATTTAACTTGAAATGTTTTAATAAAAAAATAGTCAGACTATTGTACATGCAAGGTTGTACAAATAACAGATATGTAAATAGTTTTTGAAATGTAATTTAATTTTTGTTATGTAAATAAAATCTATTGTAAATAAAATATCAGTAAAAATTTCTTTCGAATATTTTGATTAAAATTGTGCAGACTTGCACAGTGACAAAATTATATATATCTTGTTAATTAACATATTGTAGTTGAAGATTTTTAAAGGAAAGATAGATAAACTTGGCATTGTGATACAGGCGCAGATTTAAAAAAAAAAACTATGTGTCTGGTGTTATTTAAAACTCTTTATGATGAGATCAAACCTTCTTTTGTCCAGTTGTCACTGTTTGATTTTTAGACAAGTGTTGTTAGCAAGACACTTTGTGCTAACCTAAAATGTATTAACAGTTTTGTTTCTTTTTATAAAAAAACATTTTGGATGCATGACAGTAGTTTTTATTTGTGCTCATTTATTTTAACTTTAGTACAAAGTGTATATTGTTTATTAGTATCAAAGCATTGTTACCGGTGCTACTACATAACTTCAAAAAATGGTGCTATTTTCATTGTGAATTAATTTTCTGCTGCTGTTACTTCATTTCACAATATAACATATGTTAATGCAGAACAAATATTATCATTTATTGTGAATGTAATGCTTATTTAGAATGTAACGTGCTCTGTCGTTTTTAAAACTATTGAATACTTCATATTTTATCCTTTTACAAAATTTAATAATTTATTGACTGAATTGTCATTTTCAAATAGTTTTACAAATTACAAAATAGATTTTGACTGTATTTAGTAGCATATACTATATTGTCAGTACTAAAAGTTTTACTAAATGACTATCTAAATTTGAACACATTTTGATTATATTTAGAAGTTTAGATCACATTTTAACGACAAATTGTCATCATGGAATGTGATAAGTCATACTCACCTAGCATTAACCTGTTTACTTGTATTTTGATTAGAATATATGTAAACACGGTGATGTCAAACATAGCCGTAGATTTTTGTTTGTATTGTATTTTAGGTGCTCCATACACAGTTTGTTATAGAATCATTTTATAATTAGAAAACTATGCACTAGTATTCAGTTCTTGCCTACATATTTGCATGGATTTTTCAATTTCATTTATGTTTATTGTATTTTTCACATTTTGTATGCTCAAATCATTCCAAAATAAATAATATTTGAGCTGTCCAATTTACTTTTTAACTAAAAATTTGTTTGTATGTGTGTGTTTCTTAAACTTAAATTAGTTTTATTCCAAAGATAAAAACAAATATTTTCATTCAAAAGACTATTCAGTATTTACATTTAAATTATGCCTATTTCTTTCTTTAATAATTTACTGTATGACCAAAATATTTAAATCATCATTTAAATGTATTTTAATACCGGTACTTAGTTTATAATTATTGTCTCATTAAATTATATCCTTGTTTGTAATGTTAAACAAATTGTTTTGTTGCAATAAATTATTTTGATGTAGAAAAGTTTATAATTTGGGGTTATTATTATTTAATTTGCATTTTGTTGTTTCATTTATTTTTTTTTATATCACTGTACGTATGCTATTTAACGTAAAAAATAAATTTGTTTATGTTTGCATCTTTGTGTTGATTTATTTTAGTTACAATGCTTTTTTTGTAATGATTGTTGTGGTTTCTAGTATATTAGTTTTATCGTAGAAGAATGGAAGTATAAACTGAAGGTAAGTATGGTAAGAAATAAGTTCCAGATGCACTGGACACTCTTATAGTCTGATGTAGAGTTTTTAGCAAAGTATATAAATGCATATCCCTTCAAATCCTAATGTCAGTCAACATTTTGTAACCTCAAATTTTATATTTTAGTTTTCTAAATTTAAGTTAAGCATCTGAAATTTAAATTTTTAACTTTAACTATTATATTCTTTATTGTAGAATTATGGAATTGGTATTATTAAATGGAAAGTTTTAAGCTGCAATATTTTGACCTAATTTATAATAGAGTTTAAATTAAAATGGAAATTTACCTTAATTTAAAAACTACAGTTTTGTATGAGAAGAATTTTCTCTCGATATATTTAAATTAAAAGTTGTTAATGCATTTTAAGGGTTCTTGTTAAATTTATGATTCAATAAACCTCTTATAACTTTAACCTTTACATATGAATCTGTAAACCTTAGTATACAGTGTTTTCATAAATTGTAGGGAAATGTATTTGTTAATACATTGAACACAATTTATGTTAGGGAATTATTTTTGATTTTACTGTTCTCTATTAGATCACAGAATTTATAAAATGTATAATTGTCCAACCATTTAGTTATAATAATCTTTATCAAATATTTTCTCTTCATTTTGGAAATTTAAAAATAAAAATTTGAATTAATCAAAGGTCCTTGTTTAAAAAAAGATAAACCGAAAACAATATAGTTAGAAGTTTAAAATTAAAAGTACCATTTTTAAAGACAGAAGCCCCTTTTCTTTTTCATTTAACTCTAGAGACAGTACAAGAGTGTCATTAACAAAACATTAAGCTTTAAAAAATTATACTATATTTTTTATTTTGAAACTAAAAATTGTCCAAAAATCATTCTGAAAAAATATTACTTCAAAACATATAGAATTTCATTCTGGATGTAATGGTCCAGACTCCAACTCTCTACAATAAAAATAACAATGTTATCGCGAAAATTATAATTTTGGACTGTGATTGATCTTCTAAATTCAAAACTTTACCACAATCAAAGTATAACTGATAAATTGTATAAGATGTTGTCAATTTGATTCTATAGAAATTCATAGGAACAAGCTTTACTTACAAATCAGTTATTAATTCATTGTAAGATGAACGTTTAAATTAATTCCAATTTATTTCATTTCAAATTTTGTTATTAAAAACTTCTAATGATTTAATAGCAAAACTAATTATTAAAACCTGTATGAAATACAACATTGGAATGTAACATAAATACCACTCAAAAATAAATAGGGCTAGCTAGGGCAGCCTAGAGCAAATTGAAATGCCTGTGTGAAGATTATAGAATCGAGCACCAGATTTCAAGTCGTAATAGACGTGATTGATAGAAGATGGCTTTCAATTAAAAATACCTACTTGAAATGTTGTAGTTTCATTAAACCTTTTTAAAATGTTGGTTATTTAATATTTTTAGTGTTGAAATTAAATGAATTTATTTTTCACAGAACAACAAACACTTAATAATAGAATTTTTAAAATCATTCTATACGATAAACAAAAACTAACGACTTGTAAAAAATAACGTAATTAAAAGCCAAATTAAAATAAAATAACAAAATCTCTACTTACTGTACAATGAATCATATTTTTAAATCCTAACATAAAAAAAATGATTAATATTTCAAAAACTACTTGCTCTGTAGAAAACACAAACACAGAATAGCTATTTAATATGCATGTCCTTAAACGTATTCACGAGTCACCTATCATTAAACACACAGATTACACTCAGGCACACTAACACAGACGGACTGTGATTTCACTACAAAAAGAAATAATAAAAATCAATTAAAAAACAACTTTAAATCAAAACTATTGGCCACTCTTATTTATACATTCAAACACAGTTATACAGAATTGCTCTTAAAATCACCACCTCTTGACTTTGAAGAATCATTTTATTGGATGATTTAAACAATAGTACATTTCATCACTAGGACCATAAGTGAAACTTTTCGATACAAGCTCAAGTTAGGCGGAGCCGTGGCTGAAAAATGAGCGAGGATCGAAAAGCTTCTTTTGGTCCTAGTGATGAATTATAATTTTTCGTTATACTGCAAGCAATATAAGAAAACAATTTCACAAAAACTAAAATGTTATAACCTATTTACCTTCATTCAAAAGTTTCCATTAAGTTGCACAAGTTTGCAGCTATTACAGCTGTTTAGTTTGTGTTAGTGGTACCCTAACTATAACGATGGTAACAGCTGTTTTATTGGTTATTTACAATCGAGAGTATCTGTAGTTTTTATAGATTAATTAATTAATTCGTATAAACGAAGTAACAGCTGATGACCTCGACCTCAGCTGTTTTTAGATTCTAGGACTAAAAAGAACAATTTTAGGATCTCAATGCATGTATTGAAAACAGCTGTTTTTGAAGCAGTGTGACGAAAACAATTTGAATTGCCACTGGGTAAAGAGAAAGTAACCAATTTTATAGTTTAATTTTAAAATGTAAAATATTAAAGATATGTTTCATATCTGTGGGTAATATTGTATGAAATTTAGGTTCAGGAAAAAAATAATGTTTTTGCACAAAAGTTGTGTGACATTTCATAGCCTAATAAAACCCTTGCTAACTTCCCTTTTGAGTAGTCAGCAATGTATTACAGCCACTTTATTACCACTTATTCTATAATACTCAAAACATTGAAGAGGGTATTATACTTACTTGGAAAAGAACTATGGAACCTGCTTTTTTTCTATTCAAGAACCTAGAAAATGGTGTTTTAAGACTAACCAAACATTTTAAATGTGAATTATACGTAGTTCCTCAAATGCATAAATTGTAAGTTAATTTATAATGAACAAGTGCAAAGTAAACTTGTTGCTCTACTGGTTCATTTAGATACGGTTTTTAATTAATCCATTTTCTGAGAAACCTAAACAAATACCCTTTTAAACCAGAAAAATATTGATGAAACCATAACTTTTCATCAAATGCAAGCCAAGGTATATACTTTGAGTAACAACACTACAACCAAAAACCTGACTACTGCAACCATATGATATGTAAAAGGAGTATTTCGAACTTAAATGAATTTAAAAAGGAAATGTTTACTGGTTCTTAGAGTACACCACAATTCAGAGTAAAATGATTGTACCCACCATTTAAAAAATATTAGATAAAATATTATATTTTGGTAGGTTTACATTAATTAAATCTACTTTTGACTGTAGTAATAGTTCATTTGAACTTGAAATATCATTCTGTACCTGACATTTAAATTTCATTAATTTTTTTTTTTTTTTGATAACTAGAAATATACTTCCCAAAAGCTCAGTTTCTTCAGATGTATGAACTTTTAATTCTCTCATATATGTATATATTTATTTGTCATACAACATTTCAAGTATTCAAAATATATTTCCACAAAAATTAATTTTTTATTAGAGTAAACTACATAGAATGCTGTAAAACATATCTCAAAATCAAAACTTGTGCTGTAATAAAAATGCCATCATCTCCCGAGTAATCTAACTCTGCCCATGCATGTCAGTAATTTGAGCTGGGTTAAAATTTAACATATTTAGTCCATTTTTTACTCAAATTTTTGCCTGGCTGATCAAATTTAGATTTCTTATTATAGTAGTTCTTTGTGTGTTGTTTCATAAGAGATTCACTATAGTTTTATAGCACAAGAAAACAATAATAATCTGTCATCCAAACAGATATTAATTTGTGTAGACTTTTTACAAATATTTATAATTTTTGAGGATTGTAATGTATTAGAATTGATTACTTTTGAGTAGAGGGCCATATGAATATAAATAGCTATGCATACTTTAGTAATTACCTAGTTGGAGTCATCTTCAGCACCTACACATCATCATAGTTTGAGGTAAGTAAATAACTACATTTATAATTGTGACGTAGTTATAACTTATTTGTACATTAAAATCCAGAATACCATCTTATATTCTTGGAAATGAATTGCCTCATCATTGTTCCTCAATTATGTAAAATTTATTATGTTTATAACTATTTCCTATCATAGTTATGTTTTGTAACGTATAACATAATTTTAGTTACAAAAATTTATGATTAACATTTTTTTTTTTTAATTTTGTTACTAAAGAATTTGATGTTTCTATGTGTTATTTTAAGTGTTTGCATATCTAAAAGAAGATGTAAGGATATTGTTTACTATAATATAGTATCTCTTAAACATATTTTTACTTTCTTACAAGTATTTAGTATAATGTTACATGAGGTTAAACAACCAGAATTTTGCATGAAAAAACTTTTTGAGATATCATCAGCTTAAAAAAAAGGTTCTTGAAATGATATCTGTTGTGTTCAATAGGTGGACTGTCTTTTATTATATTAAAAAAAAGTGGACAATGTTATCGTTGTATATCTAAATATTAAAAAAAATCTTATTTTACAATTCAAAATGTGGAGGAACCTGCCATAATAACAAATTACGAAATGTATTGGTTGCAATGTCCCAAAAAATAACAGCTCCGAAATTATTGTTGATTGTAGTCTTGTTCACTTACTAGCAGTTGTTTTGTAAAGCGCTGTTGTCAAATAAATATGGTCCTATTCTTGAAGTGTTCTTTGTCGAATGCTAGTAAATTCCAACACTGTACGAGTGACATTGCCCTAACATTAGGTAGAGAGAACCATATTTGATAATACCACTAGTAACTCTAACCAAAGTTCTAAGTCCAGAGAACTATGGATGTCTTGAAGGTTAAGTATCTCAAAATCAACAAACTATTTTTAGTGAATAGTGAAGATTTATGACGAAAACCACATTTAAAAGAAAATAAATATTTACAAGTAAATTGAAAAATACTAAAATGAACTTTAACCGCTACCGTATGTTTCTTATTTTCTACTTTTTTTTATTGTGGTTTATTTACATATGGTTTACCAATGATTATATTCTGTTATACCAATCTGTTATATTTGAGACTTTATAGATTATATTTGAGTAAAATTTAATCAAAATACCTATAAGAAATTTTTTAAATTGAAATTTTGTATTTGTTTGCTCATGACAAGTACTCTTTAAATTTTGAATTCAGAAATTTTTATTTTATGTGCATTATTATAGGAGTACAATAATTTCTAAATACTTTTCTTGATCAAAATGGGTTCAACATTTTGTAGAAAATAATTTTCTTTTACTCCTAATAACACAAAATTAAACTTTCAAGATTGGTTTTGCAACCATCGCAATATTTTTTACTGTATATAGAGTGAGAAGGTAAAATGATTAAAAATAATAAAACTAACCATCTGGATTTTGTACAAAATTGTATTATGATATTTTATTTAATATTGGGTTCATTATTAATATAACTTGTTAGGTTGACAAAAAGAAGAGACTGGACATTATCTTTGATAATTTAACCTCAATTTGATTTAATGTGTCGCAAATACAAATCATTGTTGTTAAATTGGTTATTAGGATATCACATATTATAGTTTCGAAATATATATATATATATATATATATATATATATATATATATATATATCGTAAATAGAAATATAGGGGTACCCCCTCAGCCTTTTCTCATAGACTTAAGTTCCGGCTACCTCAGATTCATTTACTTTGTACCTCAAATACTTTCATGTTTCTCTTTTTAAACATTTTATATCTTGTAAAGTGCAACGGTCTGTATGGGTTTTTACAACTGGTCAAGGGCAATGATCAATTTTTAATCATTTTTTTAAAATTTGTTACCGGAAGTAAGGTACGTATCCCTCTCGTTACACAAGAGTGGCGATTTATAATATATATATATATATATATATATATATATATATATATATAGGGTCTGAAAGAGAGAAAGAAAGAGAGAGAGAGAGAGAGAGAGAGAGAGAGAGAGAGAGAGAGAGAGAGAGAGAGATTGTGTCAATCCAAAACTTGACTTTTATAAAACTCAACGTTCGTTATGGCTTCTTCCCTTAAAACAAGGTAAAGAAATAAAGTGAGAAAAGTAAGGAGAAACTATAGCAGAGAGTAAAATAGAAGAGAATGGGAGAAAGTTGGAAGGCCAGTACATGAGAGGTGGGACGAGCAATATTTAAAAATAATAAAAAGAGTAGATAATTTAAAATGATTATATTACATGGTTTCCTTAAATCAAGTTCCTAAGTTATTCGTTAAGTTGTGTCTATCACCTAATTCCTACACTCACGTTAATTTAAGATTCGCGAAACTTTATCTTAATGTTTATGTTAAATTATATCTCGAAGTAAATTTTATATAACTTTTAAAACAGTCGCTGTTTGAAATATCTCATTTTAATTTTTAACAGCTTATTTTGAGCAGTGTAGTTAGCTTTTAAGATAAACCTCTAAAAGTCATTCATTAAGGAACGAAAATAATAATAATAATTTCCAGTGTTTTAAACTCCAAACGTAATCAATAAATCAATTGTTTATATCTTTTTTTGAGATTAAATATACTTATGTAGTTATAATGATGGAGTAATAAAATCAGCAACAATAAACATAACTATTTCAAAGTAACTGAAACAAAGGCAAGAAATAATGTCGCCATATCAGTTAAATACAAAATTATCTCTTTGATAAGTACAACCTTACAATATTATTTCAGACCATAATTATTTCGAGATTACCGTTATTGTTGACGGTAGATATCTTCACAAGTGCGTTCATTCAAAGTTTGACTAATATTATGCAAATTGACCATAGAGTCACTTACCACGCTAGGTTTTTCTACAGTTTGAGTTATAATTATTTAGGATTAATTGAAGTTTGTGTACAATTATACTACGTTTTCTGATGAGTTAAAATTTTGACCTCCATCTATATAGCGGCATATTAAATTTAGGTCTTTTTTAAAAAAGCAAAATGGCATTTTTCACAAAATATCTCGATGCAGATGTTTTATTACAGCTGATTTATCTAAATATCAACAATAAATTTCTGTAAAGGAATATTCTGATTTCTGGGAGTATTTTGTCCATTTGTCATTTTAAATTTAAAACATTTGATATTCAACATATAAAAAGTGAAAAGAAAGCAAAAGTTTCACTTTTTATATATTACTTGAAAACTAAAAACTCAATTTAGTGACAAAAGTCTTAGTTGTGTAATAGTTTGTTTTAAAATTAACTTTTAGCTTTTTTTTCAGTGATTCTTGTTATTCCATAACTGGAGGTTAGTAATTAAATTAGTTATATTGATCCAATCTTTAGAATATCTAATCTATTATGGAAAATATCAAATTTATGCTCTCATATTTTTAATGTGACATTTAACTCTAATTTTTAGAGGACATACTTATATATTCTCAAATCAATTTGTACAAAAGCACACTATTTGTTAGATTAACAAAATTGATAATATGTTAACAATCTAACAATTGACAGTTAATTAACAACTCTCAGTTGTTTAAGGAAATTAGATTTTATTTGTTCATTTAAAAAAAAAACTTAAATCGGGATAATTTATGTTTCTATTAAATTTATTTCCTTCTTTTTGTTATTTCGTTGTTGCATTGCTTACAGTTTGCCACTGACAAGTTGGCCATGCTGAGACTGATAACGATGGTACAAAAGTTGGTTGGTGAGTCGGGATTGTAGAAAAGCTAACTATGATGTGAGGTTTTTGTTACTAACAACATAATTATTTAATGTACAAAGTTGAGGTTCTTATCTGGAATTAATTATTCCATAGAAGATTTTTCCTCCAAATATATAAAATTCCCACGACACAAAAATTCACCATAGTGAATCTTCATCTTGGAAATATGACTGTGAAAGTCATCACATCAATGTCTTATTTTCTAAGCAATACCTAACATTTTTTTAAATTATCAAATATGTCAAATAGAATTTATTGATTTATCCATCCAATTTTTAACATTTTAACTCTGTAATGGCCGGTCATTACACCATCTAGGGCTGGCTGTTTTTTCTAATACATTACAAACATTTAGTGAAACATTTATATAAACTAATTGAGACTTAATGGTGGGTATATAATTTTGTTCAGAACATTCTGAGGAATATTTCTATGCCATTGTATTAAATGTTTTATAATTATTATAATTTTCTGGGAGAGGAAAATTAAATGAAATTTTTTTTCAAGTTGTACAGCATAAAACACAAATTTGTTTACATAAAAAAGAAAATTGTTATATAGAAAATAAGGATTTATTTGTCTATAATGAATTATTTTGTCAAAATAAAATATTCCAGAAGAGAAGACTTTGAAGTGAAAAAGTTTCATCTTCCAATGCATTATGGTTAGGCCTATCCATGTCAACATCTGATAATTTACTGTTATCTCACATATTTTTTCTATTAGTTCAAGAAAATTACTTTTACAAGTTAGTCATCATTAATTATCTTTAGGTAAATTAATTGTACCAAAACAAGCTGTGAATGCAAAATGAACAAACAAATATAAAACTACAGTACAAACAGAGTCAAACTCAAGGCACACTGAGCTATGAACCATAATCAGCTAAACTCGTGCACAGATAGTAAAAAGTTTTCTTTGTTGAATAAAATTATACTATAATCAATGATATAGACTAATATTAAAAGATCAATTCTTCCCTTATAGGGTGGTGTTAAAATCATTGTGATATAATGAATACATATTGTACAACACTGATCCTACAAAACCATTATGTAAAATACAATTATCATTATTATACTACCACCATTATAAAATTTACTAACATTCCTTTTTTTTAGCCACAAACTTATTCAACGAGTAGTAAAACCAAATGTATATGCTAAATTTGACAAAAAACCGACTAAAATTATGACTACTTACTAGTATTAATACTTTTTCTTAAAAATTTGTAAAAAAAATATTTTGATATTATTGGATCCAGATGGTCTTGATTGATATGATGAACCATTTTAGGACCAACAGGTTAATTGAAACATTCCCGCCAAAGAAACTAATTTAAATAACTACTGTTTTGAAACTTGACCCAGAAGATATATCTGGTTAACCTACTTTTCCAAGAATTCATACTAAGCTAAATAATAAATTTGAAATAATCACAGATTTTTAACAGATGGCGTGTTTATCAATGGATACAGTGTGAGCTAAATTAAGACTGAGTTAAACTTATAATCCCATGTTAGGAATAAATGGACATATCATTGTTCCGAATGACAGTTTTATTGAGGTAGAAATGATTTCCTTGAGTTCCAGAGGTAACATTTCTATAATAAGATTTTTTACAATGTCCAAGAAATTAGGAGTTATAATATATGATTATTATTAGTATAATTGATTTAAACAGTTAACTTTCTTAGTGTATATAAAAATTACTACATAAAGTTTCGAGAGAAAATCAAATTTCATTATCAAGTAATATATCCTAGTGGCCTTGGACTGTATTAGAAACTAAAACTGTTGTAACCTACGAAAAGAATCCAGGATTAAACATAACTATGAATAAATTATACTAATAATAGGAACAGTCCATTCTTATCCAATAATTTGGACAGAATTAGGGTATTTATGTCATGGAATCCATTAATGAAGTATCAACAAAAGTGTTAAGTTTGTAACAAAAAATAAAGTGATAAGTTTGTTCTCTATAGTATATAATATACCCAGCTTATTGTCTGTAAAAGAGAAATATTTTTTCAATATTAATGATTACCTAAATTGATTTGAATTTGTTGTCCAGTAAAATATCTCTTAAGTATACTAATTTGATTAGAATTCTAAGGCCTACTTCTGTCTAGCCCAGGAACATTTGTCATCATAAAATAGCCATGCATTTTACACAGTTATTAAACATTCACTTTTTACAAAATGTGACACGATCTCTTAACTTCTTTTTGTAACACATATAATTTCAAAGAACTTTTAATTAAAACTTTTTTGGGACCAATAGTTATCGAAACAAATGTTTTGTTACCATATTCTCACGGTTGTGATGAAATTCCCTATTGATTTTGCCCCCTATTTGCGAGTGTTTGTAAGTACAGTACTTCAAAAAAGATTTTAGCCAAAAAAATCAACCTTACCAAAAATTAATTCTAGATTGAGCCTTCATAAATTCTTTACACTGCTTAAATTTATTGTGAACAATGTTTTGCTTTTTGATAACAAGTTTAATGCACTTGAGTTGTTGTATTGGACTGGAATAAAAGAATTCTTAATTGTCTATTAACAACCCTCCTTGAATTATGTTTCTCCTTAAATGTACCACTAACATTTTTGTTACTAATGTTTCTTTGAATTAGTTATTTTATTTTTAAACAAAAACATGTATTATATATACCATGATTATCCTGTGAAATGCTGCCATTCAAGAAGAAAAAAAAATGGGACAGTGTTTTAAAGGAACAAAAAATCTAACCAAAAATATACACAATTTTTGAAAACCATCCAGACTGATATAAAATTACAGGTAAGACTCATCGAAACTCTGAAGATCAAAAACCAAATTACAGATTTGTGTATAAGTGAGTTTTGCATGTTCATAACAAAATTAAGTGACATAATTAAATTGAAAATTTAGGAGAACCGTTTGTTGCAATATTGAAGACATGTAAGTAGCTTATATAAGTATTTCTGTATTTCTGACTTATTATCATAGCTAGCAATAACATTAATATGGTAATTACTGTATTTTTATTTGTGTTAATAACTCTAATATTAAAGACTCGTTTACAATAGGACCCGACAAATTGGGGCCTACTTGTGAAGTTGTATTGTGTTTTCACTAACTTAAGACCTAAAAAGTTGGCTGATCAATAATATTATACCTAAAAATGATGGTACAAACACAAGCATATGCTGTATGAACAAACAAATAAACTCCAATTACACACAGAAAGCACTTATCATCAGGTTCTCAATTTGCAATGACAAGCACACCAACAAGTTGTCCGATCAGACAAATTGAGAGATTTTGTCCAGCATACAACTAAATAAACACTCACTTATCGTTTACACTTTTACTGACAAGTTGGCCAAGTCGGGTCCTAGCAGAAACGAGCTTTAACTAATATAATTTTCAGTGTTTTGGTAAATCTAACAACATTTACTGTTAATAACACTCCAGGGACTGGCAACAGCCCTCCATTCCGAATCACTCTTCAGACGTCCGAGAGGTCCCGTCCCAGTCCTACATCCACCACAATGGAAGATGTTTTGGACTCCCTTCTTGGGCTCCCTCCTGCTTCACGTTCTCCGAGCCCTTCCAGTCCCTCGCTGCCACCTCCTTCACGAAACCATCAACGCCGTTCTTGTGGTGATCTTCGCACTGACCGCCCAGGTAGGAGGACTGTGTAAGTTTCAAAAATGTCTTTTTATCTAATGCACTTGTAGATGTTTATTTTAGTTACTGAAACAAAGAATCTAAAGTGGAACACAAGCTTGTCTTTTTAGATTTGATTTTTCAGATCTAAATATTTATCACACTATATATAAAGTGTGTACACAAAGTTGATGTTAAATGATACAGCAGATTTTGACATAATTTTTACATCATACATAAGAATTATTGGCATAAGGTCCTCACCTAAATCATCTAATCCTACAATTCAGAAATTTAAGATGTCAGCTATACTTACTTACTTAGTCGTACCGGTAGGTGTCGAGGTTTCACAGAGGGATCACCATCCCGATGTCAGCTATAAAAATATAAATATTGACATTTTAACCACACATTGTGGCCCTCAAATCCTGATCAAAAACATAAATTGCTTTATCACTTTACAACTGATTATAAAAATGTAGTTATTTGTATAATTAATTATCACTGTTCAATAAGCCACTGAAATTATTGCTTTTTCTCCTTCAAGTCTCAAGGTCTATACCAAAAGGGATCTATTATGAAACAAAACCCATAAGGATCTAGGGATCAGCAGTAATAAATACTTGAGTACCTACAAAAGGGCTTTCCAAGTTCACACAGTTAAACAAATACACTTCACACTGAAGGCATTTTATAGTCTCTAGATATTCCCTTTGATCCTTCATTTTCCATGAAGACATAAAAAAATATATATAAATTGTCCAGCTAACAAACAAATTATATTTTCTTCATGGCCTCACCAGCTATGTCTGCCATACCATGAATGCACTCTTTTCCAGGTCATGTTTTACTAAATCATATTATGGGAAATGTTTGCTCTGAAATTTTTTAATTATTTTTCTTATTCATTTTTCTTTATCATTTTTCTTAATAACTAGTATTCATTCAAGTAAGACATGTTAAGTTTACTAATTAAACAATATATAGCCTATGACAACAATATTTCATGTTTTTATTTACATACTGAAAATTGTTTCTACAAAAAGAACAAAATATAAAAATGTACAACAATTTTTGAGTTGCCAACATTAAAGAAGTTTAAAATTATGTATTATTAAAAGTTATTAACATTATCATTAAATATTTCCACAATCCCATGTTATCAACCACTTTTGTAAGCTTAAAAAAGTTCATTATGAAATTGGTACAGTACATCCATGTTCATAGTTTTTTCAGGTAGGTACTTATAAACCCTTTAGCAATGATAGTTTTTCACCTTTCTTTGTTTTGAGAAAATGTTTTTATAAACTCTTGAATATCGAGGGAATAAGTTACATCACATTCAATTGCCATAACTGTGAGAGCAATTAGTTCATTTTGCCCTGTTGAGTTGTGTAAGTAGTTTTCCACTCACTTCAAAGATGAAAATGAGCTTTCACCATTACACTTAGTTACAGGTGTGCTCAAAATAATTCTAAGAATTATATCAACATTAGGAAATGTGTTGTGAAGGTTTCTATCTTTGATGTCACGTAGAAGGGGTGAGAATGATTTTTTTCTTATAGCACATCACAATCACAAGCATTATACTGGCTAAAAATAAAATTTGCGCTAAAAGCTCATTTTAGTCTTTTCCTAACCTCATACAAAACAGATTTTCATCAATTCAACTTGTATACTGCGAAGACGATAAACTAACTACCACAGTGTCTGGGCGAGTCTATTATTTATACTGAGTGGTGAGACAGGTACAACAGTGCAATTTATCATAGATCACGGTAACAGAATAGCATTGCCATTAATAATACAGATGCTTGCACAACTTAATTTATTCTTTGGTTTACTACTAGAAAGATGAGAATCATTGCTCTGAAAAGAGGCATCAATTTTTTTCTTTACACAAATCTTATACTCTCAACAATTTTTACCTCTCAAATTTTTTAGCCTACATTTTTTATCTCTAAACTTTGTGTCCTATGTCTGTGTTTCGAATTATTTTAATATTATAGCTAATTTAAAAAAAATAATAATAAAGTTTACATACCTTGATTATATTTCTTTATGTAAAAAAGAATAACTTCTTTCAATGAGGAAAAACTCTTGTCTAAACAAAAAACAAACATAAAATATACCACCATATATTCTTCTCATGTCTAATAGATAATTTGTATACAAGTCGATTGATAGATAATTGTTTGTGTTCAGAAGTAATATAAGATTCATGTTATATAAAATAGTGAGTAGGAAGAAATAAATACTTCGACATGTGTGGTTCTATTTTATTTGAGGACATATCATTTCCCCCATGCCTTGTTATATCACTTGATAGGAATGTGCAAATGGTCTATCCCTTCCTTACCAATACCAAAACAAATATTAGACCTAAATATAATCCTATCTTGATACGCCTACCTCACATCAAATTTCAAAATCTTGAGACATTCAAAACTCCCCGATTTTGAGGTGAGATAGTGAAAGCATTATTCACTTTTCCCCTATTTTCATCATAATAAATAATATTTCTTTCCAGTATAAGCAGGAAGTAATATGCTATTATTACTTTGGATTCTTTGTTGCTATAACTAAATAAATAAAATGCATGAAGCATGAACTATGGGCAACATTTAATTCTTAATTTTTTTTAATTTGCATGGTTTTCTGCCTGTTAAACAATGCATTTATTTGTTTGCATCTTCAGCACATTTTATAACCAGTTCACTCTATTAATTTATTAATTTCAGCTTATTGCTTAAAGTATGCACAATATTGTATAAGGTTTGTGCCTCAATAAAGAACCACAAAAGAAAAAAAAAATTCCAGAGCTTTTAAAGATTAAAACGAATTTTGGAAGAACATCCCGAATCTTATCATTTAAATATTTGTGTCTACATGATTTTTTTTTTTCCTATTTATTCTCTTTTGTAAGTAAAGATAAAAAACAGTTATTGTAATTTTTTTGTGCATATTCATCTTATTGTAAAAATAGTTGATTTGTGCAGCACATGATTTTCAGACACCCATCTTCCAAAGCAATGTTCACCATAATGTAACAGTTGTTTGTGATTCGAATCCAGAACATATGTATAGTATGAAAATTTAAAGAATTTTATAAATTTCATAAACTATGACATTATTTTTAGAATTAATTATCATTATTTAGGTTTCATGTTGTGTATTTTATAAAGTATGAGGTCATATTGAATAATAAAAAATTAATGAATAACTATCTGACAAAGGTGCTTTATAGTGAAACGGCTATAATATTGTTGAAAGTATTTATTAAATTGAAATTGCTTAGATAGAATTAATATAAATTAAAATAATTTGAAGTAATTACCTCAATTTATTCTAGACAAAATTATATTTTACTTGCTGTTACACTGTACTGTTTTCCTTTTAAATGATTTTAATATACTGTATATCTAATCATGATTGAAAATTTTCGAGACTCTTATAATTACAATTGTAATTAAATTAGTGTTTTGTTTTATTTATTTATTTTTTCTGTTATTGATATAACTTATGACTAAGCCTCTACTCCAGTTTATCAGCTTTCTAGCATCCTCGTAGAAATATGTGTAATATTTCTTGGAGCTATTAGGTTTTCATTTAATTTTCAGTGGTGGAAGAGATGTCTTTGTCCATTTATTTTTCTATTAGTTATAACACATTTCGGAAAGTTTCACCATCATCAGATGTAAAATTTAAATGTTATATTTAACATAAGAGTTTCACATAAAAAACAAACATAAAACACTACAATTTTGTTTTTAAAACACTGTTTGTCTTGAAAATAATTATTTCATTGATGTGATGAGGTATTATGACTCCAATAGTTTCATCTTTGATTCTTTGTTTCTAGGCTTAACATATAGAACTAACATGAGGTTAGTATCAGGTCTTCCATGTCTGCTCTTTTGGCCTTATTTATTTGATATTTCTTCATCCTATGTATGATTTCACTTATATTTTCCATGTGTAGGATTTCCAAATTTGTTTATGTAGTTTTGATTGTCTCCAACAAATAATCACCATAATTTGATTTTTGTTAGATTATGAATGCTTTAAATACAATTTTTGAATAGTTGTTTCAAAAGGAGAATAGTTTCGTTTTGAAAATAGAATGAGAGTTTTGACCTCTATAATTTAACCAATAAATAACTATATTAAATTTATCATGATATTTCTTGACAATATGTTTAGTTGTATAGCCCAGTTTTTATTGCTTTAGTTTTGCGATTATTTACTTTTATCGGTAATAGTTTTTTACTGCAATAATTAAATTATGTCACTCTAATACCATTTTTTTTTTCGGATATGTATTTTAAATTTTCATTCATCTTTCTTGTCTTCATTTAATATTGATACTTACTTTGATGATGGGTCCCATTGAATGTGTTTAGAAGATCCTATTAATCTTATGCGTACAAGAGATGTTATAAGTAGGATTTGATTAGTTTGTGCTGATTTTCGATATATTTTTTATTTTTGTCTTGTGTAATTTGTTATTGTAAACGAAATCTACATAACTGTTTTTGTCATTTTCTAATTCGAATATAAATTTAGTTGAATATGAAGTGATAATTTTGAGTTAATTATCACTCAATAATTAATTATAACTTTTTTTTTTATATGTATTTTCCTTCTTTTTTAAACAAATGATACTGTGTATGTAACAGTATCAATATAAAATTGTGTGCTAATGTATAATATTTTAATTTAATATCCATGTATTTCTTATGCCCTTTGTAATAATTCAAAAATGAGCTGATTTGAGTTAATTATTAATAGTGAAGCTATTTGAAAACATAAAAATTATTCTTTCGAACTTGAAGAGTTCTTTCTTCGTGTTTTGTTACAAAATAAAATGAATTTAAAATTTAATTTAATTAATTATTGCACAGCAGTTTAGGGCGCCAGATGTGTTAACATCAATTTAAAAAAAAGTGAATTTAATTATTTAAATCTCAGGGTGTAGTTCTTTTAAAGGTGTACTTACAGTGACGTTTGGTATTGCAATGAAAACACTTTGGCTGAAATGTTAACAAAAAAACATTTATTAAATAGTAAAGAACAAAAACATTAACATCAATTTTGAAATAAATATTATAAATCACTTATGTTATACATCCTACTATTAGATGTTATTAATTCCTTTTAAAAAGATTTTAACTTTAAAGAAAGATCTTGAATTTATCTTTTTTTATATTTTTTAAGTTGCAACTGAAGAATTTATTATGAATCTTAACAGATTAATTTTATCTGTTTTTTAATATTGAATTTATATTACTTTAAAAAGAAAATTATGTCTGTCTATATTTAGTATGCTTCTACGTTAAGTAACATAATTATTTTAAAATATTAAATTTATTTACAAGAACAAGAAAATCAAACATAATAAATTTTATAAGATGAACAATATGAAATTTAAGTATTAAACAATACAGAGTTACCAGTCCGTTGTCTTAAACACATCACTCGATTATGGTCCAAACAGCATGGTTCCTTATACGATGGTGTTCCTGAAATGAGATGTCCCTCGAAGTCATTTTTAATGTACATTTCAAACGTTAGTCTTAAGAATGTCTATTAACCATCCGTGTTTATTACTACACGCAAAATTGTCTATTGTCTCTTTTTAAAACACGCTGCTCGTACTGAACACTTATAACAGTCTGCATTACTTTACAATTAATACAATTTATCATATTCGTCTACATTATCCAAATCTATTTAAAAACTGTCAATATAACATACTTTATAAGTTCAATTAGCTAACTAATGCATTCTGACAACACGTTCATTGTTTCTTGGCACTTAAACTGACTCTCCTTAACACAACCGTCGCCTATGAGCTCCCTACTAAGACTGATCTAGCAATTTTACCACAAGATGTCTTACTTCCGAAAAGATTCTTTCCGGTCACATATTGCTGTCGTAAAACAGTCCACACACGTCGTAAAACTCAACAATTTACATATAATATCAATTAAACTAAATTATATTAAAATTAAACATGGTAATTTATACTGTTGTCTTGAAAATCCATTTTTGTTCCTATAAATGAATTTATTAAATACAATTCATGATCCAGACATCCTGTCTCGGTTCATGCACCCGCGGATTTTAAACCTATTATAAATTTTGATTTTTCACATTATTACTAAAACCCCACAAAGATTTGTATTACAATATGTGTATTGCAATACAAATTTTTATATATAAATTTCAATTCGAAGCAAAAAAAAACTTTAATGGATGTTCAAGACATTTCATTTCAGAAGCTAAGGACTTCATAAAAAAAATAAGTATCTCTAGTATACTTATTATACGAAAGATTCTCTTTTCATATAAAAAACTAAAAAATCTATTTACTAAAAATTCTACGTTACTATCTTAATTATTAGTTGAGTTATCATAACTCATCAAAAATAAATATAACTCCATTAGCGCTAAACCTTATCTCTATTTATATAATAAAACCCATCCTCAGTTTTCTTTCCAACATCCGTTGGCTGAAACTTTCCCATCAACATTCTTTGTTGACCGGATCCTGTCACTCAAGAGCTTATCTTCCAGACAGCCGTCTATACTTTTTCTACGTCTCACCCTTTTACCAAGACGACATTTCTACATCCTTTATAGAAAATCTACCTTTGACTCTAAATATTCATCTAAATTACTCTTTCAACTCTATACAAATAAAAATTAAAACTTCTCATTTTTATTTAACATCATTACAAAATTATTTATTTATTACTCAAAATTACTTCAATTTACTTTAAAACTTTTCAATTATCATCTTTTATTATTATTTATTTTAGTTTAAATCCAATAATTATTTATTCTTTATCAATTCTCAATTACTCTTTGTCTTGCTGGGATAAAATGTTAACTACTGATTTTACAATTTTACTAAAAACTCCTCTCTTATACTAAAATTCAAAATTATAACATCATTATAAAAAAAAATCACTTACAAACTCATCTTATCTATTTCAAAATTACCTCTTTACAATTGTATTATCTCTCAGCACCTTATCTTAAAAATTTCCTTCCATCTTAAATCTTTCATGTTTCAATAATTAAAGTTGCATTAATCCCTAAAAAACTTTTCATTAAAAAACTCTTCTTATTATTTACCTATATAGTCCCGCGGGTTACCTATATATTTGTATAAATAATCTCTTTATTTCAACGTAGCTTCCTTTAAAATGCATAATAATCGTCGTTTATTCGTAGAACTCCTTAAATCTCCCATTATTTCATTAAAATCGCCGTATCTTCCTTTTATATCATCGCAGTATTCAAAAAACTTCTTAAAAACTAAAATTAACCATCAATGCAACTTAACTACCTTGTTTATAAAAGTTTCTTAACAGAACAACCTCATTTTAAATACCACTTTACTTAATAATTCTGTAAAGTCATCATCTTCTAATAAAAAACTCAAAAAATCTCTCATTTAAACTACTTCATTAAAATCTCCTTAGTCATCAATTACTTAAATATAAAAACTTCAAAAAATAAAAAAAATTTACATTGTTTCCCAGCTAAACACCTGATTTCATCAAAATCATCAAACACCTTTATTAAATAACTTCTCACAATCATCTATTATTTCAAATTCAATTATTATTTATTTAATAAAACATTATTTATTTATCTCTTCTATAAATTTCATTAGAAACTCTCTAGTTATCATTATTTTACTACTTTTTCTTTAAAAACCAAAACTTAACCTCAAACTATTTATTTTTTTTTTAAATCAAAAAACATAAAAAACTCTATTATTACTTGTCTTGGCAAATACTCACATAAATTCTCAAACTTTTACTAACTATTTTTAATTTTCCACACCATAAATCACTTAAGACTAACAACTTTTATATCATATTAACAATTAATCCTTAATATTTATAAACATCAAACATACAAATTATCATTTTACAACTTAACATCTAGTTACATATTCTAGCCAGCTAATATATTTACAATTCTACCAAATTATTCGTTGTATTACATAAAAACTCCCTTTGTGTCACGTCCGGTTTATTCCTATATATACAGATTGATCATTTCTATATACCCTACAATTTGTTCTCAATTTTACCTCAGGCTAAATTTTTTATTACATGATATTTTTTCATGTAATAATGTCACATTATCTATGCATTTTTTCTTCCTACTTACCCCCACTACAGTCCTTTTAACTGCCTACTTTTTACCGTGCATCCTTCTAATTGCTCTTTGGACTCTTACACAAAGTAACATGTTGTGACGTTGAAATGTGCAATGGTTGAATGCGATATCCCTACTAAATTCAAGATAAAGCCCAGAACACATCCCTATTTCACAACACGCCCTCTATGCAGTCCCGAAATTGCCTCATTTTTTACAAATAAAACAATTCCTTTTGACTACACAAACTCCTACCTTCCTCCCAAAATGTCCATGTTCTTAAATGCATGTATACGAAGAAAATTTAAAATTCATAAAAAATTTCATTAAAATTAACTCATCCAAAGTTGAAATAATGTTCTCATTTAGCGACTATTTTCTTAGCATCGTCGATTTATTACTTGTGTAATCCTTTCTACAAATTATTATCCAGATTCAAAAAGAAAATTTTATTTTTAATTATTGTAAGTTCTTTATTTAGGAATTTACATTTTATTCTGTTAAAGTTATTCAAGTAATCAACTTTTATTCTATTTACTTTATTTAAGGCCAATCATCCTTTATTCAAACATTTTCTGCACAGCAGTTTAGGGCGCCAGATGTGTTAACATCAATTTAAAAAAAAGTGAATTTAATTATTTAAATCTCAGGGTGTAGTTCTTTTAAAGGTGTACTTACAGTGACGTTTGGTATTGCAATGAAAACACTTTGGCTGAAATGTTAACAAAAAAACATTTATTAAATAGTAAAGAACAAAAACATTAACATCAATTTTGAAATAAATATTATAAATCACTTATGTTATACATCCTACTATTAGATGTTATTAATTCCTTTTAAAAAGATTTTAACTTTAAAGAAAGATCTTGAATTTATCTTTTTTTATATTTTTTAAGTTGCAACTGAAGAATTTATTATGAATTTTAACAGATTAATTTTATCTGTTTTTGAATATTGAATTTATATTACTTTAAAAAGAAAATTATGTCTGTCTATATTTAGTATGCTTCTACGTTAAGTAACATAATTATTTTAAAATATTAAATTTATTTACAAGAACAAGAAAATCAAACATAATAAATTTTATAAGATGAACAATATGAAATTTAAGTATTAAACAATACAGAGTTACCAGTCCGTTGTCTTAAACACATCACTCGATTATGGTCCAAACAGCATGGTTCCTTATACGATGGTGTTCCTGAAATGAGATGTCCCTCGAAGTCATTTTTAATGTACATTTCAAACGTTAGTCTTAAGAATGTCTATTAACCATCCGTGTTTATTACTACACGCAAAATTGTCTATTGTCTCTTTTTAAAACACGCTGCTCGTACTGAACACTTATAACAGTCTGCATTACTTTACAATTAATACAATTTATCATATTCGTCTACATTATCCAAATCTATTTAAAAACTGTCAATATAACATACTTTATAAGTTCAATTAGCTAACTAATGCATTCTGACAACACGTTTATTGTTTCTAGGCACTTAAACTGACTCTCCTTAACACAACCGTCGCCTATGAGCTTTCAACTAAGACTGATCTAGCAATTTTACCACGAGATGTCTTACTTCCGAAAAGATTCTTTCCGGTCACATATTGCTGTCGTAAAACAGTCCACACACGTCGTAAAACTCAACAATTTACATATAATATCAATTAAACTAAATTATATTAAAATTAAACATGGTAATTTATACTGTTGTCTTGAAAATCCATTTTTGTTCCTATAAATGAATTTATTAAATACAATTCATGATCCAGACATCCTGTCTCGGTTCATGCACCCGCGGATTTTAAACCTATTATAAATTTTGATTTTTCACATTATTACACCATTAAGAAAATTCTTAAATTATGTTGGATTAATTATGTTCCATTATCAGCCCTAATTTTTTATTCTAGAATTGATAATTGAATCTAAAATAATTTTGTTTTTAACATATATGTTCAGTTAGATTCAGAAAAAGTTCATTTATAGGATTCATATTTCATTGTTTTGTTTTCATAAAGATTTTTTTTCTTATTATTAGATTTATGTTATATCCATTGGTGTGCTTGTGTTTTTGGTGATTGAGATATCAAAAGGTGTTAGTAGCAATTTTATATCTTGTATTGTTTTCAATTACCTGTTATTAATTCATTATACATTTGTTGCTTATGGTTGTTTTGCTTTGAAATATATTATCTCCTTCTTTGGATAATCTGTAAGATGTTTTTATTAATGCAATTTACTAATGGTGTTATTGGTATGTCAGGTTTATAAATTTTGGAAAGTCATATAAATGTGGTTATAATCATCAGTTTGGTTATTTTCAACTACCTCTTTTTGTTATCTGTTAAATATATTATTATTGTGAAAGTAGTAATTTATCTGAGGTGTTTTAATTATCTGTATGCAGCATTTGGATATCAAAACATAGATTATTATGTTCTTGATTTTAAAGTTTGACAACATTTATAATTTAGAAGAAAAAAACTTGATAACTTTTTATTTCAGACCTATTTTAAGACAGAATCCAAAACAAATAAGCAATTCAGATTTATCATTTCTCAACTGAACTGACTTCCCAATCTCTTCCATGGTAGGACTAGTTGTACTAAGAAGCTCATTTTTTTAAAACTCAGAAATAAAAAAAACTCAAATATTTTCACAAACATTTTCACTTTTTCATATCTATTTTTTTCCTATAAGAAATTTAAGTAATATTTTAATAAAATACAGTTTTTGTTTTTATTAATAAAACTCATAATTCTAATAACTTCAGACACCTAGAAAAAATATTCATACATTTTTTTCCCCCTTTCTACTGATAACTGTCAGTTGTATACCATACCAATAACAGTAATTCTTGAATTAAATTTCTGTTTCTTATCTAACATTACACTTGAATTTTCTTTGTTAATATGACTTTCTTATCAATAAGTTTTCGTTTAAAATTATTGTCTGTTTTTATCTCACCTAGGTTATTGTTTTTATAACAATTCTGTTGCTGTCAGTGTTTATTTACATTCCTCAGATGAGATTGAACTTTAGCATTGAATAAATACATTTTGCTTATCTTTATCTTATGTCAAAATATTATTTTTAATATCTAGGAGTGGAGACTGTAAGTTTCATTCCTGTCATAAGTAGTTAATTTGCTCTTTAGATGGTTAAACTGCAAAAAAGGTACATAATAAAAGATAATTTAAAACACCTTTTAAATTAAAATTTTTGAATCAATCAGAAGACCATTTTGGAGAAAGTAATTGACAACCATTTTATAGTATTCCACATTTTCATTAAAAAACTTATGTTAATAAATAAATAAAAATAAAACTCTGTTCTTGAATACATAGCTGCATAAACGTAATAAACAAATAGTGATCAGCTCGAAAATAGTTTAATTATGTTCCTACTGACTCAATACATCTGAATACCGGTACTGAATAAGTGATACACAAATTTTTGTACAATCATATTATTATTATTATTATTATTACATAACTGAAAAGTAACAGGCACAGTTATGTCTAAAAAAAGAACTATACAGTGTATACAAAAAAGCACTTTATTCATATTTATCATGTGCAATGATTTTCACATAAAAATTATTGAAATCATTCAATTTGATATTATTTAGAATTGAACATAAGTTGTTTTATTTACAATAGGAAGTATTTGTAAAAACCTGTATTCTTGTCCCCATTAAATTTTTTTAAAAAAACAGAAATTTCAACACTTTCTATTTCAGATACCAGTATTTTAAAAATAAATTTCAGATATTCTTCTGAAAGCTATAATTATTATAGTAAAAAAAAAATTATTAAAAAAAAAATGTTATGGAGGAATCAAATCATTACCTGTTAAAATCCATGTTGGCTGTACTTTGACGTTTTTCAAACATATTTCTTGGAATGATATCCGACATATTACGACATATTTTTCTTTTCCTTTCTTGAATAAATAGAATTTGTCATAATAAATTGGCTTTTAGATTTAAACATTGAAATAATTAAATTACTAATTTTATAAATTGAAAATGCCCCATGTTAGTGCGCCATTTGTGATATTTTAATGAAAATAAAAATAAAATAAAATAAAACAAAAAATACTCTTGAAGAGAGCATAAAAAATGTCTTTGGGTCGCAAGTTCTTTAATACAGTGTACTCTTGGATAATTTCAAATAAAATACGGAATCCAATTTTCTGATTGAATACAGCTTTGTCTAATTTGTCATTTTTGAAACCATGTCTTCTTTCTCTGAAAGTTTATTTCTCACTTATTCTAAGTCACATATGTTATACTTCTATAAATAAAAATTCTAGTCCTTTTGAAAACATTTTCTTTCTTACACAGTTCGGCTTTGTCTCTACAAACATACTTATTTCTCTATACGTCTTATCTTTTAGAAAGTATATGTCCCACTGGCGCAATCCTGCCTTTGTCACTGTATCCCCACCTTTACACACAATGCTTTACCCCACCTTTGTCACATTTCTCTTATAACTAACATTATATATGTTTTTATTATTAACATACTTTTAACAAATTTCTCTGACCATCTAGCACTAATTATTACTTTCTTTATTTATTTTATTCTTAATTTATTTTACTCAATAACAGAATACATTTCCTGTTCAATGCCCTAAGTCAAACTTATTTTCTATTCAAACCAAGATTACAAAACTGAAAATGTACACTATTACAACATTACGTTTTGATCAAATTTTTGAATTATTATTACAATATATTATATTTATTATTATTTTTCTTATATATATATATATATATATATATATATATATACACACATTTCATATTGAGAAATATATTTAAGGCTTAATAACAAAGCAGTGACCATAATTGGCTTCCACTTATTTTGCTTATTTATGTTACTCAGTCCTCTTGTTCCTCTTAATTCTGTATGTACCAATTGATCTGCACTTACTTGGTTTTTAAAATCTGCCACTTTTTTAGAAAACCTTATTGTTAATTGTATTTATATAAAGGGAACAAACACCATAAATACAATTTCTATAAAAACAAATCTCACAACACTGATTACAAAACAAAATACCAATTTATTCCAGTTTATGAATTTAGTATTGTTTTGTAGGACAGAAAACCCTAAATTAAAAGTTTTTTTTGATATCTTGTAAGTTACATAATTTTAATAAACTTTATGTTCAAATCTTGTATTATTTTTAAATTTATCCCTTTTGAAACTGTACATACTTTATTACATATAAAATATGTCTGAATTAAGCAAGAGTGTAAAAAAAAAAATTAATAAAAAAAAAAAAAATTTTTAAAAATAAAATAAAAAAAATAAACTAGTATGAAATTTGTAACAAAGAATTAAATTAAACAACTGAGGTCTAAAAGCAATTTTCACTTTTATGTATATCACATAACATCCAGGGATAGGAAACAATTGAAGAGAGTTCACCTAATACAATTAATTATATGTAACTATTCTGGTATATGATGTGCACAAAGATGTGTCCTAATTTCAAATAATATTTAAAATAACAAATTAACTTGGATATATTATATATTTTCAGGATTGTAGAAAATTTGCTTTCTACCTTGAGTGATTAACTTTCATGTAAGAAAATGTAGTAGCAAGAAGGTTTTTACTATTCTCATGTTTTTGCACATGCTACAAAATACTTGGTTCACATATTATGTTGTGTATCATAAAAGTTATTTATATATGTTTTAACTGCTGTAAACAGGATGAAGTAATGTTATAATGATATCAATAACTTGAACATAAGTTTACATTAAGTGTATGTTTGCAGAGTCAGCTAGCAGTGGTGGGGAGGGGGAGGGAGCTCCATACTACGTAGCGGACACGATGAGGCGCCGCAGTGAAGGAAGCGATTTCAAAAATACTCCTGGTCCCCGAACACGTAGAGTTTCCTTTGAAGTGGAAGGTAGTGGCCTAGTGCGTTGCAGATATTCAAAATGCGGCAAAACAGCTACCATTGCAGATGCAAGAAAAGTTTTCAAAACGTGTCACAATTGTGCACATGTCTATTGCTCAAGAGAGTGTCGGCGAGCACATTGGGAAAAACATAGAAAAACATGCTTACATTCACGTGTTGGTGCTTTGTGTAGACGCGTTTTATCAACCGTTCGGGAAGATTCTGAAACATTGCATCATATTTCTCTGCTTGCAAGAAGAGGCTTTCTTAGTCGCGGACGAGGTGCTGTTAAGAGTTTTTTTTCAAGTCCAGAACTTGCAGAACGATTTGTTGCTAGTGGTTTAGCAGAGCTTGGTGAACCAACATTTATTCGCTGGGCGGATTTACTGCCCGAAGAAATGGGACCAGAACTTTACACAGAACTTTTAAGGTTATGTAAATCATATAATCCAGATACAAGATTAGTTCTGTATGTTGCTGTGTGTGTTGTTAGTGAAGTTCCTACGACGGGTGCCGTTAAGTGGGAACGTCAATTGGTTTCTCGTTGTGCCAAACTACGTTTAAGTCGCTCATTAATCGCACCAAAACAACCAACTGCCAATATAACTCGAGATAGTGATGATCCAGAAACATTAATTTTAACATCGCTACCAGGAGTGAGCCAAGGTAGCCAACGAGCACGACAGATTAGTTTCACTAATATCCAAAGACATTTACGACAACGAGGTGTAAGCTTACGCAGACACTTTCCTGAAGTTTACCAAAGGCTTTGTGCTTACGTTGAAGGCACATCAGAACGCTTTACTCCAGTTACCGTTTACCCAAGAGATTCTGCATCTGGGAAGAGTTTCATGTGTATTATAATGCCTGATGCTGAACCTGAAAAACTACAGCTTCTACCCACTGACAGCACACGAGTGCAGACCATTGATATCAGTCAAGAACCTCAGACTGGCTAATTCTTTTCATTCACTTTATCTTTTTAAAGACATTTCTCGTTCTTCCAGCTTTTGTATTTTATTCATTCGTTATTAACATTTCTAGCTGGTTAAAGAAAGGTATTTTTATATAAATCTCAAACAAGTTTTATTTTAATAATTATATATACATAATATATGTTTAAAAAATTACTATTATTAATTTAGATTAATATGTACAAGTATATTTATGTATTTTTAGTTTAAATAATATTTGCTACAGTTTACTGAGGGATCTCATATTCTTGAATTGCTATATAAATTAAGTTGAAACTAAAACATACATTTCATATTGATAACCAACAAATTGTGATAAATTTCATTGTTTAAATTTGTTGTTTGCTTATTGAAAGCTTTTAATAAATTAATTTGTATAACCTTAATTGGTGTGTCAGCTTTCTTTCTTTGTTTTCTTTCACGATGGCCGTTTTCGCTATTATTCAGCCTTTGTCATAAGAATTGTGTTATATAATATACAGAGTGGCCTAGACCTAGTGTTCAATTTTTTTTTTTTGTGATAGAACAAGATAAATGTGACTCAAACATACAATTTAAAAAATTCTATTTCACACACCCATTTAAAGAGAAATTATTTCACTTTTTCCAAAGAATCTGTACATTTTCCCAAAAATGTAGAAATTCTGAGATATTTTGAAGCACTCCTCGAACTTTAACAATACCATCATATTTTACATTAAATTTCAAGTAAGGATGTATAGCTTTTGATGAGCCTGAATCTACAGAATCACTAATTAAAATGATTGTAACTGTGAAGTTATCATTTTATTTAAACAAATAAATCAAAAACCTCACACAAACAATTCTTTAAAAAAATTGCTAGAGAGTAGCAAATGCTATAAAAAGTGCTTAAAAATCTAAACTATTAGAAGATAGGATACAACATTTTATTCATTACTATTTAAGTACAGTTATGTAAGTTTGGATAGTGTAAAGCGTGGTTTTAGAAAAATATAATTCAACTCTATCAAATTAAAATGACATACCGGTACATGAAGATTTTTATTATTATAGCTATAACATGAGGTTACAATTAATTTTGTATCTATACAAGTACAATACAAAATTATAATTGTTAGATGGATCACACTACTTTACAGCTTCATTTTAGTTTATTTTTGAAATGTTCTCAGTTTTCTCTTATGCAGGCTCTGGCTCTCTTTCGCACTGCTCCAACAGTCACTTTATGGCTTATCTTTTCACTAACTTTCTGTGTTGCACCTAGGATCATGTTTAGAAGTTTCTCTTCACTATTTACAGGAATTGCGTACACCTCAGACTTCATAAATCCCCACACAAAAAAACTCCATGGGATTCAGATCGGGAGATCTTGCAGGCTAAGGTACAGTTCGGCAGTTAGTACTCAACCAATCTCGGACATCTTTAGTAAAGTGACGAGGTGCACCACCTTGTTGATAAATAATATATTGACGTGCGCAGGGTCAATCATATCAAAAATTTGAGGCAAATCGTGTTGCAAAAAGTCAAAATCATCACTCCATTTAAATTTCCCTGAAAAATGTGAGGTCCCTAGAAATGATCGCTAATCCCAGTGCCCAAACGTTTATGGCTCTTGCTGCTTTTGGGTTTTGAGTATCCCACATGTGCATGTTGTGGAAGTTGAATACCACCTTGTCTTGTAAAAAAAGCTGTGTCTGTTCATAAGATTTTTTTATTTATTTTTTTAAGTGATATTGTTCAATATCAGAATTTAGTAGATAGCAACAGAAATCTCGTCTAGCAGCAAATCATTACGTTCAAGGCCTTGAACTTTTGTGAAATGGTGAAGGTAGAATTTATGTTCGTGTAAAACAGTCAAAACTGTACTTTTTTACTGATACTAGTTTAACCTGTAAGTTTCCTGCAACTAATCTCCGGGTCTTTTCTAACTTGGTCCAGAATTTGCTCTTCAACGTAATCATCCAAAGGTGCTGCACCCACCTCGCTCCGCTTCTTGTACACAGATCCATGTTCTACCAAACATTGATTCAACCATATAAACACTTGCGTGCTGGGAATTTGCTGACACACTTGCTTTTCCATTACAGATACCATATATGAAATGCATTTCCGCATATTCCTGATTTGAAAACGACACGAGATCACTGCCAACGAGTAAATGACCCAAATTTACAAAAAATACTTTATCCAATCAAAACCTAACATTGGTATCTGTGCGTGATATTTTTTTATAGATAAGGCAGACTATAATCAGATATTGACAAAGATACCTTATCTTATGATAAGGTGGGCTATAATCAGATATTGAGAAATTCTTTCAGCTATCCTTGCATGATGATTTAAACATTATATTCACTGTCCTTAAATTAATTACTTTTTTAAAGAAAATGAGGATGTCATTGAACTGATTATGTTAATGTTAGTTAAAATAGTGATATTTTAGATATTCTAGGTAAAAGCTGTTACTTTTAGCTAGCGTAATTTTGGTCAAACCATGTTTTACACTATTCAAACTTGCATAACTCTACTTAATTTTTAACGAATAAAATGTTGTATCCTATCTTCTGAAAGTTTAGATTTTGAAGCACTTTTTATAGCATTTGCTTCTCTCTAGCAATTTTTTTAAAGAATTGTTTGTGTGAGGTTTTTATTTTATTTTTTAAGAAAATGATACCTTTACAATTCTGATCAATTTAATTTGTGATTCTGTAGATTCAGGCTCATCAAAAGCTATACATATCCTTACTTTATATGTAATGTAGAATACAATGCTAATGTTAAAGTTCGAGGAACGTATCAAAATACCCCTGAATTTCTAATTTTTGGGGAAAATGTACAGTTTCCTTGGAAAAAATCTAAATAATTTCTCTTTAAGTGGGCGTGTGAAATAGAAATTTTTAAATTGTGTACTTGAGTCACATTTATCTAGTTCTATCATCCAAAAACATTTTAACACTAGGTCTACTAGACCACTCTGTATACAAGTATACCCTCATCATATGTAATTTTAGATACATTTACAGAATTTCATAACACAAAACACACAGTTAAAATATTGTTTTATTTTTGTAGGGTTATTGGTCATACTGCGGTTTCTTGTCTACTAACTTTTATTTGCCTCTAATCTGTATAGCAAATCGACATGAAAAAGACAAAGATAGAAACCTGGCAGACCAACTAAAGTAACAAAAATTAATTTTCATTGTGTAAATTTGCTTTTTCATGAACTATTCTACAATAATTATAAGATAATGTATTTGTAATAGCTATAATGTTTTACTTGCCCAGCTTATATAATATAGGGTAAGTATTAATAATCACAACTAAAAATTATATACATTAAACGATTTTTTTTTTTTTACTAATCGTGACTAAGCATGATAGCAGCTAAACAAATTTATGGTATGAGCGGGTGACTCATGTGACCCCCTTCACCCCAATACTACAATATAAAACTATTGAAATTAAGAAAAATTCAATAACAAATTTTTCATGATGGAAACGTTTTTTGCCAAAGTCTTTTAGTATTTTAACTTACAAAATTTCAAGATAGGTAATTATTTTCAGATTTTATTTCCGCATATACTGTCTAAGATAAAATGGTGAAGTTATTGCCAAAATTTAATTTCAAACCGGTTGAATCATCAACCTTGAATGAATGTTTAACCCTTTGAACACCATGCACTACTGTACAGTCTTGATTGCCAGCGTTTCTTGTGTCATCTGTTGCTAGACTGCCAGGCCAAAATGACTGTTTTTGCATAAGTTATAGAAAATTATTGATAATTTCTACAATTTTTTAAGAAGAGTAATCTTTTTTTGCAGTAGATTATCAAATATTAACAGTATATACAAAATTGGAAATATTGAAAAGCAAAATTGATTTTTTTTAAAGTTTATATTATTGACTTAAACATTTTATTATTGACTTTGACCTGTAATAAACACATATAATATAACTTTTTTGTAATGAAGTGAATATTTATCAAGCTATTAGACAGGGCTCGATCATTACCATGATGGGACGATGGGACCTTTTAATTTGTTTAGTAGTATTCAAGTTTAAGGTGATAATTACATACAAGATTCTTATGAAATTTTTGTATCAATACTTTAAGATTGTGATACTCAAGGGATGTGTCTTACTTGACTGGCTGGTCTCAGTTTATTTTAATGATAATTTGTGATGTACCCAATTGTTAATTGATGTAACGAGAATAAGTTTTTATTTAACATTCTACAGTACATATTCTATATAGGCTCTCCTTAGATAACCTTCTCTATTCATATCGATCTTACAGTAAATACAATTTTGATGTTTGATGGGTATTTAAATGGGCCATTTATTTTCCTTTTTTTACTAAATTTAGATTAAAATTAAACTATGCAATACTAGAACATAAGGAGACCACTATAATATGATGCCCATCTCTTGTTAAGAATAAAATTGGAGCCCAAAAATACAATGTTTTGGGGCATCATTTGCACCTAAGAAAACAGACCTAACAGAAATGATAGTCCAGAAAACGTTGAGAATTTGATATTAATCAGGTATCTTCATTTCAAACTGTTATCCCACTTTTGTCACATATTAAATAGCTATAACTTAACTAGTATTAAATTACAACTAAAAAAAATTGTATTTTATTTGTTTTATTAGTCAAATATTATTATTTTGTTTGTATGAAAACCTATTTGTTACAAAGTTTGTGTAACTGAAAGACATTGTTTATTTGTGTTGTGTGTGTTCAATAACAAATAACCTTTCTTAAACCAGTATGAAATATGACCTGTTTAAAAATTAAGGCTTTATTCCTCACTGCAAGGAACTGTGCAGGTTAAGACAATCTTTTATGTAAAAATTTAAAAACAACAAAATAGAGTCATGTTAAATAATTAATTGCTTTTACTATTTCTTTTATTTGTTAAGAGTAATTATGTAGTTTATAAATATATATTTTGTTTTATTAGTAAAGATTTATATAAATATAAAAGTTGTGTATGTGTTATTCGTAATTTATTTATCGTTTTGTATATTTTTAACATTTACACAAGTATAGTGAAAAGTAAAAATTAATGTTTGTTATTGTTAAAATAATAAGAGAAAACTTAAGAACTGTGCAAAATTGACAAGTCATATCACCAGGATGGAGTCTTCCACATTTTAAACTCAAAATTAAATTAAATAAAAAAATTAATGTAAATATTTTAAAAATCAGCAATTCCTCATTGTCTACAGGATAAAACAACAAGGAATTACTGACAAATATTGAACGGTTTGTGTCAAGCTTTAATTTGACAAAATCTTTATATATCTATATTTTCATTACTGCAACAGATTATATAATTTATAACACATGAAAATTAGAAAACAACCAAGCAATGTTTACCATATTAACAACAACAACAAATTGTTTACCAGTTGTTTGCTTACTATCTGTTCTTGGATAGTTTGCAAAATATAAGATTTTCAACTACATGGATTATATTATTTTAGAGTGGTGGCTCAAATTACTAAGTTGGTATTAAAATCTTGATGAGAATCCTATTATTTTTCTTCCAATATTCTTTAATATTCATAAAAAATCAAGGAATAAATATCTAACTCATATAATTTGATTCCATTATAATGGATGGTAATTATTGGTGGTTTTACTTATAGTAACTATTGTTGGTGAGGCCCAATAAAGCTGGGTCTCCAATATAAACAAAGCAGCTATTCTCAGATTCAGAATCAACTCCCTGTAAAATCAATACTGTTTACACGATTTTGTACAGTAAAGCATCAAATGAATGGTAGAAAATTGATTGGCTAAAAAGGCCAAATTTAATATTTCTTTATATTGGTGCATACATTAATTAATATAGTGTGTGCAGCTATAATTAATATAGTTATGGTGAGGTTGGAACAATATTGTTGCAATGAAAGCTGGAAGAATTTTGAAGTGAAATCAAATGAATAAGAATTTCTCCAAATTTTCCCCGCTTAATAATTTCCTGTTTTTTAACTCCTTAATAATCTCCAAAGATTTAAGGAGAAGGGTTTGGGAAATGTTTTTTGCATTAGATTGAATAATTCATGCTATTTGAGTTTTCACGCAAAGTTCACTGTGTCATCACACAATCTCTTAAATATTTTTGAACTGTTTGTAGTGTCCTTAAATGTAACACTATTCAGACAAATGGTGCACCTCTATTATAAGACAAAATTGTTCTGGGATTTCTCAATGTAACTTTTTTACATAAATTAATCAAAAAGCATGTATGTATAATGTAACTTATTAATAATATTAAACTGTTGACTCTAAGTAACAAAACATATTATACATTTTATTTGTCATGACCTGGCAGGATTTGAAAAGGCGGTTTTAGATTCCACCATGGTTACAGGAGGAGACCATATCAGAAACATTAAGAGTTGCTCTTTTATATATCTGAAAAGAAGATAATATAACTCCACCTTGACTTTGGGGATATATATATCAGGCAGGTTTTAAATACCAATGTATATTTGACCTCTGGAAAAGTGAAGTTTATTAACATTTAAAGCTTGATTTAAAATCAAACTTTAGTTATATTTTATAAACCAATAATTTTTAGTTTAAAGTCTACTACAGTCCTAATATGAGAACTTATTAATTTTATTAGTTCTAATTTCAAATATTATATTAAAAATATTCTTTAAATATGTACATGTAATAAACACCTTAAGATCTGACCATATCCGTTTGCCCAACCCTATATCTCAATAACTACTTAACCTGTTTCTGTCAAATTAGGTATAGGGAAATTTTGAGGTATGGGACATGTTAAGATTTTTTAAAATGTCACTTCTCATAAAAACAACAAAATCTATGTTTTTCAAAATTTACTTTAAAAGTTTTTATTAAATTTTGTTCAAATACACCTTCTAAGGACCCAAATAACACTTACAGATAGGTCACTATCTTAATGAATATTTTTAATTGGGAGCTATATTTTAAAAAGTAAAAATGCCCCATGTATTTATTTAGAGAAATGTGAAAAGAAATGATTCAACCAAACAATTCTATTAAACTATGTGCAGAAGAATATTACATTTTTAGTTTATCAAGAATAATAACGATAAAGAGGTAAGCACCTTTAACACCTTTCAAAAGTTTTGCTTATGATTTCACTTTTGAGATTTAAATGATACAAGAATATTCGAGTATTTCAAATCGAGGAACCCTTTCGAATCTGGTTTGTATTGATAAACAAAATTATGAAAAGTAACAATTTTGTACAGTTCTTAATTTTATACATGTAATTATGTTTTATTATCATAACATTATGTTGAAAATACTTACTATCTTTTTTAAATGATTTAGGTTGCCAACCAATTTCAAAGACTTACCTTTACTTAGGAATATCGTAATATGTTTGTAGTATCAATAAAGGCAAAATTAAAAGATTGTACAAGTTTTTTTCTTTTGTTTAAAGGATTTAATGAGCTTCCATAAAAGCCTATATTAGTATTTTCAGAAATTATTTTTAGAAAGGAAATAAATTATGTTTATGTATGAACTAAATGCCATTTCTATTACAAATGGTTAACGATTATTAGTATTTGTAGCAAAACTTCTAGCAGTAGAATTGTCTTTTTCTTAGAGCAACTATTCTGATTCAAATAGTGACAATATCTAAGTTGCTGCCAATACAAGGTAACAAAAAAGTTTATATATACAAATACAGTTATAACAATGGTTTTGCAAACTTCATTTTAAAATTATTTGTTGTTTTCATTCAAATTAATTTGTTGTCAAGAAAACTATTTATACAATAATATTTCAAGTGAAAAATATATGACCTAGACTGGGAATCGAACACAGGACCTTTGGCTTTACGCGCCAATGCTCTACCAACTGATCTATCCCAGTTGCCACTTAAATATTATTGTATTTTCAATATTTGCTGGTTAAAAAACGTAATAGCGTTAAAATCAATAAATTAAAAAAACTATTTACTTTATTTATTTATATTTTTTATGAAAATCGTTGAATTATTTTGGTGATACCTACCTGACGATGGGAGGGGGGGATTGTATGAAGTTTGAAATTGGGCCATTATTAAAACTGCCATTATTTTGAAGAGGTTTGGAGATCTTGCTGTTATAAAGTGTTTCTTACAAACTTAAAATTCAAGATATTGGATCTAAATATGCCTATAGATCAATTAAAAATAATAATAGAAATTGTGACTTTTAAGCAAGTTTAGAAAGGGAAGGAGCAGTTCTTCTTTGTCAACTTATTTCCTATAAGAAATGTTCAGTGGAATTTAAAATATATATATATATATATATATATATATATATATATATATATATATATATTGTCTTTTTTATGAAACTCAGTATTTTCATGTTTTGGGGATCATGAAAATATACCTTGAACAGAAAATATAGCTGCAGCAGTAATTTTTTAATTAACCTACTACTTGTTATAGGTTTTGATAAATGCAAAATTTTGTTGGTTTTTCAAATAAAATAACTTTGTTTTCAAATACGATAACAATAAACATGTACACAGTAAAATAATTAACATATAGTAAACTAATAATTATTTATTTTCACAATGTCTTGCTGGCTCATTATTAGTATTATTATTTATTTACACATTTCATATTTGTATAGTATTGCTTGTAAATATTAATAGTTCGTTAAGTATTTTTATATATATTTTATTTTTGTTTATGCTGAACATGTATATATATATATAGAGTTAGTTGTCTTTTGTTATGCCAATTGTTTAAAGATAATTTTACCATTAGTTAAGTTAAATAAAAAAGCCTGGCTGGTGTTCATATTTAAAAACATAAACTCGCAGTGAATTATATTTCAAAATAACATAAATTAATTATTAAATATTGTTGCGTTTTACTAATTCTAAAAACAAGTACAGTACATCATTTAATGATAAACTAATTGATTAAAATGAGTTAAAATGCAATGCTCTTTCAAAGTATATTTATTTAAAATTGTTTCCTTAATTCCAGAGGTACAACTAAGGTAGAACTTAGAGGAGGTAGTAGACTCAGTAGGGACAACTTTACTCACTCTGTAAAATTATTTTCACTACTACAGGATGTATTATATTGAGAAATCAAAGTAATATATTTAAAGTTTTTTTTCCATAACATTCTGGTTCAATTTAGACAAAAATTGTTGCTAAATACGTGTTCAGCACCAGGATGATTCCGAATTACATAAAAAACAGTTGAAAATGCTCCACAGTCTGGTAAAAACTGCTGTGTCTCTGAACATGGATGTTTGTGGTAAGTTTTGTTAGTAGCAGAATAAGTGTTGTTGTTTTTTAGTTATCTATCAAATTTGGGTAGAAGATCCACAAAAAATGAGACTACAAATGAGTATTTTGGATAGAAGAATTTAGATTTTCCATTTAATATAGTTTTATTTATTTGTTAATGATTTTATTAAATTTGATCCCTGAAATCCAGATAAAGAGACATAATATTAGAAATTAATATTTTTTTTCTTTTTAACAGAAAGTAGGCTTAAATTGTTTACTTTTTAAAAACTGTCGTCACAAACGTAATAGTGAATTTACTCCAAAATAATTGAGCCCAAAAAACTTAAATTAAGTGAGTTTACTTTTTAAACAACATGAAGCAATAGATACTGTTTACAGAACTAGGTTTGTAAATGAAAGCATCCTTTATACAAGTTTGTACTAAAATAATAATAGCATGGGCTAAATTGAAATAACTAAGATTGCTGTTGCTGAGTGAGATCTACAATATATGGAGCCAGTAAACTTTTTTAAGTGAAATGTGTTGCCTCCTAGACAACAATAGGATTGGTATATAAATGTTTGTCTTTATGCCATTATTATTATTAGTTCTGGAAGAGTCATTTAACTCCTAGACTCCTCAGCCTTTAAGACATTTAGTGTACTTCAGGATTTCTCTATCTAGCTTAGTTTATTTACCTTTGGTTAGGTATGAATTAGCCTTGCTAGATTGTTTCTCTATTCTGGAGTTGCATTTGGGTCAAAGATTGCTAGTCTTCTGCATTCTTATGCTTCACATTTCAGAAGTATGTGTTTTGCAGTTTCTACATGTTGATTGCATAGTCTGCATTTCAAGTTACCCTGGATTAATCCCATGGCATTCAGATGTTTCTTAAAATCATTGTAATGCCTGTCACCAAGCTTTAGATTTTTCTTTAGCTTCATTTGCTGTGTGCAGCGACGAACCTAGAGAGTTTTTGAATAGAGCTACCCTGTTGAGAGTTATCTTCAGTGGTCTCTGGTCTCTGATTTTATCCATTTTGGCTGGCAATTTTTTGCTGCAGCTTTACTTTGTCTACATGCTAGTTATGGGTCAAAGTAAGGCGTCATTGCTTCTTTTTTCAACAGTCCACATTTTTGTTATCTTGGTGTCCTCTGTGACCATGTACCCACCTCAATTCCAGCTGGTTCTGGGTTGATAGTTTAACTAAGGACTGGTGACAATCCCTCAATAAAAGAAGAAGAATATTCTAGTAAACTTACGGTTTTTTAGCAGCCTAACTATCCGTTCTAACAATGATGTCCTCATGACATATCCTTTCACTAGGCACAGTTGTGTAGATTCTAATATAGCCAGCACTTCTGCCTGGAATACTGTTGAATACTTTCCCAGATCTATACTTTGCTCTTTTTTAGTTGTTTTCCCATATAGCTCTGCACATACTCCTGTGTCCATGCAAGATCCATATAGAATTCTGTACTATTCTGTATAGATTGTAATTGTTGTAAAATAAAAGACCTTTAACGGTTCATTTATAAATACTACTTTATTAAAAAAAAAAATGAAAAAATGAATTTTATTTATGATTAATTTAATTTTAAAATTATTGCTCAGCTAATGGGCGCCGGTAGAATTAACTCACCAATTTTGAAAACAAACATGAATTTACTTTTTATCAAAAATATCTCGAGGTCACAAGTTCTTTTAAAGACGTACTTGGCTTAGGTGATGAAAGAAAGATCCAAATCTTTTTCTTCTGAAATTGTACATTTTTTATTTGTTAAACATCCTACAATTATTAATATTTTTTATAAAGCACATATTATATATCTTATAATAACGATTTATTACTTTTCTTTTTCTATTCAAAATGTTGCAACAGGAATTTACTTTTTTTCACAAAAATGTCCGAAGGTATTAATTCAAGATGTCCAAAGTCTTGCAGATCACGGCAAGCGTTGTTTTCCGAAAAGTTCATGTTTCGAATGTTCACACAGCACTCTAGAAATGTTATTTGTACGATAGTCATAAGATTTATCCTTAATAAAAGGATATTCAGCTCAGTACACGATTTTTGCCACGTGGTAAACGATCAGTTTAAGACACTCGTTTATAGTACACAGTCTCTTATTATTTGAAATCTTATAAACTCGAGTGTTCGTTAAGTTTTTTATATTCACTGTCTAATTACATACTTTATACTAATTTTCTCATAAATATAGTTTGTCCATTAGTATACACTAAGTCTATTACATTCAAGCACGTTTACATTTTCATTAAAAACCCTCGTTATCACTTCTCTAACCATTTTCTATTATGTTAGTCTCTATTTGAGACAAAAAATCAAATCTATTACATTTTTAAATAAAACAAGCTTTTAATTAAGACTTCACTAAAGAACATCTTACAATTATTAAAACACCTCTATGCCAACTTGCATAGGTCTGACCTCATCAGGTCCCAAGCTAAGACTTTTTTAAACACATGTTACAGCTCCAATCGCTGCCTTAAGACTGAACAAAACCACGAGATTTTCACTCTACCACTCTACCGCTTCCTCCAAAAATCCGTTGACACATCAATTTATATTTTATTATTCACCTTACATATCTACAACGTTTTACTATAAAACATTTATTATAAAATCATCTTAAAACTATTTATAACACAAAATTGTTTTCTTGGACGTTTTTTATTAATAGTTAACGGCTTTCTTTAATTAAATTTACTACAGTCGCATGAGCTATGAACCAATCAGCTTCTTTGACCTATATTCTATAGAGCCAATCACGTCGTGTCTTTTAACCCTATTATTTACTGTGTTACAAGATGAGTGATCTCAATCTATGTCTTCTCTCTTTTGGATAGTGCCTAGTGCACTTCATAAATTGTACTGAGTCCCCAATTTTTTCCTAAAAGATATAAGCAGCCTGGTTGGCTTCTGTATAATGTAGATTTATGTTTCCTCCAGGTAAGCCTGTTATCCAGAATAACTCAAATATTTAATCTTCTCTAAGAGTTCTTTGTTTGTGTTTCTTAGACTTAATTTAACTTTGTCTTTTGCTATTTCTTATGAAGGGTACAATGATTGCCTTTGTCAGGTTAATGGTCAGACTTTCCATCCTACACCAGATTCAGATTATTCTTAATGCTGTTAGAACATTTAAGAATTTTTCTTTAATCTGAACCACAATATCATTTGTGTAGCTTTGTATGTAAAAAAACCTAGCCTGTTTATCAAGGAATCTACTTCCATAGCAACAGAGAGATAATACCTCTTACCACCTTTTAAAGAATACTTCTTACTGCTTTCACACCCAGTTTCTCTCCATACCGGGTTACTCAGATTGTTCTACTCTGTAGCATTGATCTCAGCCAATTTCAGGTGGTTCTATTCAACCCCATTTTTAAACTGCTGCTATGATTGATTCATAAGTGGAATTATCAAATATATCTTGGATGTCGAGAAATGCACCAAAGGTTAATTCTTTTTTATATATCGAGTCCTTAATCCTGCTTACCAACTGATATAAAGCCGTTTCACAGGACCTTCCTGACTGATAGGCATGTTGATTACAATGAATAGGATACTTTGTAAGGATCCCATTTTGTATATGTAACTGTATTACTCTTTCCATTTTTTTTTTTTTTTTTTTTTTTTTTTTAGTACAAAGGAAGATAGACAGATTGGTCAGAATACTCTAGGGTCTATGGTAGTTCCTCTTTTTTGGTTTCAAAATAAAAACTACTCTGCTACAACTCCAAATTATTGGTTAATACTGGCCTGGTAGGTTTCACATAGAAGGGAAAGGCAGAATTCCAGAGACTTTTGTAACAAGGCTAGGACGATTACACTCGTGCCTGGGAACTTAAATGGACTAAATTTGTTTATAGCCCTAAACCCTGTAATAACTTTCATAGAAGTTTCCTATCAGCTAGCAAGGGCTCTCTTAGTAGCCTTCCCATTCTTCTGACATAGGTCCACGCTAGTTTCCGTCATTGCTATGCTTCCTGGAGAGTGGATTTTACGTAGCACCTTCAATGTATCTTTATCAAACGTAGCCAATCCTCCTTCTGGATCTCTAATGAACCTAGTTGAATGGCTCCATCAAGATTAACTATTGTATCCTAGAGACTGATTTTTCTGAATCAATCCCTTGAGAAAAATTCCTCCAAGAAGATTTTTTAATCAGTCAAAGATTTATAGTATTTTTTCTATTGACTGATTTTCTTAGCTCTATTAAATAGTAGAGTTTTAATCTTTTTTCCTCTCTAAATACATATTCCACCACACTGGACCACTTTTTGTGGATATGGACTGAATAGGAGAGTTATTTATATACGAGTCGATAATGGTCTCTTTTATGTCTGCCACCATAGAATTGGTTTGATTTTGACTCTCTTATTCAAGGAATCTACTCTATAAACTAATTCTTGATAATAAGAATTCCAGTTAGTTCTTTGGCGGTTTTGTTCCAGAATCAAAATTAAGATTCCACCTAATGTAGCAATGATCAGATGCTGAAATTTCATCTAAAACATCCCATTCTGTTACAAAAAACTAATAAACTCTGTAGAAATAGTAATGTCAATGACTTTTTACTACAAAAAGTGGGTTTGTCCCATATATTAACTACCAATAAATTATTATTAATATATTGATTTTAATGCTTATACACTTTTTTTTACCAAGCTAGTATTATTAATTATGTCAAGAGAAAAATATACGACTTAGACTAAGAATTGAACTGAGGACCTTTGGCTTTGAGAGAGTTCGAGTCTAGTAGTCCCGCAAGGAATAATCCCTTCTTCTCTCATGTAGAAGTTTGTCACCTCCTCTAGTTCCCTGCAAGTTGGAAGTTCCTTTGAATATTATAGAAGATAGATTGTGGTAATGATGTTTTCTCTTCTACGCTCTTTATATGCGATGGTGATTTTAATCGTAGTGATATATCTGAAACAGAAAGCATGCAAACCCAAACACATTAGTTGGTTCTTAATTAATTATAATGCAGGTTTCCAAGTTTTTACATTAACCATTATATATTTGCTTTCTCTTGCATTTCCCAGCTTTTTTATTTGTTTACCAATAATCCACGTTTCCTGGATTAGGGCTAGAAATCACTGACAGATTGCTGCAGTGACACCCTTTTTGTGGTGTAGATTGCACTGGAGTATCCGTTGGGGCATTCTCCAATATTTTTTCTTTGTTTTTCTAGAGTATGGTGAAAAAGACTCTACCAAATCCTGGAACGCTCTTGTCTCCACAGCTTTTAATTCTGCCAATAAAGAGTTATCTATCGGAACCATTATGGTTTGATTATTTAAAGACTTGTTTGAGTTGATCATTTTCCAGTCCTCTGTGTTTAGGGACTTCTTTTGCTTGCTAACCACTTCCAGGACATTGGCTGCCTCCTCTTTGAGTAGACTTTTGGAGCTTTAAAAAAACCTTAGTCACTTTCGGGGTAGGTTTCTTTTACCCTTCAGTAACATGGTTTAGCATTTTTCCATGGTTCCAAATTCGGTACTATCCTATTATATAATTTTGTGGATTTGATGTTCACATAAACCATAATACAGGCTCCAGCTTCTAGGTAAGTATTGCTGAACTGTGGAAATTCTCCATGCACTAGAGTTTCGAATTTTTAGGGATAGGGAACATTCCAATTACGCTATCAATTCTGCATTAAGTTTGTAATCAGGATACTTATCTGGCACTATTGCCATCTTAAACAATGATAATTAATTTCTCTCTGTAATTTCTTTCTTTGATCATCTGTTTTCCATATTTTGTCAGGAAGGCTTTTAAGAGTGTTTATCTGGAAACCCAACATCCACAACTGAAATAAAATTCACAAATCTTGTGATTATATACTAATTTTTATTACTTTTACGGAAATACTGTAGAGTCCATAACCTACTACACTAAGCCACTTCCCATAATACATGTACAATTAAGTAATCATAACTTGCAGCTTAGTTAGTAATTTTTATTGGCAGTTGATTTCAACTGAAGATGATGATGGGAACAGAGTTGTCAATTCTTATTCAATTAATTAAACATTTATGTTAAATTTTACTATGATTTGAGTTTAATGATGAAGCACAGTGATATAACTACTGTAAATACAACACTGCAATCTATAAACCAAATTTTACAAAAACTTAATTATACTTCTTACATATTAAGAAGTAGGTAATGAAAACACACCAAAATACAGTTTTTAATTGAGAGAACTGTCAGAAAATGTAATTTAGGAAAAAAAAGGATCAATAAATAAATCCAGTGGATGGGTGAACTAACTATGTTGAACATAATTCTATTACTCAGTTCTCCACTAAAAGCCTAGTGAATGATTAAATATTCATTTATCTAAGAGAAACATTAAAAGATAATTAATAAAATGTAATCTAATTTTTGAAGCTTGATAAACTTCAGCCCTCAATTCATTTGTATATCCTCCCTCGCATTCATAAAGCTTGTCATATCCATGCCATAAAATACTAATATAAGCAGCTGAATAATACCAAAATTGGGGAGGGGGGGACACATAAGAAACTTTATATTTAAGTACAAGTAAAGTTATATAAAATAAAATTCGAACACAAGATGTCACAAAAATTATATTTATTTAATCAAATGTGTTTCAACGACAAAGTCGTCATCCTACAGTATATAGTTATAGTTTAGTTATTGTAGCTCACTTATCACTGAGTATGGCGACTTTGTAGTTGAAATGCATTTGATTAATTAAACGTAATTTTTGTGAGATCTTGTGTTCGAGTTTTATTCTATCTAATATTATCTCACAAGTCAATCTCAATATTTATTTACAAGTAAAGTTACATTTACAATTCAAAACTTTTAAAACAAAATTAGATAGGTACTAAACTAGTTTATATAATGTTAATAAAAAAAAAGATTTTATTGTTAAATTTGTTAAATCCTTTCTTTTTATAGTTGTGTAACTGATTTTAATCAAGTTTAATATAATTGCTGTCTCCTCTATATGAAAGTTTGCATATGACCTCAAAGTGCAGAGTTTTTATACATTGTATTATTTAGCTTTCACATAAACAATCTCTAACTATAACACCAATAGAAATTAGGTTATAAAATATTAACTAATGTATATTATTATTAATAACCTGATTTAAAGTGGGATGGATAATGTTTGTTGCTAAATATGTTGTTATTATTACAAATTAAAATTTATTTGAAATGATCAAACTAATAAACATGATCAATTTAAGACATTGCTTAAGTTATTTCCAAGTAATTACCTTTTTTAACCATACTCATAAGAAGCAAACAAACATACTATCTACAAACATTTAATGAACTTAACCTTTAACTGTCCAAAATGTTACTTATGTTGAGGCATAACTAATAAATTTGAGTAGAAAAGAAAAATCAGATAGATTTCAAAAGAAAAAATGAAATAAAAATACTAATGTGTCAGTTTAATTTCTAAAAATAGTTGATATTAGAAGACAGTGTATTCCAATATAGTGATGTTGTGTCTATGATTTTATAATTAAATTTCAGTCAATATATCGTGTCTTGTCGGGAAGATCTAGGCAATTTAAACAAGAAACAAAGAATAAAACATCACCTCCATAAAAAGAAACTACAGTACTACTCTCCATTGTATACCTTTCACAGTATCAGTTCCCAACGTTGAGTCATGACTCAAATTACATGACACAGTGAAATGACAAATATATCTGAGGGAGGAAGATGTACTTAAATAACTCATAATTTGATGAGAAGGCAACAAATTCTCTTAATAAATCTCTTGATGTTCAAAAATACACATGGATTTTGTCAGATATAAATTGGGTACATATTTTAAAGAAGAGTTACTATTTTCTGAACCTTTGGAGATCATAAAACAAGCTCAGACTTATTTGAGTTGCTTTCAAACATTTATTAAAAAATGACCTACAGTGAACAAATCATATTGGACTTTGAGTAGGATTTCGTGAACATCTGAAAGATGCCAGTCCACAAGTTTGTGACAACCTTTCCAAAAATAAACTGGTCTTATTTCCCTTTTTAAATCAATTTAAAAAAGATGTAAATCAAGTTCGTATAAATCACCAGATACTATTTTTGTTGACTAATTAAAAAAACTCCACAAGGAGTTTGATGGTTATAGTCCACAAAATATAAAAGTTAATGTTATGTGGTGAGAATTGGAGATGGCATTAATGTCTTTCAGGAAGAGCTTATTGATTTCCAAAATAGTCAGTTTATGAAAGAAAAGTTTGAGGTAGTCTCACTTGGAAAGTTTTGTACAGAGAATAAAAATAAACTAGTCAAGAGTGTTTCCTGTTCTAACTACAAATCTTGGTGGTGCAAGGTTCTCTAGCATGACAGTGATAACACAAAATCAAGAAATAACTTTGATCCTCAGTACAATCTTAACAAATGTTCTTTATTTGTGAACTGAGTGCTGAACATAACAGAGCATGAACAACATTACAGCACCAAGTGAACCATTCACAATCATGATATATGAATGATGTGATATTGAATTTTTCTAAATTATCTTTTTGTATATTAATTTCATATCATTTTAATTAATTATTACACTTGTCCTATTAATAACAAAATCTACGAAATTTGTATTAATAATAAACTTCATCCATCTTTAATTGTTAACAAATAAGTTTGTCCAGTGTAACAATTCGAAATGTCTACAAGAATTTTATAAAATTGATTACATCAAAGTGATGTGTGAGGAAATAGCGAACACTGAAATTATGTCATTGAAGGGACACGCCCATCTTCATGTGAGACCTGAATCGTCTATCGATCCCGTCAAATTTAAATTTAAAAAGAAATATATATACAGTATATAATATAGATTAGTATTAAGATTTTAAAATATAGAAGTTATTTGTTTAATGTATATACAATTTAATATTTGGAATAAAGAAACTTACTATTAAAAATTAAATCATAAATTCGTACAAAAATAAATAAATAAAAATTATCATTATCATCAACTTATTCATACATAGAGATCATTGTGAAAGTGGGGAGTGATTTAGATGGCGGTTTATTCGATTTTGGCAAAAATATTAATTATTAGAGCGATTTAGTGAATCCAGCTTTCGTTCTGAGCAAATGTATATGTTTTATCCAAATTTAGAGGAATTGTTCAAGTGAAATAGTGTGGTAGTTGTCTAGTATAGGGATGTTCGATTTACGATTGTGAAGAGGGAAACAAAAAACAGTTGAATATGAGGGAAACTTTCTAATATGGTGAGACCAAACCAATAGCCTAGATTCGGAGCAAATATTCATTATAGTAGACTTTCACCAGTGTATAATGTATATATAATTGGTGGACAAATATAGAACTATATCATTTCATTCATAAATTTTTTGGTCATAGTTATTCGTTCATATATGTGTAAAAATATTGAACTTAATTTAATCTTTTATTTTATAATTAACGCCCATATATTTTTTTTATAAGATTGGAAATAAGTCAGCACCTAACCCCACCCGAGATAAGAGTGAAATTTTTTTTGTTACTTAAAGAAAAGACTATAATAGACATTAATTCATACCAATATAATTTGATTTTTTTTCTTTCTGATAAATAAATGAACAAATTTATTAATTATAATTAATCATCTTAAAGTATATTGTAATAATGTTTTGACGTTATAATGAAAGGTTATTAAAATCTTAAATGGTTAAATGGATTGTTGTTATATTTCATTTCTCAATTTCAATTTTAAATATTGGAGAATAATAAATATAGTAGAGTGTATTGTTTCAATTTTTGATGCTCCAAACGTAGAGCTAGTTTGAATTTTGGATCTTATTGTTTATATATATATATATATATATATATATATATATATATATGTGTGTGTGTGTGTGTGTGTGTGTATGTGTGTGTGTATGTGTGTGTGTGTGTGTTATTGTACCAGGTATCACTGGTCATATATAAAAACAAATACTGGTACTCGAAAATTTTTTGTTTTCTTAGTCAAAATATTTCAAACAAATTACACTTACACACAATAAGGCACAATATCCTAGGACTAATGTCAATTACTCATGATGTTTCGCGAAGAAATAACGCTTTGTGTCTTCAGGTGTAATCCTTAGATGGTGGAGAATAGATTTTTTTGAATACCAGTATTTGTTTTTTATATTTGACCTGAGATACCTGGATGACCTTCTTTGTCAAATCTGGGTGAATTCATTAAATATAAATTATACAAACACCTCAGCTAATAATATTTTTCAAGATTAAGATCTATGAAAGATTATCGTAATAATATTTCTATTGTGTCACATACTTATTGATTAATTGGTATGTTCTTCCTCTTTTAGATGAATAATTTTCTCACACAAACTCTTATAAGAAAGTATATTCATTACAAAAAACAAGTATGGGGTTTTTGAATGACACTGATTTTTAATGATGATAATCGTGGTTTCATTATTTATTAACTAAGAAACCGGTCAGGTCAGTTATTTGATGACAAATTAGTGTGTTTATTATTGACAAATTTCATTCTAGATCTCAGAACCATTTTATAAAAAGTGTATAATTATTATCTTACCCAAATACCTAGTAACTTGAAGAACTATTGAAATAATATAATCCACTAGATAATTTGTAGTAAATATCATAAACAAAATGGATAACCAAATTTTATAGTAGAGTTATGAATCATTTCTCATAATTTTAATAGGTAATTTTCAGATGAAATAAATTAAAAGCTAATTTAAAAAACTAACTATTTTTATATATACAGTAAATATCCTGACAACACATGAGCATGGTCTAGATTAAAAACACTCATCTTCTTTTATCTGATCATTGATAATTCGTTTTCCTGGAAAACTATTTAACCAAGTTCAAATACATGGTTATTTTTATAGCTAATAGGGTAACCAGTTTGAAATATTTTGCCCTACACTCAAAGTGGAACACTAAAAAATTTGACAGTATATCTCATTTGTTGACATTTTTCCAAAGCTTGGACCAATGTGATAGTTTGTTAGATGAAGCATGATGCCTCTTTAGTGAAAAAACAAAGGAAAGTAAGAAAAAGTCTACCTTTGGAGCTTTCATTGTGAATTAATGTAAGAGCTTATACTTTGACATTTTTCCAAGGCTTGAACCAATGTGAGAAGTCGTTTGTTGTAGCATAAGGCCTCTTTAATGAAAAAACAAAACAAAGTAGGAAAAAGTCTATTTTTGGACCTTTCATTGTGAATGAATGTAAGAGCTTAGACTTTAACCTGGTTTGTGTACATTTGTTATCTAAAGTAACAAGTCATCTCTTATCATTAATTTTTTTTTTTTTACAGACTAATGTTTTGTCAGTATAATAACATCTTCCGGCTAGTTCTGATCTGCGTAACTGTTCAAAATGAACTGTTTCAGTTATGAGTGCCTTAATCTAGCCATGTGGATACTTAACATTGGTGAATCCATGCATTCAGTTGCAAACTACTTTAATGGGAGTGTTAGTGTGATCTATCAAGCCAGGACAAGGTTTCAGGATAACCGGTAGTTTGTGAAACAGGAGAGGAATGGCGTCACACTTCAGGAGAGGGCAGCCCAAGTTGGTTTTTAGTACGTAATCCAAGCTTATAGAAGACGTTGACAAAGAAGTTTGTCCAGGTATCATTCAAGCTGAAATTAGATGAGCAACAGGTAAATTGATTTAAATGCAGAGAGTATGCAGAATTTGAAGTCCATGGTGGCCGAGAAGTTTCCAAGGTTAACTTAAAATTACAAGCAAATGCGCTTGCAATGAGCTCATGATCATATAAACTGGACTCGTGACCAGTACAACACATGTCTGTGACCCGATGAAAGCGAGTATATTTGTACAGTTCAGATGGATTGACAGAGTATGGAGACACCCAGATGACCACTATATTGAGGCTATTGTGACCAACAAATTAGTTTATTTAGATGGGTCAATTTCAATGTAGGGTAAAATATCTACCTTTCAACCTATCCTAGCTAAATATACTTGAACAAGGTTCTTGAGCCATTACCTCAAGAAATTGTAGAAATTTCACTTATGCTGATGACAATGTTCATGCTCATTGGTCCAGAGCAGTCAACAATTTTTTTGCTGAGCATGGAATAATGTGTATGATGTGGCCTGCAAAATCACGTGATCTGAATCACGTGGAGAACATTTGGGATCATCTTAAAAGACAAACCGGGGTTCGTATAGTTAAGTGATAAGGCAAAGAGGATTCCCCACTCACTACTGAAGATCATCAGAATGTAAAACCAGTGGTATTTTAAATTTTTTTTAAATTTTGAGTTTTCACTTTTTGGAACTTAGATCCAAAGATTTTAATTCAATTTATGTTTATTGTTGCTTCCCCTAGCCATGAGAAAAGCCTGTACTTACCCAAAAACCCGAGATAAGACTTATGTTTATATATTAATGTTTCGTTTATGTAAAGATAGTCCTGTGATAGTTAAATGAACAGTTAAGACTACATATTATACAAACCGTCCTAGAAATTTTGATGAATTTTTTTAATGTTTGTTTTGATAACGGTTTTCTTGTTTGTTTTGTGTTAGACTTGAACTCTATCCTACATCATAATTAGTGAACAATGGCCAATTCTTAATTGTGATACTTTATAGATTTGTTAAGGTCAAATAATTTAATTTCATACAAACTTCAATTCAATAGCAAAGACTTATGAACTATCCATTCAAATTTATATTTCTTTAATTTTACATTCTTTTGAATTTATTCCTTTTTGTTAATAAATTTAACCTATAGTTTCATTGTATCTTGTATATATATTTATTTTATTGATGAGAGTGAAATTAATATTAAAAAATAAATATCAAATTGAGATCACATAAAAATTTAAATAACTAATGTTTATATTCAAATCATACCATAATATATTTGATGTTGTGTAAGCCTTTATGTTATAACAATGACGCAACAACTATTGGCTATTTTAAAATAAATTGTTTTGCATTTAAAGATAGTAGAAAATATAGCACGTGTGAAGTAAGTTACATTAATCCAAAATGAGTATGATTTTTTTTTTTTTTTTTTTTTTTTTTTTTATAGAGAAGGAAAAATCCATCAAGGACCTTTTCTCACCTAGGGCTCTGCCCAGGTTGTGCCGGACTCTTACCGACTAAAAAAAAACCTCCTCTTCACCGCGGGAATCCAGACTGGAACCGCTTTCGCATAACTTCAGCCTGGCCACCTGTATCATCTTGTGTTCTCCTCTTGTCTGTTATACTAAACTTCTATCTGTTCCACAGTCATCTCTGTTCCAGGCACCCTTCCTCTCTTTTGCTACGCAACACGGATTCGACATATGTCGCTACCACATTCCAATTGAAAATGAGTATGATTATTATCTGCAAGGGTATTTTTAATAAAATTATTTTACACTAAAAGTTTGTTTTATCTTAAACCATTTCTTCATGTTTGAGAAGGTTAAAACACTACAAAACACAATAGGGAAAGGGGGTGGTAATTAATGGCAAAAATGTTTATCTTACTAATTAATAAAGCCACACGTTGGTGTAGAAAATCATAAATTAATTGAGAAAATCCAATTTGAATACAAACACAAGTAAAATATGAAAATGTATTCCAATAAAAACAAAACATATCCATGGGCAAATTTTAGTTAGTTTAATATGAACTAGATTCAGTAGATTGAACACAAACTTAAATTAACAGAAAATAGCAACTATCAACAACTATTCAAATTTATAGATATAACACAAAATTATAAGATTGTCTTTTCATTAATATTCATAAATGAGAAAATCATTTAAGTTCATGTAATGTCCAACACAAATCAATATAATCACTCAATGGCTGATTGAATTAAATAATTAAAACTCATTAGGTTATTGAAATTATTCTCCTGTTACTAGATTGAAATTCAATTATCTTACTATTCCTTATAACAATTATTAGTTCATAAGTATGTATAAATGAACAATTATTTACTCAAGGCTGCTCAAAGATCCTAAAATGATTGTCTCTATCAGTTATTCTTACTTAACTAGATAATAGTGTAAACACAAAACAAATCTTAAAATCAGGGAGGGGATGGTTCCGACTTTTCCCAAGTATAGGGTGCAAGAAACACATAAGAATTAAATAAGGACTAAGTCTAGATAGGGTAGTCAAAGTCAAATTATCTCTAACTACAGTTTATTTTAAATATGGTAGAAAGGGCAATTTGTATTCACAAGATACAAAATGGAAATATTATTATTAAAATTCACAGTCAATCAATTCAATTATAAGGTTCAATTACACAAAGAAGATATTTACTTATTAGTCCTGTTTTTTTATGTTTAAGATAGTTTGTTCAGCATTGGGAGTTTAGTTCAGGAAAAGATGGTTGATATTAGGTAAATAAAAGTGGAATGATCTCACCAGATTTGTTAATTTTTGTTTGGTTATATCCTTCTTATATATTGGGAATCGTCTTTTAAACACTACTTAAACTTTTCCATTACTTAAACTTTCCAGCTAAAATTCTATTGCAAAAACTATCCAGCTACTATTGCAAAAACTTTATTTCAAAGTAAGCAGGGGTGACTTTGTGACACTTTTTTGAGTTTTTTTCGTGTAAGTTGAATAAAAATGATTCAACCTCAAATATAATTACTACTATATGTAGCTACACTCTTTGGTTATGTAATAACATATAAACAAAAACCAAATATTAATGTATGTCCTAATTACAAATAATATTAATTGTCACAATCTCACCCCACAATGCGGGGTGACTTTGTGACAGTTTGGTTTTTCTACTGAAACTAATTGGGAAAAAACACAGTAACAATGTAACCCCACAAAACTTTATTTTAACATCAGGAACAAGTAAAAAAATTACAAAAATGAATTTCAAACGTCAGGATTTGATAAAAAATTATACCTATTGTTTCAGGCGTTGCAATTCAAGAAATTATTACCCTAACCTTATAAATCTACACCAATCACTTTAAAAAAACCTCTGTTGCTTATTTGTTTGGGTGGGTTTATGGTGTACAAAACTTCTTCTGCGTCATAAAAAATGGCATCGGGCTTTGATGGCCATTTCCAACTCTTCTTCGATCGCTCCATAACAGAAACAATGTAACCGCCAACCTTTTTCTCTATGATTTTCCCTGGGTACAAATTACCCTGCATCTGTCACATAGTCACCCCATCAACCTTTTAAATTTTGGTTATATCAGTATAACTTTAAAACAAAAGAATATATTTAAGTTTTTTAAATGTTAAAAGATTACAAACAAACATTGTAATCACAAAGTCACCCCCGCTTACGGTAGCTGTTATGTCCTTTTGCAATTATATTGTTAAGTAATATTTGTTTAGAGGTGACATATATTTTATTTATGTTTAATATTATTATATATTTAATAAAACTGGAGAGCCCAGGCTTCGTTGAACAGCAGCCATCGTATGAAATCCATTGTTAATTATTGTAATCACAGTTAAATTTATATATACCCTAGAGCCCTAGACATATAATTAAGATCATAAGATTAAAATAATTATTTCTGGTATAAATCGAACCACAAAATGTATATTAAAGTGACCAAAATATTATAGCTAGGTCAATTTCCTTGTCTGATAATTTCGTAACAAATTTACAATAAATAAAACAATATTTGGCATCTAGGAATGGACAGGTTACTATGTCCTACTAAATTTTTAGCTATTAGACAAAAATTTACTTTTGATTATAGTTTGTAAATTCCTGAAAATTATGATTTCCGATAACTTTTACTAAAAAAATATATTTCATTTGAATTTAGAATTAAAATTTTTAATGGGTGTCAAATCTAATTTAATGAATCAGCTGATTTTACAGAAGGAAAAATTAGGAAAGTGGGCAAGAGAAGTTTACAGAAGGAAAAAGTAGGAAAGTGGGCAAGAGAAGAGCAATCACTTTTCTCTTTTAAAGGAAATTCTAGAAATTATTTGGACAAAGTCCAATACATGAGCATATCGGTATTATTTTATTGTATTTTCAATGAAGATTTTTTTTTAGTGAAATGGATTATTTTATATGGCAAACCATAATGTGCCTACTTTTTAAAATTACTAGAATACTAGACAAACCCCGTGCAGCGCAAAGCGCTGCGTGCTTGCTTTGCTCATAATAAGGAGGTCTTTATCTTCATATTGAATTTATTAGTTTTTAATAAATCTGAAGAATATAAAAGATTAGTGGAGGGAGATTGGGATAAAAATATTTTTTTGTATGGCTAAATTATTTATATGTAAAATTTTGATAATATGAAACAAATTAAAATTTTAATTGACTTAGAATTATTGTTAATGACATCTTATAATTAGTTAACCGTTTAATAGTCTAATATCATTAGCCTTGGCAAAGTCGAGAATGTAGAGTTGGCCATATGAACTATTTTATTTATTCTCAGCATACAAAGGTGAAATGAGATGATGAGTTATACCATGAATTTTAAATCAGTAAGGACCATAATTTGGTGGAAGGTCAATTTTTGCACCGAAAGAAGCAAAAGACATTGCATTGGTGTACTGGCGAATGTTCTCCCTAAAATTTTTAGATTTAATATTGTTACCAGTAAAAAGATCTTTCAGTTCATCAATTATGGTTATTGGCTTTAGTTTTACCTTGCCTTCATAACAACAAAGGGTAAAGCGTCTTGATATATTTACTTCGGGTTGGAAATACAGTGCAGAACAGTACTGACAAACTCCCACCAGACCACCTATAGAATATGGATTAAGAGTAGGTGTAAACTTTGAAATGGCACACTTGAAGGTTGGTTTTGATATTTTTTGGTGCATTTATTGTACTATTTCATCAGCAGGATTGTCAGTTTTGTTAGATAATTTACGTCTTGCTCATTCTAGACGACCGGTGAGGGTGGGTTTTCTTTTACTTTTTTTGCAGTTGCTGCAACATCGTTAAAATAGTTTGTTTCATTGATAGCTGCTGAAGAAGAAGAAGGGTCTATTTCTTGCATTATTTCATCACTATTTCTTGCATGTAAGGTCACTTTTGTTAGTTATTTTACGTCTTGCTTGTTCTAGACGACTGGTGAGGGTGGGTTTTCTCGGTAGTTTCTTTTTAATTGCTGCAACATCGTTAAAATAGTTTGTTTCATTGATAGCTGCTAAAAAAGAAGGAGGGTCTATTTCTCTCATTATTTCATCAACAGTAGAACCAGTTTGGTTGGATGGTTTGGATCTTGACCGTTCTCGACGACCAGTAAGTGTGGGTTTTCTCAGGCTTTTTTTTGCGCTTGTTTGTGGTGTCCCAATTACACTTTTGAAATTACCAAAACTTTAATATATGGAATTCAGCTGATTAAAGTTTTGTCCGTATGTCGGATCGTCTATAATCACTGTATCGATGCCAGCCATTGTTTCATTACGTTACTAACACACTCTAATCGAATATCATAATGATTTTCTAAATGTCCATATAAACAATAGGAAACACTTCTAAATTTCCAGTTTGGTTGGATGGTTTGGATCTTGACCTTTCTCGACGACCACTAAGTGTGGGTTTTCTCAGGCTTTTTTTGCGCTAGTTTGTGGTGTCTCAATTACACTTTTGAAATTACCAAAACTTTAATATATGGAATTCAGCTGATTAAAGTTTTGTCCGTATGTCGGATCGTCTATAATCACTGTATTAATGCCAGCCATTGTTTCATTACGTTACTAACACACTCTAATCGAATATCATAATGATTTTCTAAATGTCCATATAAACAATAGGAAACACTTCTAAATAAACAGTTTCCATCTCCAATAATAAATTGGAGTTATGTCAAAATTAAGTAGCCTAGTCATGATCATAGTTTTAATCAAGCGATGCTAACCAAACAAAAATTTACCAGGTATAATAATATAACATCTAGAAAATTAAATATGTTATTATTTTGTTATGTACTTAGAAACACAATTCTACACGTGTTCTTAAATGAAGTAAATTACAATATAAACAAACAATGTTATGATAATAAAACATATGTTTTGTTATAATCAGCTGATCTGTGCTGTTATATTCAGCTGATCAGTAAATACAATATTAATCAATAGAAAATAATGATTTTAAATTACATTTTTAGAATATTAAATGAAGGATATAGTAAACTTTTCAGGCAAATGGGCAAATAATATATAGATTTAATTACCTTTCATTTAACACAACCCGCATGTAAATCGGTCCAAAAGAACTCCAGATCTCACTCAGAATAGGCTTAAAATTTTACCCTGTGCCATAAGAGTTTTAATTTCCGTTTTTACAAAATTTAGTGGAGTAATAGCTGAAATCAAAGCAAAATGGGCAAATATACAGACAATTACCTTTCATTTCGTACCAACCGTGTGTAAATCATTCCAGTAGTATGGTCAGGCTCGATGTCAAGCTTTAAATTTCTTCCCTATGTTAAATCTCCATAAGAAAAGTTTATTTTCAATTTTTGACTCAACACAAATATTTTCAAAATACAAATAAAACCTGTACATATAGGACCGCTAACCTTTGTTTTGGTACAACCCGCATGTAAATCGGTCAAGTAAAACGGCCAGGGTCGCTGTCATTAGTTTTGCAAAAGTTTTTTTAATATACAAGATAAACTAATCAGTTCTAAATGTGAAATATTCTTAGGTTATAAACCTCCTCATTCACTATTTATAAAATAGTAATACTGCCCACCTAAGCAAAAGTGCCGTAAGTCCAAAAATTGGATTTTGCGAAAACATTGTTTAAAGTTTACCACATTGCTGTATTATTTCATATGACACTAATATATTTTTTTTTTACTCAGTTGTTGGATGCATTTATGTAAAACACATGTGGGATGTTTTACTGTATGTCCTTAATGTTTAATAGGTTAAAAAAATAGAAATAAAGAAAATACCGTACATACGGCACTTTTGCTTAGTTAATGTGTTCAATAATTGTTTTTTAAGTGCCGTTTGTATTCATATCAAACACTAGTATATGGTTTTCTGGTACCACTGGCAAAATAACAGTATCTGATAATGTTTCATTTGCAACATTGTCTCCTGCCAATATTTGGCATACACTGAAACTTGACGGTCCAGGTTCTTCATTAGACTTTGTTTTTAATAAATCACTACATATATTATTATCATCTTTAGGTAGAACTGTTAGCGGTTTACCATCTTGTTCATCTGAACCCGTCTTGGTGCTTTCAAGAGCTAAGTTAAATATAAGTTTTGAACGAGCTGACACAGTTTTACACTTTAGATTACTCATGTTCCATAACAAAACCAAAATACGTTAACTTTAAATACCTTAAATGTCCACTAAACAAACAAATATCAACTATAAATATATTTTCTCTTCATACTTAACATGCACAGTAACTCAAAATAAACTGATTTGCAACCAAACATAACCTCGAAAATTCACTGACAACAAATAAACAGTGCAGTATGTTCACCAGCCGTTAAACATTTACTAAGCAAGACTGCAGTATGTACACCAACTGCTAAGCAAAACTGCCTTAAGTACAGAGGTCTAAGCATAAACGCAGTAACTCCAACGGAGTTACTGCACTTTTGATTAGAATTGTGTACTTGCGGCAGTCTTGCTTAGAAACATGGTACTTTATACTGGACATACTGCAATAGAAACCCTAATATCTCATTATGTGTTGGAGATACGTCAATTTTGACTAGTCCATTGGATTCCCCGTGGTCTAAAATGTAGGAAACCATATCTAACTCAAAATTGACATTTTTGGACTTACGGCACTTTTGCTTAGGTGGGCAGAATACTGGTACCATTTGTACTGGGTTAGCGACTACCTTGTAATATATTATTTCTAATTAATAATTGAGGATCATAATAATATATAGAGTAAATTTTTGCGTATATAAAAAAAATCCAAATCATAAAATATACTTTATAGAGATGTGTCCAGGCATACAGTTTTGGTCTACCTAATTTCTAGACATTAGTTTGCCAGACGTCAATCTCAATCTCTAACATAACCTTGCAAAGATGTCGCTATAACATTACGGGGTCATACTGCCCGAGTGCCTGGTGCTGGTGTTCTATTGCATACTGCATAGATAACGGTACAGAGTAGTTGGTGAGTTGTATTACGGGTATAACGTTTTCCTTGTACCTGGTCTATCTAATTTCTTAAATTTGTTCTCTATTGTAAAAAGAGAAAGTTGAATTGTCTAGAACGAAGTGCCTATGGTCAGATAGGTAGTGACTGTAAATATAGAGTTAACCTGTTTCGTTTTTAATTTGTGGCATTTTCGTCGTTATTTACACTTGATATCTTCAAACAGGTAATAATATCCTATTATAATGCACATTTTATGCTTATGAATTTTGTAGGCTTGTTAAAGGGATTATTTTCTAAAACCTTGACATGTAACATAAATACTGGAATGTTTAACATATTGTATTCAGTGAACAGGTTACTTTTCAAAATATAGAGTTTGAAAATGTAATATAATTAATGCCATGTGTACCCTATTATGTTAACAAAGTCAATGAGAATGCGCAATAGCTTTTCAACATTAATTTGGCAATTGACGATTTGTTGAGCAGTGATCTGAATTTGTTAAAACTTACAAAATTATTTGCAGGAATGACCCATCAAGACACAGCTATTGTTTTATCATCATTTGTGAAACTGTTTAGGATTTACAGTTTAGGTATTCGGTAAATTTTTAGGTAATTATGCATTAAAGCTCACACTATTATTTAATCACTAAAACCGATGCAAACTTAAACTATTAGTAAATATCGACTCTAGATCGTCCCATGACTTTTCTATAAAAAAAATCATGAAAACAAAGTATTTACCTTCTAATGAAAGGATCAGATCATATTATGTTGCACAATAAACATTGCAAGTCCCAAAATGCATTTCTTCACTGTTAAATAACACATAGAAAAACAAGACAATACAGCTGTTAGGTTAAAGTCTAAGTTAATGAAAGCGAATTTTAATATGTATGACTACGTTAGTGTATTTGTTATGATTACCTTATTTTAAAACAATTAGATCATTTTTAATTTCGTTAGTCACTTTTAAAGTCAGAAAATGCATTAGTTTATTGGAAAATAGGAATATTAAAGTATTGAAATCTACTTCACAATTAGTAGTGTCTAAGTTGTGTAAGTTACAAAATGGGATGTAAATTATATAGGTGAGGTCAAGTTAGGTGGCTATAAATAGCTACCTGATGACCTAATAAAGACGTAAATTTCATAACGCGAGGTCAAGTCAGGTGGCTATATATATGGCTACCTGACGACCTAATAAAGACGTAAATTATATAACGTGAGGTAAAGTCAGGTGGTTATATATATATATATATATATATATATATATATGATAATAGACATGATTCTTCAATCATATAACGTAATAATAATAAGTTATAATATATATAGGCTATATAATAATAAATATATTGAGTCACCTAGCAGAGTTAAAACAAAAAGCGAACTTAGTCATTAAATTAGTATTAATTTTGTCATTCATAAGCTACGAAACTGAAATTCGTACTTTTGTATACATCATTTTCTATTAAAGAAATGCATTTTGGGACTTAAAATGTTTATTGCGGCATATAATATGATCTGATCCTTTCATTAGAAAGTAAATATTTTATGATTTTTTATAGAAAAATCAAGGACGATCTAGAACCGATATTTACCAAACTATTTACCTTGTTTGTTATTAATCTAATTTTTTTTAACAACACAAAACAATTTTAAAGTCTCAAAAATCCATTAATATTGAAGAAACTTATAATTTTAGAACCAAGGTATTTATGCTTTTTCTGGTTATGAGCAGTGGCGGATCTATGGGGGGGCTTTCGGGCTGAAGCCCCCCCCAAAACCTTTAAAAAATGTTTTGTAAGAAAATTTAAAGTTTGCTCAAAAGCACACAAGGCGTTTGCGGTTCCTTTACAGCGACTAGTGATGAAGACAATGACAGTGTTAGTTCTCAGACCATCACTTCAAGTCTCCAAACAAAAATTCCAACTGTGTCCCCGTCATTATTTATTCATCTCTAGCCAGTAGAACTACTCTGAAATATTAAATGTACGATGTACTTAAAAATAAATCCTTTTCACATTTTTAATCTGCCTTTTATTAACTTTAATGTATTTCATTAGTAAATTAGTAAACTAAACATCCTGAAAACCTTTAATATGAAACACACGTTTTTACTCCATAAAACAACGTTAAACTACTGTTTTGGTCGCTTCATTATATGAAAGTCCTTTCACAAAATTTTCCCCTGTTCAGCCCCCTCCAAAATAAAATTCTAGATCCGCCACTGGTTATGAGGAATGTGTACAATGACAATGTGAGTCAAGTTTGTGACTCCATTACCAGTCGATGTCTATGTTATATACTGGAAGCTATATTAGTGTAAATCATGCTGTATAAATTAAAGGATAGAGGTCTGGAAAGGTAACTATCTATAAAATTACCTTCCCAGACCTTAGTAAACATAAACATTACATAGGCACGTAATGAAGTCATAAACTTGACTCACTTTGTCATTGTACACATTCATAATAACACAAATAAGCCTTAATTCCTTATGTCAAAAAGTGTTAGTTTCTTCAATATTAGTAGATTTTTACACTTAAAAATTGTTTTGCGTTGTTAAAATATATCTAAATAAAGACAAAGAAGGTATATAGTTTAAGTTTGCATCGTTTTTAGCGACTAAAAAATAGTGTGAGCTTCAATGCATTATTACCTATGTTTAGAACATGTCAGTAAGAGATTTTGGTAATTATATAGCAGAGTAGCCTCACTTCAAAATCAATTTTTATGGGTTTTATTCGTCAAATAAATGTTGGAAAAATATTTTATTATCGAAAAAAAGTGTCGGAAAGATGATTACATAATATAATTACACAAGTTGTTTTTTCGTGAAAAAATTAACTCTGTGTTATCTTTCATACTCATGACATTCACTTCAATAAACGTACGGAAGGTTTGGCCAGGTGGTTTTATATATATAGCAACCTGGCCAAACCTTTCGTGACATATAATAATACAGCCCTACATATTTACAGCAAAGAAAACATTATTTATTCTTATGAAGTAAGGTATGTAGTAGAGGATAAAAAAATAAAACAAGGAAAATACGGCGCCACCTTAACCTCCTTAGACCCAGAGGTGAACTAGTTTATAGGCCTAATAGCCTGATGTACTTTTAAAAAAGTACAAATCGACACTTTTTTTCGATTGTAAAATATTTTTCCAACATTTATTTGACGAATAAAACCCATAAAAATTGATTTTGAAGTGAGGCTACTCTGCTATATAATTACCGAGATTTTATAACCTAGCGACAACAACAAATAATGACATGTAGGACAAGTAAGTTAGTTTCGTATTACTTAAATTAATATAATTTTGGGGGTAATTGTTAAGAAAAGCGTTACCAATATTTTCCTCATTAAAACTATTATTAGGTAGGGCCTACTTTCAAAATCAGTGTTTTAGTGTATATCCTATATGGCGGGGAAAAGATGTTTAGAAGGTTAAATTTACCAATCTACATTTTAGTTTATCAAAGACTCCCCAAATAGGTTAGGTCAGGTTATGTTATATATTCAAATAGATTCATGAAATTGGTAAATTTGATTGACCTGAAAATGGGGTTGTCAGATTTGCCAAGATATAATACTCAATAACTCTGTGAATAACTTAAATTCAAGTTATATTATAAATTTAAGTAGTCATTATCTATTTGTCATATGTGTGAAGTGGTAAATTGATCTCACTTTCTCTATTCTGAGCTTATATATTTCTTATTCAGTGATTTGTAAGACGATGTGAAAAATTTGGGTGTTATCGTGGTCACAATATGCTTAACAATTACCATTTTTTGTTTATAGTATTATTCTACATATTATACCATAATTATTAAGCTATATTATATACATGAAAAAGTTTTAATATATATTAACCTATATAATTATATATAAAGTATTATCATTTCATATCAGCTGACTATCACTGCTAAGAAGTATTTTTGTAACACTCTTCCTCGACACAATAAATTTGCAATTTATAAAATTATTATTTAAAAGTTAATAGCAGATAATGAAATTACTTTAAGTAATGGACATTACAGATTTATCCGGTCTGGTTGTTTTCAGGTACTAGTTGATTTTTGAAGGGGTGGTGGCATTAGTTCTGGTTATCTCAGGACCTTGTTTACTTTACTCTTGGTTTCCAGATCTGGTTTGGGAATTTTAGTTTTGTTTTTAACAGTTTAGAGTTGTGTTTAAATTGGTAATTGTTGGAAGTTTTTACCGTTTTTAGTTATAGGTGTCTGAATTGGTTTCAGTATTTACTCCTGTAGTACGAATTTTGGTCAACATTAACTTTTATACTTTGTCCATTTATATCTACTCTAAATGGCAATCGCCTAATCTTTCCATCACAGATCTTTCCAATTACTTTATTTGAATAATTGTGAATTGGACCTTTGTTCCTTAGATAAATTTGTCTCAATTTTCCTAGCGAGTAATAAAAAATATGACTTTTTCAAAACTTAAAATTGCAATTTTCCAACCACATGTTTCTTTTAATACTTATTTCTTCACAACGTTTTTGTTTCTTACAAACCCAGAAAATTTGCTTTGAATTAAATTTTAACGTCATTTTATGTTTTTTACACTTCTGTGCAGGATATTCCTTTCTTGCTGAAATGCAACAGCTTTCTTAGTCAATCTCACGAATAAGGCAACAAAATTATAGCTTTCCATTATTTACCTAAAACAAACAATATACAAAAGCAAGAAGATTAATAAATTGCATTATGAAAATATGGATTATTGGTTTCCCTATTATGTTTTTGGGTTGCAATATTGTCAACTACTTATTTCATTGACACTTGATAAATGCTTAAACATGAGCTAATGTTTGCACTTGAGCCGCACTGTAGCCTTGCGCAATTAGCCACTTCATTTTCTTCCTGCCAGTGCCTCAGTCTGCAGATTGCGAGGATAGTTGATATCAAGAATAAATTAAAGTCCACATGTGCCTAGAGCATCTTGGGGACAGAAGCGAAAAAAGATAGAACAGTAGTAAAAAAGTGAAACACCAGTTATAGATTAGGAATGCTAAATGTTTCTGGTAGTAAGAAGGAACTGGATAAGAAATGGGAAAATTGTCCAATTATACTGATGGAGATTCGGTAGCGTTTGCTCTCCCAAGTCACCAAGGCAGCCCAGCAAAAATCCGGATGCACACAAAGCCCCACCCACAGAACCAAATGGAAACCCGCCAGTCCTAACCATCAACCCCACACCAACAAAAGCAACATACATATTAATATATACATCACCACTGCCGACATGAGACCAGCAGAATATCTGCGAATGTAGCCCCACACACATCTAGCGGACCACCCCGGTAACCAGGGCAGTTGGGAATTAGGCAGATTGTGATATAGTTGGTGTATAGAATAAATTTATCTCCACATGTGCCCAGAGCATCTTGGGACAGAAGCAGATGAGAGATAGAAAGTAAAAAAAAGAAGTGAAACACTAGCTAAAGATTAGATATGTTAAGTGTTTCTGGTAGTAAGAAGGAATTGGGTAGGAGAAGGGAAATTGTCCAAATATACCGAAAGACATTCAGTCGCCAGAGCCTCGTTTGGTATCACAGGGATGCAACAGTAACAAAACAACAGTTATTTAGTGTGAAGGTGAGGTTGATATTAAATATCAAATTTTGTATGTGAGAGGCTATAACTGACGCATCCACATACCTTGCTTCCCTTAGTGAATTTAATAAATTCTAAATGTCTGCTCTTATTAGGTTGAATTGATTTTAAATTAAGCAAGTGTGATAGTGAAATTGTCAAAACATAAAACCTGTGAAACAAACAGGATTTCCTTCAAAAACAGTACACACATAAACATAAAGTAATATTCTTCACACTTTTTAAAAATTAAATTTTAAATGAAAAACAAAAGTTCAAAAGTATATTCAGATCAGAGCAATGTTTTACAAAAAGTTATTTAATGAAATATTTTAAAATTAAATTTAATACAAGCTAATCTGAATGTACAATTTGTACCCAACTCAGAAAATTTTATTTAAATCCATTGGGTTTATAAAACTGGTGTTTGGCAAACCTGTGGATGAAGTTATATTTTCGGGTCCTGCTAGGAGACTGATGTTAGATACAGATGCTGCCAGCTCTGGTTTCTTCCCTGGTTGGTCAATTCTGCTGTGGTTCAGCGTTGATCCTCTCGAACCGAATATTTCTTGACTTAGACTCGCCTTCCGCTTCTTAGTTCATAACTTATTTGTAATGATGTATGAATCTTCGTTTTTTATATTATGTACCGAAATTACTACTCTCGATTACTTTGCGAAATATCTTAATTTCAAAAAATTCTCTTTTTAATCTCTCTCTTCCTTCCTGGCACTTGAACCATTATCCGGGATTTTCTGATTTTGACACAATTTTATACTTATAATTTTTCCAGTAGAAAATTTTCTAGCGATTTGCAGGTCTCAAACACGTAATTCGGAACTCTGTCAGGCAGCCTAACACCTTACTTCTTAATATCAAATTTGGTAGTAAATATCTATGAAATTTTTACTGGTAATATTAATATGATTTATTCTTAAGTAAACAATAAATCTATAAATGGTATAAAACTAGGTGTATTAATTAATTTTAAAAAATTAAAATATATCAGCTATGCTATGGAGAACAGGAAACTGCTTTAAAATGTTTGGGGCTAACTTGACTTTGACTGCAATCATTGTAATTTTACTATAGTAACGTCTTAATCATTCCCTTAAAAAGTATTTTGAGATTTGAAAGATCATGTTGGATATGTGGGTATTCCAAATGAAACACACTTTTTGTCTTATAGTTTACACTAGACAATGCCACTAAGTTAGAATAGATTCTGTATCTATTAAGTAAAATGTACAACAGATAATTTTAAAAAAAGGTCTGATAAATTTTTTTGTTGAATTTTCTTTACTCTATAAAATTTATTTTATGCTAGCCATTTCGTCTAGACAATTAGTGCTTCATGTTGAAGTAATCAACTTGTTGAATGATTTTAGTTGCATATTAAACTGGTTATTAATCAATTTTTTAATTAATCTAAAATAAGTGTTTTTTAATATCATTAACATTTCTTGTTTTATGGCTTAAATTATCGATTTAACAATTATCGAGAAAGTAGGTGGTTAGTTCCAAAAATTTGTATAAGGCATCAAAGATTCTGCATATCAAGCAAGCTCTAAAATTAAAAATACTATCAGAACCAGGGAAAGGTATTTCTGCTGAAGATATCCATATTTTTATAAAAATAAAGTAGAAAAGAAAAATGAGAGATAGGCTGAGGCAAGATTTGGACCTAGGATCAGAGGAGGAATGTGAGGAGGTATAAGAGAATTTTGGTGCCAGTTCCAAATTCCATCAGCAGTCGATCAAACTTGGATCAACTGTCAACTTCTATGTCGTATAAACCATCAGTATTGGATGGTAAAGAAAATATGTCTGTTTTAAGTTTGGAGTCAGACTTTCTAATTGATGATTTTGTTGTGAACTACAATGATAAACTATTTCCAAGAAAAGATACTGAAATAAATTTAATGGTGGGGGCAGACAATACCTATAAAGTAAGCTGTATGTCAAAAAAGGGAAAAAAGTTAACTTATTTATGAAAGAGAAGATGTATTTAAGAGAATTGACGAGAATTTTATTAAATTAATAAATAAAAGATGCATTCATGAGATTAAGAAAAGACTTGTTTGTAGAGGAGTAATTTTAGTTGCACTAATAGAAAGTACAAAGTGCTGTAGTGTGGCTAAACATTGTTTTTTCTTACATTAAGACTAGGCTAATAAAATTTTCATCTTAAAAACCCTCTATGCTATTTTTTAATCCAAACTGTAAAATAACCAAATAATTAAGTTTTGTTAGTTTTCTATGCTTACATTTATTTGAGAATTTGAGTTGTACTAAAAAACACTTGTTATCAGTGTAATAAAACATGTTATTTGTTCTCAGTTGTTCTCAATGAGGAGTCGATATGACCTGTATGTTACTTTTATACCGTGCTGTTAGTCGATCACGGATTGATTTTGACTATAGTCTACTCATCCGCAAGACAATCATTCGAATGATTCCGTTCGTAATTCTGGCCATTTGGCTTGCTTTTGGTGCATTTCGTTCGAACCCAGTCTCTTGTTTACTCACCTAGAGTGGAGAACCATCTCCTTCTCGACGAAGACGACAACTACAAATATTATGGATTAGTAGTTTGTGCTCCAAACTGTATCATCTAAATTATGACATCGTTTTTTATAATCCTTTTATTGAACAATACGAATATCGTCAGAATCGCACTGCTTTATTTGGATTCCTCTCTTAGAATCCTCGACAACTCAACAATTTAGGACTTGTATTTCTTCCATTGAATGAGTATCATCCATGTTTTATTCCTCCATGGCTTATTCAAATACCAACTTTTGATAACAGGAGTACGAATTCACCTGGAGTATTCATGTAAAAAGTCTACTGGAAAACGCTTTTCAAAGCCCGTCTAGCAAACACCACTCTTCCCAGGCAAACCTACGCTATTCTTCCGTAACTCTTCACGGTGAAAATACACCTAAAATCTCTGTTATGAGCAGTTCTAGTGGAGATTTTAACACTCTGCACCTACAAACACTGTGTAAACAATAGTCCCAAACATAATCTGCTTAACGCTGATTGATTTGTAGTTCTCTTTTATAATGTCTTAGCAAGATAACAATGAGACTTTACACTTTCATTTATGGTTTTACTAAACCGAACACCCCGGTCTACCTCATACTCATATAATAAAATTATTTTCACAGATGGTTCGAAAATGAACAATTATGTCGGTTGTGCATATTACTCATCCGGTCGGATGTATATGTATGGATTACCTTTAGCTTCTAGTGTATTTACTGCTGAACTCTTTGCTATTTATAAATGAATTAATATCGTTTCATCTGGTTTTCATCATTATGTTTTGTGGCATGATTCCAAAAGTGGTGTGCAGGCTATCTGGGAATATTCCTTTCTAAGAATCCAGGCTATCTGTATTCTAAGAATCTCTTGGTTGAAGGTGTTCTGTGTTCCGTTGTATTGTATTGTATAATAGGGGTTACCACTGCACTACAATCTTTTTAGATCTATTGTGCTAACTTTCATTATTCCGGAGGTAATCAGTTACAACACCCTTTCCAATCCTGTTGCTATCATAAATTGTATGAATTGAAAGGGATTTAGATAGGGTAAATTTTTCACTTCTAATTGGTGTCTTCCCAATAGTTCTCTTAATAGCTACGGCCTCACAGTCTATTAATAGGTAAGGAGACAGTAGCTACAGGCTGTATCATCCGGAGGCCAAGTTTCCCAAAATATCCTCTGAGTGTGCACAGTAAGGAAGCCCGTTCTTGCATAGATCAATGCTGCTGCCCCTGGATCTCTTACAGTCTTAATTCCCGAGCAGCTTCTTCGTTTGCCTCAGTCTTTTTATTTCTCTCCAGAGTTTTGACCTACAGGATTCTTCATCTCTTTTGAGTCTCATATTGAAGTAGTTTTTGCCAAGTCCACACACTGGTTTCGGTCCTACAAATGAGATGGATGATCATCTTCACAAGATCATCAGCATTTTCATTCCTCTCTATTCTCATGTGCCCTGATACCCAAAGGATTACTTTATTACTTCTGCTTAGCTGATTACATTTTTGTAGGCATTCCCAAACCATCGCTGAACTGAGTTTTGAGAGCTCAATGCTTTGATGGCAGCTTGGGTGACCAACAGAATTGCAATGTTTTTCTTGTATCGCCTGTCCAGGTTCCTTTGCACACATCTGTCAATAGCATAGATTTCAGTCTGAAAGATACTGGGGAATTTAGCTATCGCTTCCGATTAACTAGTTTCTGTATTCCATACACAGACTTCAGCTACGAGACGTCGGAGTATCATTTTTCTGAGTACCTGGATATTGAGAAATGACAAAAAACAAAAAGCTGACGAAGCAGCAAAGGAAACTACAAGTCAGATGGCAATCACGCAGCGTGTTATGGAAATTAATTTTGTATCAGTTACATTCGTTCTGTTTAGGATATGGGAGGAAGAATAGACACATATACATGCCAATAAGCTGAGGGAAGTAAAAAGACTGATGTCATCCAACAGTGGATTACATCCTTACGTGGCAATCGGTGTGGGGAAATAGTGGTTACCCATCTTCGCATTGGTCATTTCATGATTACTTATGGATTTCTGATGGAACATAGGAATCTACCATATGCCCATTGTGTCGAAGTGTTCGAAAAGTTAGGCACATAATAATATATTGCGTTATAAGCCTATTAAGAAGATTCGTCCTACCTAATTCGATTCTAGTGATGTTAGGGAACAATACTAATATTCTTGATCGGATATTGTCCTTTTTATGTAGCCTGAATGTTTTTGGTAAAATTAAATTAGCCTATTTATTTATTTAGTTTTTTATATTTGATTGTTGTAGGGCCATTTTACAGTGTTGTAATATTTTATTATAGAGTCCGTCTTCCTTGACTTGTTACAGAGCTCCTTTACAGCCTTGTAACATGTTATGTTGTTGTTGTATATTAAACCTTATCAAACTTTACCATTGTTAACTAGTATTAGTGTTGTTAATTTTGTTAAAATTTTATGTTTTGTATTTAGCTGTTAATTTTATGTTGAGCATCTTTGAGAAGGTGATGATAATTGTGATGGTTTTTCGCCTTAAAAGTGAGCCCCTGAAGGTCTAAATATTAATATTTGTTAACTTATCTTATAGTGAGGTTGACATTTTTTGTATTATGGAAGGGGGTTGAGGTTAGGGATAATAAAATAGTCTTACTGGCGAAAAATATATAACTTATACAATCTATATTTTTCTGTCATTTTGCATGTTTTGTTACTTTAAATAATCTGAGATATCGCTACAACACTTTTGAGATATGACCCAAAATATTCCCAAAAACATTAGAATGTCTGCAAAATAAGCGAAGAACGTCAGTCTATTTTATATATAGCATCATTTAACCAACTGAAGTCAGAGGTTGAAGTTAGTACCTCTCTCCCACTTTTGGCCGTTGTTTTATTTAGAAAGTCTGAAGAGTGTAGAATATGATATAAATTAGAAGTAGTTCAAACCACGATGCTCTTGCGTGCACGCCCCATGTTTTTCTTCACTGTTATGGAAGTGTTTTGTATAGAGATTTGGCAGACAATAATATAATAAAGATTGGGCGTAACAAAGAATTCATTAAATTGTTGAAATTTGTGAAGCGTCATAGCTTGAGTAACGTGAAGGAAATCTAAGGAAAGTTCAGAGATTATTAAATCAACTGCAACAAACATTTAACCTTGGGTTTACTGAATAAGCTTATGATACGGGGAATTCCATTGCATTAGTCAAAGCATTCTTCTAGAACAACCTATCAGGCCTTTCAATGCAACTGCGAGGAAATAGTGTGTACCTATAGCGTAATATCTATTCTGTTGTAACTTTTATTGATCTTGTCAAATTTCTCTTCACTATCTCTGTTTACATCTATTGTACTTGTTCAGGTTTTAATCTTTTCATATATTGCTAGAAAATATTGTGTCTCCAAACACATTTCTTTGATACATTTGTTTAAAGGTTCTGTACATTAAGCTGGGGCCTAAACATCTGTGTAGACCATTTAAAAAAAAATTACTTTGTGCAACCCAAAAATTATTATAAAACCAATCAAAATTTCGATTTTATCAAAATCGGATCTAACCAATTTGCACCAATACCAAGAAAATCTATCGGTTACTATCTCCAAAAACCGGTTTGAGAGTTAATTGTCCAAAAGTGAATATTAATGATGGATAGCGTCTATAAAAAGTAAATTTCTTACAATTGGTTAACGAGATTTCGATCGAATTATTGTGAAGTGTCAGTAAAACCTAATGATCAAAACAGCATAAAGAAAATTGTCCGTGAGTGGATTTTGAAAATACCCATCTGAACCCTGGCAGCCAACGTGTACATTTTGTATTTTTAGAATTACATAGTAAGTGTCATATTCATGTGATTGTCATCTATGTATCTTCATAAACATCATACATTTTATATCTTGGAATATTTAAACATTCGAACGGATGTAGTCTACCGTTCATTTTCACGACTTGGAATTTTCTGAGTTAGTGACAGATAGTTTGGTTGCTTAGTCTGTGTGGCGTTAAAGTAAATAGTAGGATGATTATAGGTCAACGCGGTCCGCATATTACGACTTACCAAGAAGATAGGTAAAAATTGTTGTTAAATCAAACTCAGTGTCTAAACAAACATAGATTACTGTACTCTTATTACTAGTCAGTCAGTAAATGTTGTTTGATTATTTTACGTGTAACTTTGGAGGTTCCATGGATCAAATACGTATACACCAATTTAAAAGTCGAACTTCTAAAACTTGAATTAAATTAGGACTTTTTTATTTTTCTTATGGTAGTTCACTAATATATAAATATTTTTGTACACAGTTTTTTTTTAAATCAAAAGACTTCCAAAAGGATCTCCATTACAGTCTCAAAATCGAACATTTTTGTCGTTACAATATTTTTACATTCGCACATGTACGTAAAGGTGTCCGGTCAATTGCGGACACATCATTAAAGCGGGCAATTGCGGACAACAGGGACTACTGCTACCTGACAAGGGTTTTACAGGTACAAACAGAATTCCCGTTCAAAGCAGCGTTTTGACTATCAATTGATTGTAAGAACGAAACACATGGTTTCTAAAGAGTATAAGGTAATAGAGATTTGTAATGAGATTACATTTGTTAAACGTTGTTATTCCCGCGCGAAGGAGCTGGTTAAGCGGGAAACGAGCCGAGGTAGGCTCGCTTTCTCCCCACTATGAGTCACAGGAAACTGCCAAATATTTTAAGATTATTCACACAGTGCAACAAGCCAGGCCCGTAGACCCTATATAAAGGGCTGAGCCAGTTCGCCAATATATATATATATATACATTTAAAAATTTATTAAATTCTAATTTCAGTCAGTTCAGCTGTTCTATCCAGCCGATTTTCTTCTTTTATATTTAAACTAGTTCATTTACCCGTGTATATCAAAGCTGTTGTTGTATTAGTCACATTATGTCTTTATTTTTCCAGAAGATAGTGTCCGCAACTTTCCAGTATTGAAATATTTGCAGAGACCTGTCAAACACTTGTCAGGTAGCAATAATCCCTAGTGTCCGCAATTGACCGCTTTAATGATGTGTCCGCAATAGTCCGTGTCCGCAATTGACCGGTATTCGTACGTAAATTTAAAGAAAGTTATAGCCTACGATGTTTCAAACAATACACGGCACGTTTTTTCGCAGGAATATCGGCTTTTAAGATTAATGACTTAAGCTAGTGAGCTAATGGCAAGTAAAGGAATTAAAACTTGTAGACAGGATTAAAATCAGATGAATCTAATGTGTTACGAGCATGGATTGGTTGGTAATGAGCGTAAAGTTCGTTAGGACATGACGGTCATTGCAAAGGTCTGGAAGTACAGTCACATTATCTTTTAATTGGAGAAAGAAATTAAAACTTGTAGACAGGATTAAAATCAGATGAATCTAATGTGTTACGAGCATGGATTGGTTGGTAATGAGCGTAAAGTTCGTTAGGACATGACGGTCATTGCAAAGGTCTGGAAATACAGTCGCATTATCTTTTAATTGGAGAAAGAAATTAAAACTTGTAGGCAGGATTAAAATCAGGTGAATCTAATGTGTTACGAGCATGGATTGGTTGGTAATGAGCGTAAAGTTCGTTAGGACATGACGGTCATTGCAAAGGTCTGGAAGTACAGTCACATTATCTTTTAATTGGAGAAAGAAATTAAAACTTGTAGACAGGATTAAAATCAGATGAATCTAATGTGTTACGAGCATGGATTGGTTGGTAATGAGCGTAAAGTTCGTTAGGACATGACGGTCATTGCAAAGGTCTGGAAATACAGTCGCATTATCTTTTAATTGGAGAAAGAAATTAAAACTTGTAGACAGGATTAAAATCAGATGAATCTAATGTGTTACGAGCATGGATTGGTTGGTAATGAGCGTAAAGTTCGTTAGGACATGACGGTCATTGCAAAGGTCTGGAAGTACAGTCACATTATCTTTTAATTGGAGAAAGAAATTAAAACTTGTAGACAGGATTAAAATCAGATGAATCTAATGTGTTACGAGCATGGATTGGTTGGTAATGAGCGTAAAGTTCGTTAGGACATGACGGTCATTGCAAAGGTCTGGAAATACAGTCGCATTATCTTTTAATTGGAGAAAGAAATTAAAACTTGTAGACAGGATTAAAATCAGATGAATCTAATGTGTTACGAGCATGGATTGGTTGGTAATGAGCGTAAAGTTCGTTAGGACATGACGGTCATTGCAAAGGTCTGGAAGTACAGTCACATTATCTTTTAATTGGAGAAAGAAATTAAAACTTGTAGACAGGATTAAAATCAGATGAATCTAATGTGTTACGAGCATGGATTGGTTGGTAATGAGCGTAAAGTTCGTTAGGACATGACGGTCATTGCAAAGGTCTGGAAGTACAGTCACATTATCTTTTAATTGGAGAAAGAAATTAAAACTTGTAGACAGGATTAAAATCAGGTGAATCTAATGTGTTACGAGCATGGATTGGTTGGTAATGAGCGTAAAGTTCGTTAGGACATGACGGTCATTGCAAAGGTCTGGAAATACAGTCGCATTATCTTTTAATTGGAGAAAGAAATTAAAACTTGTAGACAGGATTAAAATCAGATGAATCTAATGTGTTACGAGCATGGATTGGTTGGTAATGAGCGTAAAGTTCGTTAGGACATGACGGTCATTGCAAAGGTCTGGAAGTACAGTCACATTATCTTTTAATTGGAGAAAGAAATTAAAACTTGTAGACAGGATTAAAATCAGATGAATCTAATGTGTTACGAGCATGGATTGGTTGGTAATGAGCGTAAAGTTCGTTAGGACATGACGGTCATTGCAAAGGTCTGGAAATACAGTCGCATTATCTTTTAATTGGAGAAAGAAATTAAAACTTGTAGACAGGATTAAAATCAGATGAATCTAATGTGTTACGAGCATGGATTGGTTGGTAATGAGCGTAAAGTTCGTTAGGACATGACGGTCATTGCAAAGGTCTGGAAGTACAGTCACATTATCTTTTAATTGGAGAAAGAAATTAAAACTTGTAGACAGGATTAAAATCAGATGAATCTAATGTGTTACGAGCATGGATTGGTTGGTAATGAGCGTAAAGTTCGTTAGGACATGACGGTCATTGCAAAGGTCTGGAAATACAGTCGCATTATCTTTTAATTGGAGAAAGAAATTAAAACTTGTAGACAGGATTAAAATCAGATGATTCTAATGTGTTACGAGCATGGATTGGTTGGTAATGAGCGTAAAGTTCGTTAGGACATGACGGTCATTGCAAAGGTCTGGAAGTACAGTCGCATTATCTTTTAATTGGAGAAAGAAATTAAAACTTGTAGACAGGATTAAAATCAGATGAATCTAATGTGTTACGAGCATGGATTGGTTGGTAATGAGCGTAAAGTTCGTTAGGACATGACGGTCATTGCAAAGGTCTGGAAATACAGTCGCATTATCTTTTAATTGGAGAAAGAAATTAAAACTTGTAGACAGGATTAAAATCAGATGAATCTAATGTGTTACGAGCATGGATTGGTTGGTAATGAGCGTAAAGTTCGTTAGGACATGACGGTCATTGCAAAGGTCTGGAAGTACAGTCACATTATCTTTTAATTGGAGAAAGAAATTAAAACTTGTAGACAGGATTAAAATCAGATGAATCTAATGTGTTACGAGCATGGATTGGTTGGTAATGAGCGTAAAGTTCGTTAGGACATGACGGTCATTGCAAAGGTCTGGAAGTACAGTCACATTATCTTTTAATTGGAGAAAGAAATTAAAACTTGTAGACAGGATTAAAATCAGATGAATCTAATGTGTTACGAGCATGGATTGGTTGGTAATGAGCGTAAAGTTCGTTAGGACATGACGGTCATTGCAAAGGTCTGGAAGTACAGTCACATTATCTTTTAATTGGAGAAAGAAATTAAAACCTGTAGACAGGATTAAAATCAGATGAATCTAATGTGTTACGAGCATGGATTGGTTGGTAATGAGCGTAAAGTTCGTTAGGACATGACGGTCATTGCAAAGGTCTGGAAGTACAGTCACATTATCTTTTAATTGGAGAAAGAAATTAAAACTTGTAGACAGGATTAAAATCAGATGAATCTAATGTGTTACGAGCATGGATTGGTTGGTAATGAGCGTAAAGTTCGTTAGGACATGACGGTCATTGCAAAGGTCTGGAAGTACAGTCGCATTATCTTTTAATTGGAGAAAGAAATTAAAACTTGTAGACAGGATTAAAATCAGATGAATCTAATGTGTTACGAGCATGGATTGGTTGGTAATGAGCGTAAAGTTCGTTAGGACATGACGGTCATTGCAAAGGTCTGGAAATACAGTCGCATTATCTTTTAATTGGAGAAAGAAATTAAAACTTGTAGACAGGATCTAAATCAGATGAATCTAATGTGTTACGAGCATGGATTGGTTGGTAATGAGCGTAAAGTTCGTTAGGACATGACGGTCATTGCAAAGGTCTGGAAGTACAGTCACATTATCTTTTAATTGGAGAAAGAAATTAAAACTTGTAGACAGGATCTAAATCAGGTGAATCTAATGTGTTACGAGCATGGATTGGTTGGTAATGAACGTAAAGTTCGTTAGGACATGACGGTCATTGCAAAGGTCTGGAAATACAGTCGCATTATCTTTTAATTGGAGAAAGAAATTAAAACTTGTAGGCAGGATTAAAATCAGATGAATCTAATGTGTTACGAGCATGGATTGGTTGGTAATGAGCGTAAAGTTCGTTAGGACATGACGGTCATTGCAAAGGTCTGGAAGTACAGTCACATTATCTTTTAATTGGAGAAAGAAATTAAAACTTGTAGACAGGATTAAAATCAGATGAATCTAATGTGTTACGAGCATGGATTGGTTGGTAATGAGCGTAAAGTTCGTTAGGACATGACGGTCATTGCAAAGGTCTGGAAGTACAGTCACATTATCTTTTAATTGGAGAAAGAAATTAAAACTTGTAGACAGGATTAAAATCAGATGAATCTAATGTGTTACGAGCATGGATTGGTTGGTAATGAGCGTAAAGTTCGTTAGGACATGACGGTCATTGCAAAGGTCTGGAAATACAGTCGCATTATCTTTTAATTGGAGAAAGAAATTAAAACTTGTAGACAGGATTAAAATCAGATGAATCTAATGTGTTACGAGCATGGATTGGTTGGTAATGAGCGTAAAGTTCGTTAGGACATGACGGTCATTGCAAAGGTCTGGAAGTACAGTCACATTATCTTTTAATTGGAGAAAGAAATTAAAACTTGTAGACAGGATTAAAATCAGATGAATCTAATGTGTTACGAGCATGGATTGGTTGGTAATGAGCGTAAAGTTCGTTAGGACATGACGGTCATTGCAAAGGTCTGGAAGTACAGTCGCATTATCTTTTAATTGGAGAAAGAAATTAAAACTTGTAGACAGGATTAAAATCAGATGAATCTAATGTGTTACGAGCATGGATTGGTTGGTAATGAGCGTAAAGTTCGTTAGGACATGACGGTCATTGCAAAGGTCTGGAAATACAGTCGCATTATCTTTTAATTGGAGAAAGAAATTAAAACTTGTAGACAGGATCTAAATCAGATGAATCTAATGTGTTACGAGCATGGATTGGTTGGTAATGAGCGTAAAGTTCGTTAGGACATGACGGTCATTGCAAAGGTCTGGAAGTACAGTCACATTATCTTTTAATTGGAGAAAGAAATTAAAACTTGTAGACAGGATCTAAATCAGGTGAATCTAATGTGTTACGAGCATGGATTGGTTGGTAATGAACGTAAAGTTCGTTAGGACATGACGGTCATTGCAAAGGTCTGGAAATACAGTCGCATTATCTTTTAATTGGAGAAAGAAATTAAAACTTGTAGGCAGGATTAAAATCAGATGAATCTAATGTGTTACGAGCATGGATTGGTTGGTAATGAGCGTAAAGTTCGTTAGGACATGACGGTCATTGCAAAGGTCTGGAAGTACAGTCACATTATCTTTTAATTGGAGAAAGAAATTAAAACTTGTAGACAGGATTAAAATCAGATGAATCTAATGTGTTACGAGCATGGATTGGTTGGTAATGAGCGTAAAGTTCGTTAGGACATGACGGTCATTGCAAAGGTCTGGAAGTACAGTCACATTATCTTTTAATTGGAGAAAGAAATTAAAACTTGTAGACAGGATTAAAATCAGATGAATCTAATGTGTTACGAGCATGGATTGGTTGGTAATGAGCGTAAAGTTCGTTAGGACATGACGGTCATTGCAAAGGTCTGGAAATACAGTCGCATTATCTTTTAATTGGAGAAAGAAATTAAAACTTGTAGACAGGATTAAAATCAGATGAATCTAATGTGTTACGAGCATGGATTGGTTGGTAATGAGCGTAAAGTTCGTTAGGACATGACGGTCATTGCAAAGGTCTGGAAGTACAGTCACATTATCTTTTAATTGGAGAAAGAAATTAAAACTTGTAGGCAGGATTAAAATCAGATGAATCTAATGTGTTACGAGCATGGATTGGTTGGTAATGAGCGTAAAGTTCGTTAGGACATGACGGTCATTGCAAAGGTCTGGAAATACAGTCGCATTATCTTTTAATTGGAGAAAGAAATTAAAACTTGTAGACAGGATTAAAATCAGATGAATCTAATGTGTTACGAGCATGGATTGGTTGGTAATGAGCGTAAAGTTCGTTAGGACATGACGGTCATTGCAAAGGTCTGGAAGTACAGTCACATTATCTTTTAATTGGAGAAAGAAATTAAAACTTGTAGACAGGATTAAAATCAGATGAATCTAATGTGTTACGAGCATGGATTGGTTGGTAATGAGCGTAAAGTTCGTTAGGACATGACGGTCATTGCAAAGGTCTGGAAATACAGTCGCATTATCTTTTAATTGAAGAAAGAAATTAAAACTTGTAGACAGGATTAAAATCAGATGAATCTAATGTGTTACGAGCATGGATTGGTTGGTAATGAGCGTAAAGTTCGTTAGGACATGACGGTCATTGCAAAGGTCTGGAAGTACAGTCACATTATCTTTTAATTGGAGAAAGAAATTAAAACTTGTAGACAGGATTAAAATCAGATGAATCTAATGTGTTACGAGCATGGATTGGTTGGTAATGAGCGTAAAGTTCGTTAGGACATGACGGTCATTGCAAAGGTCTGGAAGTACAGTCACATTATCTTTTAATTGGAGAAAGAAATTAAAACTTGTAGACAGGATTAAAATCAGATGAATCTAATGTGTTACGAGCATGGATTGGTTGGTAATGAGCGTAAAGTTCGTTAGGACATGACGGTCATTGCAAAGGTCTGGAAGTACAGTCACATTATCTTTTAATTGGAGAAAGAAATTAAAACTTGTAGACAGGATTAAAATCAGATGAATCTAATGTGTTACGAGCATGGATTGGTTGGTAATGAGCGTAAAGTTCGTTAGGACATGACGGTCATTGCAAAGGTCTGGAAGTACAGTCGCATTATCTTTTAATTGGAGAAAGAAATTAAAACTTGTAGACAGGATCTAAATCAGATGAATCTAATGTGTTACGAGCATGGATTGGTTGGTAATGAGCGTAAAGTTCGTTAGGACATGACGGTCATTGCAAAGGTCTGGAAGTACAGTCACATTATCTTTTAATTGGAGAAAGAAATTAAAACTTGTAGACAGGATTAAAATCAGATGAATCTAATGTGTTACGAGCATGGATTGGTTGGTAATGAGCGTAAAGTTCGTTAGGACATGACGGTCATTGCAAAGGTCTGGAAATACAGTCGCATTATCTTTTAATTGGAGAAAGAAATTAAAACTTGTAGACAGGATCTAAATCAGATGAATCTAATGTGTTACGAGCATGGATTGGTTGGTAATGAGCGTAAAGTTCGTTAGGACATGACGGTCATTGCAAAGGTCTGGAAGTACAGTCACATTATCTTTTAATTGGAGAAAGAAATTAAAACTTGTAGACAGGATTAAAATCAGATGAATCTAATGTGTTACGAGCATGGATTGGTTGGTAATGAACGTAAAGTTCGTTAGGACATGACGGTCATTGCAAAGGTCTGGAAATACAGTCGCATTATCTTTTAATTGGAGAAAGAAATTAAAACTTGTAGGCAGGATTAAAATCAGATGAATCTAATGTGTTACGAGCATGGATTGGTTGGTAATGAGCGTAAAGTTCGTTAGGACATGACGGTCATTGCAAAGGTCTGGAAGTACAGTCACATTATCTTTTAATTGGAGAAAGAAATTAAAACTTGTAGACAGGATTAAAATCAGATGAATCTAATGTGTTACGAGCATGGATTGGTTGGTAATGAACGTAAAGTTCGTTAGGACATGACGGTCATTGCAAAGGTCTGGAAATACAGTCGCATTATCTTTTAATTGGAGAAAAAAATAAAACTTGTAGGCAGGATTAAAATCAGATGAATCTAATGTGTTACGAGCATGGATTGGTTGGTAATGAGCGTAAAGTTCGTTAGGACATGACGGTCATTGCAAAGGTCTGGAAGTACAGTCACATTATCTTTTAATTGGAGAAAGAAATTAAAACTTGTAGACAGGATTAAAATCAGATGAATCTAATGTGTTACGAGCATGGATTGGTTGGTAATGAGCGTAAAGTTCGTTAGGACATGACGGTCATTGCAAAGGTCTGGAAGTACAGTCACATTATCTTTTAATTGGAGAAAGAAATTAAAACTTGTAGACAGGATTAAAATCAGATGAATCTAATGTGTTACGAGCATGGATTGGTTGGTAATGAGCGTAAAGTTCGTTAGGACATGACGGTCATTGCAAAGGTCTGGAAATACAGTCGCATTATCTTTTAATTGGAGAAAGAAATTAAAACTTGTAGGCAGGATTAAAATCAGATGAATCTAATGTGTTACGAGCATGGATTGGTTGGTAATGAACGTAAAGTTCGTTAGGACATGACGGTCATTGCAAAGGTCTGGAAGTACAGTCACATTATCTTTTAATTGGAGAAAGAAATTAAAACTTGTAGACAGGATTAAAATCAGATGAATCTAATGTGTTACGAGCATGGATTGGTTGGTAATGAGCGTAAAGTTCGTTAGGACATGACGGTCATTGCAAAGGTCTGGAAGTACAGTCACATTATCTTTTAATTGGAGAAAACAAATTCTTTCGTTACCTACAAAAATAGAGCATTTTTTAAACAATTTATCAGAACCTCTTTTATGTCCTTGACATAAGTTAATGACACAACGGTTAAGCCTACACTCATTTAAACTCTTTATTTTCCTCTGGTAATGTCAGGAAAAATAGATGGGTTTTTCAGAAAGTGAAGGAAAAAATGTGTAAATCTTTTAACAGTTGTACTAACCTATGTTAATCAAACTTATGTGAATTCCAAAGCACTTGAATTGAATTCGTTATCAGTTGTTAAACAACTGAAAAATCGTGCTGACAACAATATTTCCATGGAGCGATAAGATGTTGCACATTGTTTTTACGTTACACTTGTACACGTCAACTGTGTTAGGAACAATGAATAGTTTTTATGTAAATCTCGACGCAAAACACTGCAAAGTCTCGTTCAAAGCAACAGAACATACAATCTTGTAAACATAATATAGCTGATTCAGCACAACATAAGAGTATCCTACTGAATGGCGGCATACAAAATCATGGATATAACTCTCCTTAGTGTGTAGCCTATTATGTTTCTATGAATAATGATCATCCGCGTTGCATTGCATGCAACAAATTATTATCTTATTTGATTAATAATGTTCTCTAATTTTTTACATATGAATGAAATTATACGAGCATTAGAAACTAAATAAATACTTCACAGCCAATTTCGAATTCGAAATTAGCATTGTTACAAAATATAATTTCAATAAAATTAAAAAAGTTAGATTTTAAGTTGAGTGTTTGTGACCAATTGCGCAAAAATCGATGTCAAATTTTTCGAACCGTGTACATTTTGAACTGTAAAAATCGGCTTATACAATTTTGGTCTATATCTTGAAAGCTCAGTCGATTCATCTTAACTGCACCTACAAAATACTAATTAATCAATGAAAGTGTGATTTTTGTTGAGAATGTTTAGTCATTAATGTTTAGTCCTTAGCCTATTCTTCAATTTGGCTAGTTCACAAACCATACTACACTACTACCATATATTTTTATTTTCATACTGGGATATCATAGAAAATTGTTTTGAACACTAAACAAATAAAATAACAAGAGTTATTTGTTTTTATTTATTAGATTTTTCTTTTCTAATACATTTTTGTTTTTACATACAAATTAGCTTCAATTATTTGAACCAGAATCAGCCCTCAAGTTCCACACTCACTACATCAGATTCAAACTCTGGCGTCCAAAAAATAATAGTTTTTCCTCGTTGTTTGAAGGCTAAAAACCTCTCGAAACATAGTTATTTTAAAATAAACAAGATTTTTTTAAATTTCTCAGTTAAGTAAATTAAATTGTGTATATTTTATGAATAAAAATTTGTTATTGTAAAACTCAGCCAGTGTATTTTAGGGAAACAAAATAGTTTTTGTAACATAGAGATAAACATTTCTGTTAATAGTTTTTTTTTTTGTCAATGAAGAAGAAAGCCTCAATCACAAGATTGTTACTGTCTCACATAGTGAAAGTTCTGATGGATTACAATATGTATGTTCTGTTTTTCCTGGAAATATCGGTTTTGAGGAATCTTTAGCCTCAAAAAATTTAAATGATAAATGTGGTCCAAACGAACGGCTTGATAAAATTTGGGGTTAGATAGAATAAACACAACTAGAAATTACATTTTTTTAATAATTAGCTCAATTATAAATTATATTACTGTAGTTATATTTCTAAATGTAGATTCTATTAAAACCGCACCAAAATGGCGTGGAATTACCTATATTGGTAAGGTTAGCTATGCTGTTGGTAATATATTAGAAAAGAAAAATCATTGTAAACCAGCTTTTTACTGTAAAAACAATTTAGGAAAAATTTTACTAAATTGTAAGGATAAAATAGATAACATGCAAAAAAGTGGTGTTTATAAATTAACATGTAATATATGTAATGTAGCTTATGTAGGCCAAACAGGCCGTAGTTTTAAATGTAGATTAAGTGAACACGAAAGAAGTTGGCGGTTGGGTCATAATCACTATATTTTTTCCAATAATTTAAAAAGTAATTTAATGTCCGACTTTTTCAATAATGTTAAATTTGAGAGTGTCCATGTCAATGCAAAAAGTAGGAAATTAAATCCATTATAAATGTTAGAGATTTGGAGAATATTTTGTAAAGACTCCAAACTGGTACTCAATGATCAGTAGAATTTTTGTCAAATTCACTTTTGTTAAAAAAAACCATTGTCTTCCTTATGACCACATGTTTCCCGCGCCCTTCTACTCCCTCCTCCCTCCCCTAGCTAAGTAACTGTTCTTCTTTTTGTAATATTATATGTCAGTTTTCAATATCTTCCTTAGCCTTTGTAAATGCCTTTGCTGATGAAACCATAGTCGGCAAGACTCAATAAAAATGTAGAATTTACTAAATATTGTGTTTGTTTTTTCATTAATTAGCTCAACATTAACTTATACACGAAGCTTTTATAAGGAGCCAAACATAACGTATAGGTCGTCTTCTCCTCATTAATACTGGTTCTGGAATTCTCTTTCAGAAGAAGAAATCAATCATAGGATTTAGCAAAACTTCAATCAGCGTAAAGTAACAAAATACACTCTAAAACATTTTCAATATTTAAACAAATATTTAAGCTTGCGATGAGTATTCATAAATTCCTTTTGGAGACCTGTAAAAGCACTACATTATAGTAGCCTCCTACAATTATTAAATTATAAAGCAAACAAAATATATTTTGTTTTTCGGCTAAAAAATGTATAGTATAAAACGTTTATATATCATGCATTATTTGATTGAGAAAATCGAAAATTTTCATCTGTCATTTATTTTGCAGTTAATTCAAAACATTTGGTAAAACCTATTTAAAAAAAATAATAAATCTGATTTGTTAAAAAAACAATTCATTGTTTATTAATCTCATAGGCTTTATAATACTGTTTATCTCAACAGATTGGCATACTTTTTGAAGTGTCTAGAGTCTAGATAGTATTATTTTTCACTTTCTTATGTAAATAATAATGCTTCGTTTCATCATTATATAAATGACGTTTTTATAGATACGAAATGTATCTATACATTTTTGGGATATAAAAACTGAAAAAAAAATCGACTTTGAAGAAATGAAGCGATAGTTGTAACCAAACATTGCGAAAACTACGAAAAATAAACCAATAGACATATATTTCCTACTTTTAGATGCAAGTAAATACCTAATTTAAAAAAAAAAAATTATAACATTGTTGGATATTAACCTTTAAAATTAATCGTAATATGTAGGCTACCTAGTGCATTTTACCGATACAACTTCAAGTTTTCAAATAATTTCAAAAATCAATAGCAATATAAAATTGTGCTCTTTAATTTGACTATTCTTAATAGTGAGCTAAAATTCCTGCTTTTGTTTTACCAATAACTCTTAAATTTAAATGTTCTGTGAGAAAAGAAATAATTCTTATCTCAGCGAAACAGTTTTATATCCAACATTTGATCATTGTGTTTTTTTGTCGTTAGAAATAACGGTGGAACAATACGAGAATTATTAAACCTGTACACCACAGGTGCTGTCCTAGGTTTTCGGGCTTCTCAGGGCATTATACAAACCTACCCAACTCTACAATGTCTATTTCCTCTTTAAAAGTTTCATCTAAAAGTAAGGACTACACTATCGTAGTGTTTCTAGGAATAAATCCAAATTATCTCAGCTTGCGGTTATACTCACAATAAACCTAGATAACGTACGTCACTTATCTAGGCTTTTGATGATGTGTGGTTTGACTGAACTAGGCTTAGACTGAGCACTATATCTTTGATTGTCTTATCAATTTAGCCAACTTCCACATTGAAAATACATACAATTTGGAAAAAATTAGCTAAAATTACAACTTCTAATTTTTTCCTTCTTTTAAACATATTTGTTCAAGCCAAACTTTTAAAAACCATACTTTGTTTCAAAGCTCCTGAATCTCTAAAAAGTTTAAACTTTTTTTAACTGCAATTTTCTGTTTTTCATAGTTTTAAGTTTGAAAGAGTGTCAAATATGTATGAAGACACAGCTAAAAATCTCTAGAATTTTCTATTGCAAAATAAGCTCTGTCTCTTGTAAGAGAGACACCGAGTACCACAAAAATATAATTTATATATATTTGGATATTATCCCCGTTTTCTCTAAATTTTGGTAAACAAATCCTATGTGTTATGAAACCTTGTTTAGGTTTCTTTAACCGTTAATTTGTTTTAAAATGTTTACAAATTACAACCTTTCAAAATCTTTAAAAACATACATTTTATAGAAGCTATATTACTTTTTTACATTTTCATTTCACCACCTGAAAAACTTAAACATATAAATATGTATTTTAAAGTAACTTCATGCAATATTCATGTTTGACAATATTAAATAAACAATAAGTGTAAACCGTGTTCAATGCATTTCTTATGGAATAATTTGTTATTGCTCCAACTACTCAGAAAATATTTCAATCGTCATCAATTTTGACTGGAAATCAATGTCATAACGTGCTCTCTCACAAAAGAAAAATCTTTAAATTCTATTTGAAAGTTTAAAAATGAATGTCATTCGAACAGTGAACACACTTATATTATGTAAGGCCAGGTCCAACATATTTTTTGTTTAGTTTATTGTGTCATTTTATTAAATTTTATGTAAAATAATTTCATTTAATTATTATATTTTAGTATATAATTAAATAATATTAAGATATAATAATTTAATATTATATGGTTTTCTGCTATGGATGCATGGAAAGTAGCGTAGGGATTTTAGTGTTACTGTACGAAGCCCTACATTGGTTACATACCGACCTAAATCTGGTCACTAATTTGTTTTCTGCTGTGAGTGTATGGAAAGTAGCAGGTTAAGAGATTTTGTGTTACTATACGAAGTAGCCTACATTGGTTACATGGCGACCTAAATCTGGTCATTAATTTGTTTTCTGCTGTGAGTGTATGGAAAGTAGCAGATTAAGAGATTTTGTGTTACTGTACGAAGTAGCCTACATTGGTTACATGGCGACCTAAATCTGGTCATTAATTTGTTTTCTGCTGTGAGTGTATGGAAAGTAGCAGATTAAGAGATTTTGTGTTGCCGCACGAAGTAGCCTACATTGGTTACATGGCGATCTAAATCTGGTCATTAATTTGTTTTCTGCTGTGAGTGTATGGAAAGTAGCAGATTAAGAGATTTTGTGTTCCTATACGAAGTAGCTACATTGGTTACATGGCGACCTAAATCTGGTCATTAATTTGTTTTCTGCTGTGAGTGTATGGAAAGTAGCAGATTAAGAGATTTTGTGTTACTATACGAAGTAGCCTACATTGGTTACATGGCGACCTAAATCTGGTCATTAATTTGTTTTCTGCTGTGAGTGTATGGAAAGTAGCAGATTAAGAGATTTTGTGTTACTATACGAAGTAGCTTACATTGGTTACATGGCGACCTAAATCTGGTCATTAATTTGTTTTCTGCTGTGAGTGTATGGAAAGTAGGCTAGCAGATTAAGAGATTTTGTGTTACTATACGAAGTAGCCTACATTGGTTACATGGCGACCTAAATCTGGTCATTAATTTGTTTTCTGCTGTGAGTGTATGGAAAGTAGCAGATTAAGAGATTTTGTGTTCCTATACGAAGTAGCCTACATTGGTTACATGCCGACCTAAATCTGGTCATTAATTTGTTTTCTGCTGTGAGTGTAAGGAAAGTAGCAGATTAAGAGATTTTGTGTTACTGTACGAAGTAGCTACATTGGTTACATGCCGACCTAAATCTGGTCATTAATTTGTTTTCTGCTGTGAGTGTATGGAAAGTAGCAGATTAAGAGATTTTGTGTTGCTGTACGAAGTAGCCTACATTGGTTACATGCCGACCTAAATCTGGTCATTAATTTGTTTTCTGCTGTGAGTGTATGGAAAGTAGCAGATTAAGAGATTTTGTGTTGCTGTACGAAGTAGCCTACATTGGTTACATGGCGACCTAAATCTGGCCAATAATTTGTTTTCTGCTGTGAGTGTATGGAAAGTAGCAGAATAAGAGATTTTGTGTTACTATACGAAGTAGCTTACATTGGTTACATGGCGACCTAAATCTGGTCATTAATTTGTTTTCTGCTGTGAGTGTATGGAAAGTAGCAGATTAAGAGATTTTGTGTTACTATACGAAGTAGCTTACATTGGTTACATGGCGACCTAAATCTGGTCATTAATTTGTTTTCTGCTGTGAGTGTATGGAAAGTAGCAGATTAAGAGATTTTGTGTTACTGTACGAAGTAGCTTACATTGGTTACATGGCGACCTAAATCTGGTCATTAATTTGTTTTCTGCTGTGAGTGTATGGAAAGTAGCAGATTAAGAGATTTTGTGTTGCCGCACGAAGTAGCCTACATTGGTTACATGGCGACCTAAATCTGGTCATTAATTTGTTTTCTGCTGTGAGTGTATGGAAAGTAGCAGATTAAGAGATTTTGTGTTACTGTACGAAGTAGCTACATCGGTTACATGGCGACCTAAATCTGGTCATTAATTTGTTTTCTGCTGTGAGTGTATGGAAAGTAGCAGATTAAGAGATTTTGTGTTACTGTACGAAGTAGCTACATTGGTTACATGGCGACCTAAATCTGGTCATTAATTTGTTTTCTGCTGTGAGTGTATGGAAAGTAGCAGATTAAGAGATTTTGTGTTACTGTACGAAGTAGCTACATCGGTTACATGGCGACCTAAATCTGATCATTAATTTGTTTTCTGCTGTGAGTGTATGGAAAGTAGCAGATTAAGAGATTTTGTGTTACTGTACGAAGTAGCTACATTGGTTACATGGCGACCTAAATCTGGTCATTAATTTGTTTTCTGCTGTGAGTGTATGGAAAGTAGCAGATTAAGAGATTTTGTGTTACTGTACGAAGTAGCTACATTGGTTACATGGCGACCTAAATCTGGTCATTAATTTGTTTTCTGCTGTGAGTGTATGGAAAGTAGCAGATTAAGAGATTTTGTGTTACTGTACGAAGTAGCTACATCGGTTACATGGCGACCTAAATCTGATCATTAATTTGTTTTCTGCTGTGAGTGTATGGAAAGTAGCAGATTAAGAGATTTTGTGTTACTGTACGAAGTAGCTACATTGGTTACATGGCGACCTAAATCTGGTCATTAATTTGTTTTCTGCTGTGAGTGTATGGAAAGTAGCAGATTAAGAGATTTTGTGTTACTGTACGAAGTAGCTACATCGGTTACATGGCGACCTAAATCTGGTCATTAATTTGTTTTCTGCTGTGAGTGTATGGAAAGTAGCAGATTAAGAGATTTTGTGTTACTGTACGAAGTAGCTACATTGGTTACATGGCGACCTAAATCTGGTCATTAATTTGTTTTCTGCTGTGAGTGTATGGAAAGTAGCAGATTAAGAGATTTTGTGTTACTGTACGAAGTAGCTACATCGGTTACATGGCGACCTAAATCTGGTCATTAATTTGTTTTCTGCTGTGAGTGTATGGAAAGTAGCAGATTAAGAGATTTTGTGTTACTGTACGAAGTAGCTACATCGGTTACATGGCGACCTAAATCTGGTCATTAATTTGTTTTCTGCTGTGAGTGTATGGAAAGTAGCAGATTAAGAGATTTTGTGTTGCTGTACGAAGTAGCTACATCGGTTACATGGCGACCTAAATCTGGTCATTAATTTGTTTTCTGCTGTGAGTGTATGGAAAGTAGCAGATTAAGAGATTTTGTGTTGCTGTACGAAGTAGCTTACATTGGTTACATGGCGACCTAAATCTGGTCATTAATTTGTTTTCTGCTGTGAGTGTATGGAAAGTAGCAGATTAAGAGATTTTGTGTTACTGTACGAAGTAGCTACATCGGTTACATGGCGACCTAAATCTGGTCATTAATTTGTTTTCTGCTGTGAGTGTATGGAAAGTAGCAGATTAAGAGATTTTGTGTTGCTGTACGAAGTAGCCTACATTGGTTACATGGCGACCTAAATCTGGTCATTAATTTGTTTTCTGCTGTGAGTGTATGGAAAGTAGCAGATTAAGAGATTTTGTGTTACTGTACGAAGTAGCTACATCGGTTACATGGCGACCTAAATCTGGTCATTAATTTGTTTTCTGCTGTGAGTGTATGGAAAGTAGCAGATTAAGAGATTTTGTGTTGCTGTACGAAGTAGCTTACATTGGTTACATGGCGACCTAAATCTGGTCATTAATTTGTTTTCTGCTGTGAGTGTATGGAAAGTAGCAGATTAAGAGATTTTGTGTTACTGTACGAAGTAGCTACATCGGTTACATGGCGACCTAAATCTGGTCATTAATTTGTTTTCTGCTGTGAGTGTATGGAAAGTAGCAGATTAAGAGATTTTGTGTTGCTGTACGAAGTAGCTACATCGGTTACATGGCGACCTAAATCTGGTCATTAATTTGTTTTCTGCTGTGAGTGTATGGAAAGTAGCAGATTAAGAGATTTTGTGTTGCTGTACGAAGTAGCTTACATTGGTTACATGGCGACCTAAATCTGGTCATTAATTTGTTTTCTGCTGTGAGTGTATGGAAAGTAGCAGATTAAGAGATTTTGTGTTACTGTACGAAGTAGCTTACATTGGTTACATGGCGACCTAAATCTGGTCATTAATTTGTTTTCTGCTGTGAGTGTATGGAAAGTAGCAGATTAAGAGATTTTGTGTTACTGTACGAAGTAGCTACATCGGTTACATGGCGACCTAAATCTGGTCATTAATTTGTTTTCTGCTGTGAGTGTATGGAAAGTAGCAGATTAAGAGATTTTGTGTTGCTGTACGAAGTAGCTACATCGGTTACATGGCGACCTAAATCTGGTCATTAATTTGTTTTCTGCTGTGAGTGTATGGAAAGTAGCAGATTAAGAGATTTTGTGTTGCTGTACGAAGTAGCTTACATTGGTTACATGGCGACCTAAATCTGGTCATTAATTTGTTTTCTGCTGTGAGTGTATGGAAAGTAGCAGATTAAGAGATTTTGTGTTACTGTACGAAGTAGCTACATCGGTTACATGGCGACCTAAATCTGGTCATTAATTTGTTTTCTGCTGTGAGTGTATGGAAAGTAGCAGATTAAGAGATTTTGTGTTGCTGTACGAAGTAGCTACATCGGTTACATGGCGACCTAAATCTGGTCATTAATTTGTTTTCTGCTGTGAGTGTATGGAAAGTAGCAGATTAAGAGATTTTGTGTTGCCGCACGAAGTAGCCTACATTGGTTACATGGCGACCTAAATCTGGTCATTAATTTGTTTTCTGCTGTGAGTGTATGGAAAGTAGCAGATTAAGAGATTTTGTGTTACTGTACGAAGTAGCTACATCGGTTACATGGCGACCTAAATCTGGTCATTAATTTGTTTTCTGCTGTGAGTGTATGGAAAGTAGCAGATTAAGAGATTTTGTGTTGCTGTACGAAGTAGCCTACATTGGTTACATGGCGACCTAAATCTGGTCATTAATTTGTTTTCTGCTGTGAGTGTATGGAAAGTAGCAGATTAAGAGATTTTGTGTTGCCGCACGAAGTAGCTACATCGGTTACATGGCGACCTAAATCTGGTCATTAATTTGTTTTCTGCTGTGAGTGTATGGAAAGTAGCAGATTAAGAGATTTTGTGTTACTGTACGAAGTAGCCTACATTGGTTACATGGTGACCTAAATCTGGTCATTAATTTGTTTTCTGCTGTGAGTGTATGGAAAGTAGCAGATTAAGAGATTTTGTGTTGCCGCACGAAGTAGCCTACATTGGTTACATGGCGACCTAAATCTGGTCATTAATTTGTTTTCTGCTGTGAGTGTATGGAAAGTAGCAGATTAAGAGATTTTGTGTTGCTGTACGAAGTAGCTTACATTGGTTACATGGCGACCTAAATCTGGTCATTAATTTGTTTTCTGCTGTGAGTGTATGGAAAGTAGCAGATTAAGAGATTTTGTGTTACTGTACGAAGTAGCTACATCGGTTACATGGCGACCTAAATCTGGTCATTAATTTGTTTTCTGCTGTGAGTGTATGGAAAGTAGCAGATTAAGAGATTTTGTGTTGCTGTACGAAGTAGCTTACATTGGTTACATGGCGACCTAAATCTGGTCATTAATTTGTTTTCTGCTGTGAGTGTATGGAAAGTAGCAGATTAAGAGATTTTGTGTTACTGTACGAAGTAGCTACATCGGTTACATGGCGACCTAAATCTGGTCATTAATTTGTTTTCTGCTGTGAGTGTATGGAAAGTAGCAGATTAAGAGATTTTGTGTTGCTGTACGAAGTAGCTACATCGGTTACATGGCGACCTAAATCTGGTCATTAATTTGTTTTCTGCTGTGAGTGTATGGAAAGTAGCAGATTAAGAGATTTTGTGTTACTGTACGAAGTAGCTACATCGGTTACATGGCGACCTAAATCTGGTCATTAATTTGTTTTCTGCTGTGAGTGTATGGAAAGTAGCAGATTAAGAGATTTTGTGTTACTGTACGAAGTAGCCTACATTGGTTACATGGCGACCTAAATCTGGTCATTAATTTGTTTTCTGCTGTGAGTGTATGGAAAGTAGCAGATTAAGAGATTTTGTGTTACTATACGAAGTAGCCTACATTGGTTACATGCCGACCTAAATCTGGTCATTAATTTGTTTTCTGCTGTGAGTGTATGGAAAGTAGCAGATTAAGAGATTTTGTGTTGCTGTACGAAGTAGCCTACATTGGTTACATGGCGACCTAAATCTGGTCATTAATTTGTTTTCTGCTGTGAGTGTATGGAAAGTAGCAGATTAAGAGATTTTGTGTTGCCGCACGAAGTAGCTACATCGGTTACATGGCGACCTAAATCTGGTTATTAATTTGTTTTCTGCTGTGAGTGTATGGAAAGTAGCAGATTAAGAGATTTTGTGTTGCTGTACGAAGTAGCCTACATTGGTTACATGGCGACCTAAATCTGGTCATTAATTTGTTTTCTGCTGTGAGTGTATGGAAAGTAGCAGATTAAGAGATTTTGTGTTGCCGCACAAAGTAGCTACATCGGTTACATGGCGACCTAAATCTGGTTATTAATTTGTTTTCTGCTGTGAGTGTATGGAAAGTAGCAGATTAAGAGATTTTGTGTTACTGTACGAAGTAGCCTACATTGGTTACATGGCGACCTAAATCTGGTCATTAATTTGTTTTCTGCTGTGAGTGTATGGAAAGTAGCAGATTAAGAGATTTTGTGTTGCCGCACGAAGTAGCCTACATTGGTTACATGGCGACCTAAATCTGGTCATTAATTTGTTTTCTGCTGTGAGTGTATGGAAAGTAGCAGATTAAGAGATTTTGTGTTGCCGCACGAAGTAGCCTACATTGGTTACATGGCGACCTAAATCTGGTCATTAATTTGTTTTCTGCTGTGAGTGTATGGAAAGTAGCAGATTAAGAGATTTTGTGTTGCTGTACGAAGTAGCTTACATTGGTTACATGGCGACCTAAATCTGGTCATTAATTTGTTTTCTGCTGTGAGTGTATGGAAAGTAGCAGATTAAGAGATTTTGTGTTACTGTACGAAGTAGCTACATCGGTTACATGGCGACCTAAATCTGGTCATTAATTTGTTTTCTGCTGTGAGTGTATGGAAAGTAGCAGATTAAGAGATTTTGTGTTACTATACGAAGTAGCTTACATTGGTTACATGGCGACCTAAATCTGGTCATTAATTTGTTTTCTGCTGTGAGTGTATGGAAAGTAGCAGATTAAGAGATTTTGTGTTACTGTACGAAGTAGCTTACATTGGTTACATGGCGACCTAAATCTGGTCATTAATTTTTTTCTGCTGTGAGTGTATGGAAAGTAGCAGATTAAGAGATTTTGTGTTGCCGCACGAAGTAGCCTACATTGGTTACATGGCGACCTAAATCTGGTCATTAATTTGTTTTCTGCTGTGAGTGTATGGAAAGTAGCAGATTAAGAGATTTTGTGTTACTGTACGAAGTAGCTACATCGGTTACATGGCGACCTAAATCTGGTCATTAATTTGTTTTCTGCTGTGAGTGTATGGAAAGTAGCAGATTAAGAGATTTTGTGTTACTGTACGAAGTAGCTACATTGGTTACATGGCGACCTAAATCTGGTCATTAATTTGTTTTCTGCTGTGAGTGTATGGAAAGTAGCAGATTAAGAGATTTTGTGTTACTGTACGAAGTAGCCTACATTGGTTACATGGCGACCTAAATCTGGTCATTAATTTGTTTTCTGCTGTGAGTGTATGGAAAGTAGCAGATTAAGAGATTTTGTGTTACTATACGAAGTAGCCTACATTGGTTACATGCCGACCTAAATCTGGTCATTAATTTGTTTTCTGCTGTGAGTGTATGGAAAGTAGCAGATTAAGAGATTTTGTGTTGCTGTACGAAGTAGCCTACATTGGTTACATGGCGACCTAAATCTGGTCATTAATTTGTTTTCTGCTGTGAGTGTATGGAAAGTAGCAGATTAAGAGATTTTGTGTTGCCGCACGAAGTAGCTACATCGGTTACATGGCGACCTAAATCTGGTCATTAATTTGTTTTCTGCTGTGAGTGTATGGAAAGTAGCAGATTAAGAGATTTTGTGTTACTGTACGAAGTAGCCTACATTGGTTACATGGCGACCTAAATCTGGTCATTAATTTGTTTTCTGCTGTGAGTGTATGGAAAGTAGCAGATTAAGAGATTTTGTGTTGCCGCACGAAGTAGCCTACATTGGTTACATGGCGACCTAAATCTGGTCATTAATTTGTTTTCTGCTGTGAGTGTATGGAAAGTAGCAGATTAAGAGATTTTGTGTTGCTGTACGAAGTAGCCTACATTGGTTACATGGCGACCTAAATCTGGTCATTAATTTGTTTTCTGCTGTGAGTGTATGGAAAGTAGCAGATTAAGAGATTTTGTGTTACTGTACGAAGTAGCCTACATTGGTTACATGGCGACCTAAATCTGGTCATTAATTTGTTTTCTGCTGTGAGTGTATGGAAAGTAGCAGATTAAGAGATTTTGTGTTGCTGTACGAAGTAGCCTACATTGGTTACATGGCGACCTAAATCTGGTCATTAATTTGTTTTCTGCTGTGAGTGTATGGAAAGTAGCAGATTAAGAGATTTTGTGTTGCTGTACGAAGTAGCTACATCGGTTACATGGCGACCTAAATCTGGTCATTAATTTGTTTTCTGCTGTGAGTGTATGGAAAGTAGCAGATTAAGAGATTTTGTGTTACTGTACGAAGTAGCTACATCGGTTACATGGCGACCTAAATCTGGTCATTAATTTGTTTTCTGCTGTGAGTGTATGGAAAGTAGCAGATTAAGAGATTTTGTGTTACTGTACGAAGTAGCCTACATTGGTTACATGGCGACCTAAATCTGGTCATTAATTTGTTTTCTGCTGTGAGTGTATGGAAAGTAGCAGATTAAGAGATTTTGTGTTACTATACGAAGTAGCCTACATTGGTTACATGCCGACCTAAATCTGGTCATTAATTTGTTTTCTGCTGTGAGTGTATGGAAAGTAGCAGATTAAGAGATTTTGTGTTGCTGTACGAAGTAGCCTACATTGGTTACATGGCGACCTAAATCTGGTCATTAATTTGTTTTCTGCTGTGAGTGTATGGAAAGTAGCAGATTAAGAGATTTTGTGTTGCCGCACGAAGTAGCTACATCGGTTACATGGCGACCTAAATCTGGTTATTAATTTGTTTTCTGCTGTGAGTGTATGGAAAGTAGCAGATTAAGAGATTTTGTGTTGCTGTACGAAGTAGCCTACATTGGTTACATGGCGACCTAAATCTGGTCATTAATTTGTTTTCTGCTGTGAGTGTATGGAAAGTAGCAGATTAAGAGATTTTGTGTTGCCGCACAAAGTAGCTACATCGGTTACATGGCGACCTAAATCTGGTTATTAATTTGTTTTCTGCTGTGAGTGTATGGAAAGTAGCAGATTAAGAGATTTTGTGTTACTGTACGAAGTAGCCTACATTGGTTACATGGCGACCTAAATCTGGTCATTAATTTGTTTTCTGCTGTGAGTGTATGGAAAGTAGCAGATTAAGAGATTTTGTGTTGCCGCACGAAGTAGCCTACATTGGTTACATGGCGACCTAAATCTGGTCATTAATTTGTTTTCTGCTGTGAGTGTATGGAAAGTAGCAGATTAAGAGATTTTGTGTTGCCGCACGAAGTAGCCTACATTGGTTACATGGCGACCTAAATCTGGTCATTAATTTGTTTTCTGCTGTGAGTGTATGGAAAGTAGCAGATTAAGAGATTTTGTGTTGCTGTACGAAGTAGCTTACATTGGTTACATGGCGACCTAAATCTGGTCATTAATTTGTTTTCTGCTGTGAGTGTATGGAAAGTAGCAGATTAAGAGATTTTGTGTTACTGTACGAAGTAGCTACATCGGTTACATGGCGACCTAAATCTGGTCATTAATTTGTTTTCTGCTGTGAGTGTATGGAAAGTAGCAGATTAAGAGATTTTGTGTTACTATACGAAGTAGCTTACATTGGTTACATGGCGACCTAAATCTGGTCATTAATTTGTTTTCTGCTGTGAGTGTATGGAAAGTAGCAGATTAAGAGATTTTGTGTTACTGTACGAAGTAGCTTACATTGGTTACATGGCGACCTAAATCTGGTCATTAATTTTTTTCTGCTGTGAGTGTATGGAAAGTAGCAGATTAAGAGATTTTGTGTTGCCGCACGAAGTAGCCTACATTGGTTACATGGCGACCTAAATCTGGTCATTAATTTGTTTTCTGCTGTGAGTGTATGGAAAGTAGCAGATTAAGAGATTTTGTGTTACTGTACGAAGTAGCTACATCGGTTACATGGCGACCTAAATCTGGTCATTAATTTGTTTTCTGCTGTGAGTGTATGGAAAGTAGCAGATTAAGAGATTTTGTGTTACTGTACGAAGTAGCTACATTGGTTACATGGCGACCTAAATCTGGTCATTAATTTGTTTTCTGCTGTGAGTGTATGGAAAGTAGCAGATTAAGAGATTTTGTGTTACTGTACGAAGTAGCCTACATTGGTTACATGGCGACCTAAATCTGGTCATTAATTTGTTTTCTGCTGTGAGTGTATGGAAAGTAGCAGATTAAGAGATTTTGTGTTACTATACGAAGTAGCCTACATTGGTTACATGCCGACCTAAATCTGGTCATTAATTTGTTTTCTGCTGTGAGTGTATGGAAAGTAGCAGATTAAGAGATTTTGTGTTGCTGTACGAAGTAGCCTACATTGGTTACATGGCGACCTAAATCTGGTCATTAATTTGTTTTCTGCTGTGAGTGTATGGAAAGTAGCAGATTAAGAGATTTTGTGTTGCCGCACGAAGTAGCTACATCGGTTACATGGCGACCTAAATCTGGTCATTAATTTGTTTTCTGCTGTGAGTGTATGGAAAGTAGCAGATTAAGAGATTTTGTGTTACTGTACGAAGTAGCCTACATTGGTTACATGGCGACCTAAATCTGGTCATTAATTTGTTTTCTGCTGTGAGTGTATGGAAAGTAGCAGATTAAGAGATTTTGTGTTGCCGCACGAAGTAGCCTACATTGGTTACATGGCGACCTAAATCTGGTCATTAATTTGTTTTCTGCTGTGAGTGTATGGAAAGTAGCAGATTAAGAGATTTTGTGTTGCTGTACGAAGTAGCCTACATTGGTTACATGGCGACCTAAATCTGGTCATTAATTTGTTTTCTGCTGTGAGTGTATGGAAAGTAGCAGATTAAGAGATTTTGTGTTACTGTACGAAGTAGCCTACATTGGTTACATGGCGACCTAAATCTGGTCATTAATTTGTTTTCTGCTGTGAGTGTATGGAAAGTAGCAGATTAAGAGATTTTGTGTTGCTGTACGAAGTAGCCTACATTGGTTACATGGCGACCTAAATCTGGTCATTAATTTGTTTTCTGCTGTGAGTGTATGGAAAGTAGCAGATTAAGAGATTTTGTGTTACTATACGAAGTAGCCTACATTGGTTACATGGCGACCTAAATCTGGTCATTAATTTGTTTTCTGCTGTGAGTGTATGGAAAGTAGCAGATTAAGAGATTTTGTGTTGCCGCACGAAGTAGCCTACATTGGTTACATGGCGACCTAAATCTGGTCATTAATTTGTTTTCTGCTGTGAGTGTATGGAAAGTAGCAGATTAAGAGATTTTGTGTTACTATACGAAGTAGCCTACATTGGTTACATGGCGACCTAAATCTGGTCATTAATTTGTTTTCTGCTGTGAGTGTATGGAAAGTAGCAGATTAAGAGATTTTGTGTTGCTGTACGAAGTAGCCTACATTGGTTACATGGCGACCTAAATCTGGTCATTAATTTGTTTTCTGCTGTGAGTGTATGGAAAGTAGCAGATTAAGAGATTTTGTGTTACTATACGAAGTAGCCTACATTGGTTACATGGCGACCTAAATCTGGTCATTAATTTGTTAATAACTATTAATTACCTTATTTAGAGGTGATGAGGTCGAACAATCCTTATGTAGATATGATTACTATATCTTCTTCATATGACGCGTTTCGACTATTATTCAGTCATTATCAAATAAATATACAAAAACAAACTCATAAACAACACAAAACACACGTTCAAGATTTTCACATTTAAAATCACTTTACACAATTTAAAAAACTTTATACATGTGCACACGGATGACGCGCGTTGCCGGTGACCGTTCTCGATAACGTTCGATCGTCAATTAACGGAATTGACGATCGAACGTTATCGAGAACGGTCACCGGCAACGCGCGTCATCCGTGTGCACATGTATAAAGTTTTTTAAATTGTGTAAAGTGATTTTAAATGTGAAAATCTTGAACGTGTGTTTTGTGTTGTTTATGAGTTTGTTTTTGTATATTTATTTGATAATGACTGAATAATAGTCGAAACGCGTCATATGAAGAAGATATAGTAATCATATCTACATAAGGATTGTTCGACCTCATCACCTCTAAATAAGGTAATTAATAGTTATTAATTATTTACAATCCAGTTGGGCTACATACATAATAAAAATGGATTAATTTGTTTTCTGCTGTGAGTGTATGGAAAGTAGCAGATTAAGAGATTTTGTGTTGCCGCACGAAGTAGCCTACATTGGTTACATGGCGACCTAAATCTGGTCATTAATTTGTTTTCTGCTGTGAGTGTATGGAAAGTAGCAGATTAAGAGATTTTGTGTTACTATACGAAGTAGCCTACATTGGTTACATGGCGACCTAAATCTGGTCATTAATTTGTTTTCTGCTGTGAGTGTATGGAAAGTAGCAGATTAAGAGATTTTGTGTTGCCGCACGAAGTAGCCTACATTGGTTACATACCAATTCAAATCAGGGTCCATGATTTTTGCTGTGAATGCGTTTACGTTTATTGACGTTAATAATTGGCTTACTTTGCGATATAATTATATATCACGACAGGTTTGGCCAGGTAACTATAATATATATATATATATATATATATATATATATATATATATATATATATATATATATATATATATATATAGTTACCTGGCCAAACCTTTCGTAAGTTTATTGAAGTTAATAACTTGAAATTAGCTTATTAATATGGAGGATTCACAGCATATCACGTGATCTGTGATTACAGATATATAGATTAAAATATCTTTAGTAAATTAATATGAAACGTAAATGTGAACATTTGTCCATTATGTCAATCTATAAATACGTCGGATTTGATAGTTTTTAGATTGTCATTTTTCAGTGATAAATGTGACATCCGCAATGAAAGCATTTTTTATTTTTAAGATGTAAGGTATGTAGTAGACGATAAAAAATATCCCTTAAATTTGAAGCCTCCTTTAAGTGAACAATTACCGGTGATTTGAATCGACCGATATTCAGAAATACCAAAACTTCTGATTTATTTTTTAAAAAAATGTACAAAACTATTCTTTTGTAATAATTCCTTTTCTGTACTTTTCATAAAGGTTTTTTAATTGTTTTCTATTTTTGATTTTCTTGTCATAAAAATAAATAGGCCTACATACAGAAAAAGATGGTCAAAACTCAGTATTAATGTTATAGGGATGGTATTCATTTTTTTTATTTTTCGTATTGTAATAGAAGAAGAAGATTGGAAAACATTACAAACTATTTGTCTCTCTGTTATTTAGCCGCTTTAAACGAAATTCGATACTTTATCGTTTTACACTTAATCGTTTTATGATTTAGTAATAAAAAGACCGACTTAACCTAAAAATTTTGGGTAACAATTCCATTTTTTTAAAAAAATCGAGTTAAACTATTTTGAATACATATGAATGTAAACTAGTGTCCTTAGAGAAGCGTACAAAATGGTGCTAATTGAATTTTAAAGTTTTTAATTGTTTCAAGCAGAAATATTATGTTTACTTTTATTTGTTGAACTTCTTGTAAAACTTATAAAAAATGCACAATCATACAATCTTATTTAGACATTAAAACTTTCATTACGAATACATCTGTGTGTATTTATAAAGTAAATTTATGTTGCGCAGTTGTGTCAATTTGCGTGGATATATCACAAATTACGGACACCTGCCTTCATCAATATTATCATTTACTTTCTATCAATCATCCATCAAATATTGACAAATGTTCATATATTTTGTTTTGTTTTAATATTTTTCTCTCTTTTTTAGTTTTAAGGTGATACTTTTTGTGTGTCATATCCGAGATTCGACATGTTGACGTGGCCTACTTCTCGAATAAAAACCAAATTATTTCTCTCTTTTACAATACAAAACGGTAAGAAAATGATATAAAATATTTTTAAATAGGTAAAACAAAACAATATTTAGAAACTAATTTGTATTTTACTTTTTTAAATCTCAAAATTGGATGATTTTGTCAATCATAATTTCGTATATGTGAAAAAATAAACAATTTTTCTTGGAAATCTATTACTTGAAATAAATTTTTCATCATTTTGAGGTTTCCTAAAATATCAATTATAATTTGTGTAAAATTGTTACAATTTATTTTACAGTTTTGTGTGCATATTTTATATAATAAAATTAAATCTATAAACAATTAAGATTTTGATTCTATTTAAAATTGGCATTTTTTAAAAAGTAACAGTTAAAATCCCCACCTCTGATTTTTTGGCTAAAAATAATTAAAAAATTGTTATTAACACAACATAACCCAGCAATTCTAAATCATCATTGTTCATATTAAATTAGGTAAAACAAGACAACCCTCTAGATTAAAAAAATGATACCATCAGTTAAAATCTTATATTCTGCTTTCAGTTAATCTGGCTCACTGAAATATAAAAATAACCAGATATGCCGATGTTCTTCTGGGTTTCAGGAACGGTATACATCAATGGTCTCCGCTCTGGGTAAATAAAAAAAGGTGAAGAGGCACAACATTTTGAAGGTGTTGGGAAAACGAAAATATTGATGAAATCGGTGGTCCCAATCCAAAATGACGTTCGGCCAAATTGGAATATTTGATTTTTAATATAAGTTTAAAGTAATGGGCTTCTTAATACAAAATATTTGCGATACAGTTACTCCAATAATATTTAAATCCCTAAGTCTCTCTAGCAATCTGTCTGCGTGTAAGTTTATAACTGAAGAACTACTGTTCCGATTTTCATGTGAATCCTTTATCTGGTTAGGATTTATATTTGTTTTATTAAAATTGGTACAGTAGTTCCCAACTTATAACAATTTATATTTGCTAGGGTGATACGAAAACCAAAATTAGCGACATTTTTTACGAGTTTTCTTAATATTTTCAGTGACAAAGATGGTATATCATTTGATTGCTAATTGAAACTGAAAACATTTTTGGAATCAATGCAGTAGTTCTCGAGTTAACCATTTTTTGAACCGAATTTTGTAAGTCGGGAGAGCTGTTTTAAACTTTATCCATTTTGAATTGTTCGTACAAGTTTGCTCGTTTACGAAAACTGTAAAAAGAAATCTGTATGTAGCAAATTAAAATTAATATTAATGTATAGCCTATACATATTAAATTTAATTCACGTTATAAACAGATTTTATTTTCAAATTTGATGATCAGGTTGTTTCAAATCTAGATATTCCTTTTCATTCCAGTCTGCTGGAATGATCAAATCATAAGCAACTTAAATTGTATAGTGATAATATTTCAGTGTCCTTAAGAGAATTTTTCTTTTCTTGATTACATTTTTAATTAGCTTTCAGGATTGCCAATCCAATATGGCGACCAACAAACATTGCAAATGTTTGAAAATAGTGATTAAAACTACCGTTTAGTGTTAAATAATTTGCTTAATCGTTAAAATTTCGTTCACTCTATATATTAGTAAGGGGTTTACCCCTGCCACAAAAATTCCACCCACTCACTCACCACACCTTTTCTATTAATATAATTATGTGTCAATAGGTATTTATCGTATAATTTGGTTAAAATAGATATATTTTTTTAAAATTTAATAGTGTGTTCAAAATTTTAATTTATTTTTCAAAAATTTGACAAAGAATTTTTTTTCAGTTGTTAATTTTTCAAAATTTAATTAGATATTTTAACATTTTTGACAATTAAAGAAATTACATTTATGTTCAAAATTTTACACAAAATTAACGGTTTTTTCATATTTTTACCCACAAATAATTGTTTTTCCAATTTTACATATTTCTATAAATTTGATTTGACCCAAAATATGATTTTCGTGTACTTTAAAAGCAAATTTATCCGGACTCCTCCACCTCAGGTTTGTACTTATCTTTTCTGATATGTATTTATATAACAGTTTGGAAAAATTATTTGTTAACAGTTTTAGTTTTTACCATATCGAGTCACAACGTTGGGAGTGTTAAGCCTTGTGAATGGGGGGGGGGGGATATTTTGTTCTCCAAAATTGGTTGAGTGAGTTTAGAATCTTTTTTTTAAAAAAGGTCAAAATCAAATTAAAGAGAATTATTGCAGAACTATAAATAGTTGAACATACTTTCACGCATATGAACAGTTAAACTTAAGCATATTTACTTGTTAGTTTTAATTCAACAGCTATCTAAATGCATTGGTTAGTTAATGTAAAGAGAGTTGGGTATTGTTTGTTTCTATATTCACTTCACATATTTAAAAAAAAAATTAAATATTTCTATTTCTTTTAATTTTTCAATTTTGAAAATGAGGCCCAAAGAGAAAACATTGGTCCCTAGTAAAGATGTCAATGGCTCAAATTCCTAAAATCGCCATTGAATACACTATAAGAAAAACATATTTGCTAACAGTTTTGATTTTTGCTTTTAAATTTAAACTAAATATATTTTGTTTTTATTCTCTTCAACTATTACTATATCAGGGCTGAGTAAGTTCCATGATGATTGTCTCTTAGGAAATATACTTAATAATATACATATACATTTTGTTCATTATAAATCATAGCTTTTTTGGTATAACATAAGCCTATTTGTCTGATTTCCCCCCCCTTAATTTTGAAATTCACTATGGTTAGAAAAACAAGTGAATAAAATCTAAGCTCAAGAAATATTTTTCTTCTTCCGATCTAGGTAACAATACATGGTCTTGGTATATCGCACATATAACAAAAATCATTTATAATTTTCCAAATTTTGTATCCCCAAAACAATGTACGGTATTAGATATAAAAAAAACCGACGTGATTAGGTTGTATATTTTCACCATTCGATATAGTATTTACTAATATTATGTATTAGATATTATTTTTCTGATTTTAAATTTTTGTTGTTATTTTAGTTTTGGGTTGGTTAAATTTAATTGTAGAAGATATGGGATTGATATGCATTATTGTCTAATTTAGTGCATTCGATGTTGAGTTTTTTAATTTCCCCAAAAATTATAAAATACTAAATTGTACTCAAGTTAGTAATTTGAAAGTTACAGCTAGAGAATAATTATTGTTAAAACAAAATTGATGAAATTAGATTTAAAACAAATTACGTTTTATTAAAGTGTTTGGTAATATTTTTGTTTAATAATTTGTACATTTATAATGTGTAGTCTTTTATAATTTACAGAACAAATAATGATTAAATTAATTTAAAGGTTATTTAGATGACCTATATGGCGAAGCAACACAGCGGAACAAAAAACAAACAAACATAAAACTGATAACGGTACAAATTATCTTTTATTAGTAGTGGCATGGAGCAGAATGTCTGGATGTAAATTATTTGGCATTAAATAAGTTCAACTGGTCTTATGACGATGTAAATATCCGCTGAAAAATATTTCCAAAATACTAAGTTATGTTGCTAGAATCATATTTCAAGTTGTCCTATAATAACTCGTTTTACATGACTAAACCATCTATAAAAAGGTCATAAAACGTACGATTAATTACAGTTGCAGTGTTGTACATTTATAACACTCAAAATTATGTTTTCAATAATGCTATATATCTCAATTTTTGAAATAGTACTAAATGAACTACTTACAGATTTTTTAAAATTATTTATTTGTCAATGTGTATTGTTGCACAATTAGGCATTACATTGAAAATCCAACATCAATTTAAAATAATCGAACTATAAAATCCACATATTAAAAAAGGTAATAACATTATTGTAATTTTCGAATTAAAAATTTGTTTGATCATCAGCGGAAGATTTATATCAGTTTGCTGTTGTATTGGTCCAATTTTTTAAGGGTTCTAATAATTTATGTCGTACATTTACTGTAACTTAAAAAAAATTCCTTAGCATAACAATTGATGGTTTTTTCATGAGGTATAAGCGGTTAGCGCATCGGTTCCCATCACCGCAGTTTCCTTACTGGGTCAACCCAAAGACTTTGTTAAGCCCCCACGTGAGATCTCTAACCAAACAGCGATTCGTACATTTAGTATATATACTCCTTCAATATAATATGTGGTGGGTATTTCATTCACTTTATATTTACTTCATCTTGTAGACTCGTGAGAATTTAAATCCTGCGCATTCTACTTACATTGACATTTTTATACAAAGATTTAGATCGGAATATTTTAAAATTCTGTTTTACATAATTTGTAAATGTCGATTGTTTTTCGATAAGTACATATAATTTTCCAATATGCTTATAATTTTTTCTAACATAGCTTCTTCCATTGATCATAGGTTAGGTTAGCAATGACATTTGTTTAAATACATACTTTAGACAATTTGTCTTCCCATGGTGGGTACCATTGATTTTCCAAATAACAGACGGAAGCAATTACGTATGTTTATGTTAGGGTTTAAGTGATTAACAGCTTGTTAACGCAGTCTGTTGGGGAATAATTATTTTAACCTGGAGTAGGCAGAAGGTTGATTCCAGGGTCAAATGTTTAACTCCTGACGCGTCCAAAGATCAATGGCTTTTAAATATAGGTCTACTGTTCCATCTTGTGAAATCAGAGCAATTAATTGACGAACATGCAGCTAATGTGCACACACTGCTTACTTCCATTACTTTCCACCGCATCTTGAAAAAATTAAAAAATTAATTGTAGTATATAATTTATGAGTCTGTAAAATTTGTTAAAAACGTTTTAAAATTTTTTCCCTGCTTTAAAGCTTGTCTGATTTTGTACCAAAACAATATACCAATTTTTGATAAAATCGAACAAATATATGTAACCGCTGAAAAATTGGCTAAAACCTGAATTCCAGATTTTTTTACTAATAAATTGATCTAAATCCGGCAAATATCAAATTGTATAGAGATTGCAGTCTATTTATATTATAAACCTGCATATTTGTATATATCTTGCCTATTGTTTGTTTAAATATATACACAATAATTAATCCCTCCCCCCCTGTTTTGATAACAAGCAAACGTATCAACACGATGACATTTCATTGCCTGTCATCATTTTCAGTTGTTACAAGTGTACAACTGTTAATGAGTTAGGCCACGATGACTCATTTGCCTTGCTACTTTTTGGTCAGTGCCACAAGGTTTGTCCACATGAAGATGATGACTTAGCTATTGAAACGTCTTCTGCTTTATGCATTTTTTGGTTGCGGAAATTTGAATGTTTCATTATCAATTGATGACAAATTTTCCACGTTTTTTCCCAATATATTTAAGTAACTAAAGTAAGTTTTATTTATTTATTTATCCTTATATACAGAATAGATAAAGCAAAAAGTCCCTATATTTGTACGTACGGACATTACAGCTTGATAACTGATTTGGAATATATTTTTCACTAAATTCAGTATATCTTTGAGAAGTTTTTAGGCTATAAATATTAAATTAGTTACTTCTGCGCTGGAGAAGGGAAGAAATTTGCGCATTCCTAACCTTGTGTAAATAACAGATCGAGGTGTATTCACAGTGGTATGTTTCCTCCTTTACAGAGTGGCTGAAAAAAAAAGAATATAAACCTCTCCCCCCTTAACTTTGTTATTACTGTAATTAAGATAGTTAAACACAGTTTTCGACAATCTTTTTTGTTTCCATGAGCCCATGTATTTCCATTTTTGACTTAAGGGATGGAAGGGCAGAGCCTAAGTAAAAAAATTGCTAATAAGACTCGTGATACATCATTTTTAAAGAGCTTGATGGGACAAGGAAAATGATTAATAATCTTTACCACCGTAACTAAAATAACAGTCGTGAGAGAGGGGGGGGGGAGAAAGATATTGTAATAAGACCGTCATTGTATTAAAATTACTAAAAAAGAAATTGTTATTTGAGAATCTTCTCGGTTAAGAGGGCTATACCTCTTGAAGTTTTTGGCAAAACTAATTTGAAAGAGGTATTCATAATTTAGTGACCAAATATAATCATATGTTGTGACCGACTGTACACCAAAGAAACAAATACACAATACTCTTCGCTTGGAGATATCCAATAAGGAAAAAAGTAACGTTAGTAATATGCACAATGCTGTCAGACATAACCTCTAAATTTAATCGCCTTACTTTCAATTACAAAATAATTACCATAACGTTAACATGGTACACTACACCAGATTTTAAAATAAATATTACAAAGTGTACTTGTCCGACAATTCTACAATAATAGGCACAAAAACGCAAGTCCTCCACTTGTGATAAGCGCCATTTGTCTGTACTAGATGATTAAACGTTGAGATGTGTAGTGTGGAAGCACATAGAATGTTTGCCAAGATTCCATTGTCCAACATTCGTGTTACCTTTCACACTTTCGGACAGCAAACCGAAACCCGAATCTCATGTTTATAGGAACTTTTTTTATTTATTTTTAAGTAAGGAACTCACTAGAGAAGTTTGGCGTACTATTTCAGAAACACCCTGTATAATGTAAGTAGTTCCACGATTACGTATATAGGAAGAGATTCGATGACAAAACTATTTGTCCCGCCTCCTCAGGAGCCCACAGATCCCGAGGGGCCTAGACGGATATACATGTTTCATATAGTTTTGCATTAGATACCTCGTTTTATCATTTCTATCAGGTCTCTCTTAAGCAACTTTTCTAACCCTGATGCTATTCGTGAACTAGGGGTCTCTATTTCATGTTATTTTCTTCCCTTTTGTTATAAGGCGATTTTTACTCTTTTTTGCCTTTAAACAACAAGAAAAAAATATATATTTGTCCTGTAAAAGCTTACATCCAATAGTTTGTTTAATTCTCTGAACGAGAACATTAGCAAGAAGTCTTTCAAACATCGACAATAATCAACTCATCTTCATCATATTAATGAGACAGTTATCTATTGTTTTTATCCACAAATGATAACAAATGTCCGGATATACAATATCTCAATTTTGATTAATCGTTGTAATTTATAGGACCGTTGTAATTCTTTGTGGTGGGATATCTTTAAATTATTGCTAAAATTTATCAAATTACAAATTACTGAAAAGTGTCTCGTTTAAATTTGTGTCCAACTCGTAAAACTGTTTTGAATGAACGATATAGTAGAATGGACAATATTTAAGTGTTTAATCTTTATAATTAATGCACTTAATGTAAACATTGATACAAGGAGATATGAATCACCTGACTTAAATAAATAGTCTACTTAAGTGTTATCATCAGAGATTTTATCTAAAGCTTTAAAAAATCAGATTGACTCAACAACGTTTTATTTACCCCCTCCTTCCGTAGACTTTCCATGTCACCAATTCACCTAATCACAACAGTCTATGTGTAGTGAGAGTGTAGCTTAGCTGTGTGACGCAAGGTACTTTTGGAACTAACAGTGTGGTAATTGTATATAATACAGCATATTTTCTACTATAGGCCTACATTTAACTTGTTGCTTTGCATGACTGATTTTATTTTCATTTCTTTTCTGATGCACGTTCCCAAAACTAAATAATTGTGTAGAAAATAGATCAGATTAAATTGTTGAAATTCAACAGAGCTCTGAACTCCTAGCATATTGCTGAGTAGCAACTAATTTCTCTTAATAGACTATAACATAACTTCAAATAATATAAAAATGCTAGTTTTAATTAATACGTGTATAAGTGGAAATGGTAGAAATTTATTACAATATATTTGTCTCTGTTAACGTTCTTTCAGATGTTTAAACCAAATCATTAATCAATTAGGAACTTCGCATTGTAATCGACATATTGTTGCAAACATCAACTGTCGACAATTGTTTATTTTTGTTTTCCCACATGTACGTAGTATTATAGAAAATTGTGTAATAGGTCAAAAAATTGAAGTCCAGTTTTATGGAATAAATATCAGTTTTTACTACAAAAATGGATATTGGAATAAAGTTTATCGTTTGTATACTCTATACCCCCAAATCTGTGGAGCGATATTAATCAACTTTGGTAAGTGGGCGTATTTTGACCATATCTCGGGACTTTTTAATAACTCAAAATTTGAGGATAGCTGCCGTTAAAAAACACGAAATTACAATTTTCTCAAAATCGGCTCTTGATGTATTCGATCAAATTTTGTTCAAATGTAGCCTCTAGGGACCCAAACAATAGGCTATATATAGATCAACATCTCTACAAAAAAAGTCGGTTCGTGAGTTATTGGTACCCCCCCCCCCCCCAATATCATACGGCTACTATAAAAAACGCAATTTATTAAAATCAGCTCTGTGTTTCGTTCCTTTTTTTATTAAAATGTGACCCAAATTTGTATATAGAAATAAAAAGTAAAACGTTACGGTTGAGGAATAATCGACAAAAACCAAAAAACCTTGATTGTCATCATTAAAAAGGCTCATTTTAATCAAATACTATTTAAGCTTAGTACATTTTAATTTTTTGTGTGACAAATAGTTTAGGTGGGTTTTTATTTGATTTTGGGGATATGAGAATTTTGTGCAAGTTTTTGCACAGTTTATTTATTATTTTCCCGCTCTGATATAGTTACAATTGTAATATCAACATTTATTATATAATACCAAAAGATAAATTAACTAAGCGGAAAGTAAGTGAAAGTGTATTAGATTAAATTAAATTTTACTGTTGACATAATACTAGACTGGAATTATTTACGATTGTTCCTGTACCTTTGCTGTTTTTACACAAAAAATCAACAAAATTTATTATCTAGCATATTTCTTTTAAAACTAACATTAACCATCCAAAATGTTCCTGTAGAACATAGAATCATCTTACACTTTACAAATTATTTTCACAAAGAAAATAGTATAAATCTCTGTAAACAATAATTAAGAATCAAAACAACAGTTCTATTGTTTAGAAAGAGCCCTTCGTGTTGCGTTGAACTATGAAAGGCATCCTCGCTGAATTAGTACGGTATATAACTAGATGCGCGCGCAACTTTTGATTATAAAGTGACACTTACATACGCTAGTCATTATATGCTTTTTCGTTTCTATCTCAGTCCTCAGTGCAATTTAGAAGAGAAGCCCGCCAGTGGTCAATATAAGATCGTTATTTTGGATACATTTTTGTGTCGTTAATAGTTGATATACATTGTGTTAATGTGATTAGACGTTAGTAAGTTTGTCCTCTTAATATTCCGATCTTCCTTCTTTCGCCAGGAGATTTCACTTGTGGGATGGTTATACTTGGTGATCAATATCTAAACTCCAAATTATGTTTTCCTTATTTCTTTGTTCTTGTATGTTCTAAGCTGTCCCGGAACTTACGACAAGCTCTCTATATTAAAGTAAGATTATATGTGTCTTGATTAAGTGATGGATTGTGATGCAATCTAGCCACGAAGGTTAAAAAGTTTAACGGACTTGTAGATCTTTCAAATTATTAAGTAGAAAATCAGCTAAAGTGATTACACAATAAGAACGTGACCAAACGTTTATACATTTTGATATTAGTGCTCCTAAGTTCTCGATAATGAACGTTACTTCAATTTTGTGTATTGTATATTTAATATATCGAAGACTCCAGTTGTCTAATGGCTAGTGCTCTTGTTTTGTGAGAGTTTCCTGATTCAAAATTTACGGTGTTGGCACATCGTGATGCAAAATGGAAACCTATATTGGTAGTGAATTCTCTTGTATTGGCAGGAATGGAGTACCACTATAATAGCGTGTTTTTATTGTCAAAACTTATTGGATTATAAATTCAAGTCAACAAGCACACGGGAACTGGAAACAACTAGATAGCTTCTAGCTGTAAGTGAAAAAGACACGCCATTTATAGTTGATGAAGTTCGAAATCGTCTATTACGTTTTACACAAGAAATCGTTGCTCCGATTAAGTCAAGAGACTGGCAAATCTTATGAGACATGCCAAAGAGCTGTCGAAAAAAAAATGTATGCCGTACAAAGTACATATCTTATAATAACTGAAGGAGCTATATTAACATAGGAGAATTCGGTACTGCCAGTGGTTTTGGGTTAAGGTCAGATCACAAGATTCGTTTTGAATTTTGAGTTGGTTAGTTATGAAAATGTGAAATAAAAACTAATTTTAACTGTTTACAGAAAAACAAAATTTACTTTTTGAAAATTGTATAATCACCTAGTCGTAGTTTTAAACTGTTTGTGAACTACTTAATCTATATCAACTATGATTTATTTAAGTTATCTGGTTTAATAACAAATGACATATTCACACTGAGTAATTAATCTAAGCTTAATTGTGTCGAAACGTTTAATTTAATCTACCAGTAACTTAACATGTTTATATCGACTGTGTAATGTAGACTGTTACATGTCAGTAGATTTAGGAAATCTTATATAAAACATTCCAAAATATTTACACTATAAATTCAGTTTCTGAACTGCTAAAAATCTAGATACTATTTCCACCTCCCCCTCCCCCCCCCCCCGGTATATAAAACCAATATGTGATTAAATGAAGGTCTTTTATGTTCTGCATAATCTAGTGATGATTCCTGGATTTTACAATGACTAGGATGTACTGTCAAAAGAAAGGTTAAGTACTCAAATACTTTAATAATTAATAGTACGAGTATATAACAATATGTTTAAATATTGGAAATTACCTAAGCTTCATACAATAATAATTATTTACCAGCTTCCATATTTCGTTTGTTTGGGTATGTGAATTCACTAAACTGTAGGTACTGGACTGTCGAAAATCTACATGTAATTAACGAACATCCTCTCTTCATGCCAACAAAATTGGTTTTATGAATGAGGCGTGATTTCGTTTGTTTGGGTATGTGAATTCACTAAACTGTAGGTACTGGGCTGTCGAAAATCTACATGTAATTAACGAACATCCTCTCTTCATGCCAACAAAATTGGTTTTATGAATGAGGCGTGATTTCGTTTGTTTGGGTATGTGAATTCACTAAACTGTAGGTACTGGGCTGTCGAAAATCTACATGTAATTAACGAACATCCTCTCTGCATGCCAACAAAATTGGTTTTTGATGCGCTGCATCTGCAACGAGGTTTGTTCAACCGATTTTCTTTTATACAAATTAAATGGTAACATTGAGTATTATGGACGGATTTTGTGAAACGCTTTGATGTCATTGAGCTGATGTTAGGCTGCTTCTAGCATGATGGTGAAATTTTCAGTGGCTCTCGTAATAAGTTTCTTTAGAGATCGGATATGTGTGGGATCCCAGTCGCCCGAACCAGATTTTTATCTTGTCTAAGAACACTTACTTGTACATCTGCAATATAACATCAGCCGTATTGACGTCAACACACTTTTCAGAACATCTGAAAATATGATGCAGTGGATTTGAAGGAGGACACTTCTTAAATGAGTTATTTTGATTTCTCAATGTTTCTTTTTAGGTTTATTTTAGGATTAATCTAAGTTCTGAGCTAAGTATACGTTACTAGTCAACAAAATTGGTGAAGATTTTCCGTAAAGAAATAAATAACGTATCACTAAGGCAACCGCTTTAATGACCTTTATTGCTTGTTGTTTTAAATGTACCAGAGTTTTTCAATAGATATGATGCAGTTGTATGTAATTTGTGAGCTTTAATGTTAAATTAAAATTGTAAAGCTTTTTACCTGGATCACCCAAGAGTATAAAAATGCAATTTAGAGTAAACTTACCCGATTTTCTATTAAAAAAAGAAGTTACAGGACAATACATTTTTTCCAGATGAGTTGCTAAAATTACAGTTCTTAGCCTAAAATTGACATGTTTTTAGGTTTCTAAATATTTACACAATAGTCACCCACATAATTATAAGCGTTTATAGTAATATTTGAGACCACTCGTGCTTACGTTGACGAAAAACCTATAAAGTTGGTCGGCATGTTGAAAATAACTTTTTCTCATTCTTTGTCATTAAATTTAATGTAAAGATCAGCCAAAAATGTTTGTGAAATACCATTCGTACAGTTTACTACTTTTGATGAGTAAGCAAAATATAAACTGCTTGCAATCAAACTGTGGTCATATCATTAGATTATCATTTGAAGAACTATTAAAAGAAACATATTTTGTTTTATCACATATCCAATTTTGCTTTCTGTGATAAACGCACCGATGTTGATAAACTGACATTCTTATTAAGGCAAGGCTCATAATCAGCAAGTGAAAGGAGAAATAGTAGATTGTGTTGTTACATAAAAGCAAGAGAAATGTTTTTAGTTCCTGCTCTACTTACTGTATCAAGGTTAACCCACTCTCTTTTTGTGTGGCAGTTTTTAACTGTTGCAAAACTTGAAAGTATCTCAACATTCCACACTTTTGTCTAATGCGCTGTAGTCTAAAATTGTATGTGTAAGCGTATTTTGCAAATAATCCTAGACCTTTTTAGGTGTGTATTTTCTACATCAAAATGCGACCACCTGTATCAAATCAAGTTCCACCTGTACACAATTTGTTCTATTACACGTATCCATCCACTTTCTGATTTGTACTTCCGCAGTACATATTCAAAAAATTGATATTTTTTCTATTTTGTTGATATACAAACAATTCCTTAAGCAGGAATGTACTCAAATAGCATTAACTTGGCCAAACCTAAGTAGTGAAACTGTATAATTTACACGTCTATCTGTGCGCGCGAACCCTTCGCTACTATCTTGGCAGAAAACATACTGTACTGATATGCCCTAACCTAATCTATGGGCATTGTTTGCTCTTTTCCGCCCGACCCGACACTAATTTTGTGCTGTGTTATTATGCCATACTAAAAGGGATGTTTATAAAGGCAATGTAAATATGTATCAGACTTTGTTTTAAAGTATTATGAAATATTAAATGTACCAAATCATATTAGCATGTCTTTCATTATGATAAATATAAATACAAATTATAATTATAAAATATTTAAATGGATATGTACTATCAAAGAAAATTGTGTGTGTGACAACAACCTAAATTAAAACGACACACGTTATTCAAGAATTAAATGTATTTGTAAATAAATGTAAGTTATGTTAATAGGCTTTGTTTTAACAATTAAAATAAACATTAGATTCCAATAAGAAAAATGCATGTGTGGCTACAACAATATAAATTAAAACGAAACACGTTAGTCAAGAATTAAATGTATTTGTAAATAAATGTAAGTTATGTTAATAGACTTTGTTTTAACAATTAAACTAAACATTAGATTCCAATAAGAAAAATGCATGTGTGGCTACAACAATATAAATTAAAACGAAACACGTTAGTCAAGAATGAAATATATTTATAAATAATTGTAAGTTATGTTAATAGACTTTGTTTTAACAATTAAAATAAACATTTTTGTTTACCTTCCTGCTCTTCGGCTAAGCTCAAAGTTGAACCGTTATTACCGTACTCAAGCTCGCGTCGTATATTTTACGAAAGAAAGAATATTTGCGAAAGTTTTAACTATTAAATGTTTGAATATATTTTATATAAATTATATTGTTAGTTTTTAGTGTTGTAAATAGTTTATTGTGTAAATAGTGATTTTAGAGTTTAAAGTGTTTGATTTAGCTACTAAGTGTATATTAATCACTGCAAGGAATGTGATTCTCAGTGAAGACAGGACTCTAATTTTGGCATTCTACATAATGAACTTAATGTAAATCATTTTTCTCTTTTTATATAAATTAAACACTTATAAATGATATATTTTATGAATATCCGATTAATTTTTCCAATAAAATAATATTTATATTTTTTTCGATTTTTTTTTCCAGATTAATTTTTTTTTTTTAAACGTACAACTGTGGTGGTAAAAGACATTTTTTTACAGTTAAACTATGTAGGAGTTCATTGTTAAATATTTTTAAAAACACTTAAAAACAATAAAAGATTTAATATAAAAAATAGTCAACACTAAAGTAAAGTTTAAAAAATAATAATAAAAATAAAAACAGAATGTAGTAAAATTTACGAATGAATAGTGATCACGTAACAATGAACTAAGAGTAGTAATCTGGGGTTAAGATGTAACAAAACAAAATGGGTCAGGTAGCCCAGCGGATGGACGGTGAAAGTGAGGGTCTATAATCTATCACCGGCAACGAAGGTTTCGACTGAAAACACCTATGTTTTTAGAAAAGAGCCCCCGCACCCCCTCTCGCCTTGCAACCCAAATAATTTTGCTTTTTTCACAATAAGTAGATAACATCATGTTATGGGTAAAAAAAACGACATTTAATAGACATTTTGATGTCCTCTGTGCAAATTTTTGTTTGTTTGAATTGTGACTGTCATTCGTCGTATTTCTGTCTGTTGCAGTGTTTAAATGATTGAACCTATGTTAGATCCAGTTAGGCATGTAGGAATATTTTCACCATATGTCGACGACCCGCCCCCTATTATTTATATAACTAATTTTAGGGCTAGCTACCATAAAGTAAATATTCAAATTCCCCGATTTTGATCAAATTTTACTCAAATGTAAAATCTAAGGGCCCAAACAAAACGTATAGTAGGCATCTTTCCAAAAATTCCTGTTGTGAAGTTTTCTGTTAAAAATGGGAAACGAACCCCTTACATGGGCGACTTTGTTGAAATTAGAATATATTTAAATCTGGGCAAACAGTTTTGATCAATTTTTCTAAATTGTGAATATTTATAACACCAAGATGTGTGCCAAACTACGAGTAAACAAAATTTACAGTTTATGAAAAATTTACAAAAATTCTAAAATCAACTCTGAGCGCCAATATTTTAGATTATGAGTATACCAATGTCAATTTCGAACTCGGAGCTTCTAAGTAGATAAATATTGGAAGTGGAATCAAAAAAAATTTTTTTTTCCACGAACGTGTTTATATTAAAATTAAGAATATAGATGTACCTTTCCAGTGTTTTTTTTTTTTTTTTTTTTTTTTTTTTTTTTTTTTTTTTTTTTTTTTTTTTTTTTTGAATCAGGTTGTCTATAAATTGCTAAGTCCTATCATACATTTGCGATTTTTCAAGTTGTTCGCTTACTTGAAAATTTAATATTATTTTATAATCCGAATGGTCCGAACTAAAGTATATAATTAAAATTTTATTATTATCAATTAATAGTAATACATATAATTATTATTATATGTGATGAACTCGTTCAGTGATGTAGGATGAACCATTATGTTCTTTTGTTTAAAAATAATAATACGTCTTTGTATATTGAATGATAATCGTATTACACAACCGTTTCTACAACAATTCTTTAAAATAATCTTTGTAGCTCAATAAAATATACCTTATTTTATGTTAGAGGGGATGTCAATGAACAGATTCATATATATAATAAAAAATAGGCCTGAGGATCAAGTTTTTTCCATGAGAAGAAAGCGTGCTGATGACACAATAAAATCGAGTTCCACAGTCTTCGGGCGGAGGAGTAAACTTTTGTATTTTTTTTTTATGTATAAGGAAGCTCTTTTTCCGCAAAGTTCTAGATAATTTTTATTTCAAAAAATTTTGAACTTTTTATTAAATTTTTCTGTACCATATGTTAAAAATTTATTAAATTATAAGAAAACGAAATCTTCAAAACATTTTTCAAATTTTTTTCAACTTCCTATGTTTTGATTAATGTAAAGTTTTTTTTTGAAAGACAATATCGCTAAAATTTATAATTACCAAAGTTTATTGAGGGCTGATTTATTTGGAAGTCAAAACCCTAAAATGACTGAACCTAATGAACTATTTCAACGTTAATTCTCAGCTATCAGGGAGAATCAGGTTTAATCAATGTGTACCAAGAAGTGGATTATTGTAAAATTGTCCTTTTCTCAGAGAATCCAAATCAGTTCAACGTAAAATTTCAAATTACAAATCACATGCATTTAAAAACAGAAGAGCCAGTTTCTGCTACTTAGAAGGTGTTTTTACGAAGACGAGCACATTGACCCTCCTCTTCCCCTCTCATCTAGTCCGCGCGCCCATATATATGACGGCAACAATACAGTAGCCTCAGGCCAGGATTGTGTCTGGTGTAAGGGGCGTGTCCTCCCTTCTACTTGCTTCCCTAGCCTGACTTGACAGTACAACCCATTCAAAGAAAACTAGGTACACAAATTACTGCTTAGCTACATTTAATTCCTAAAGTTACAATTTCGTGACAGACTTTTGTAAACGTTTTATTTTTATTTACACCGATAAAATAAACGAAAGTAGGGTACACGTTTACGCAGAAGCATTTCAGGTCTATTTTTTTAATTTTTTTATTTGGGTTGTACCGCTGAAAGCAAATGCAACAAAGTGTGGGGGCCACTCTTTTCTTCTCCACCCCAGACACAATCCTAGTCTGTACATGTGTGGAATGAACGCCAGCAAATTAGAAAGTTCATATCTATCTAGTCTAACAAATTAAGAGAAAATTTCAATGCTTAAACAAACTTTTCAAAAAAATACAAACTTTAATGTACACCATTACAAATTTACACCATTGACTGATGTATTGCTAATTTTAGCCAAAATAGCCAATCGTAGCAAAATTTACTTATTGGAAACAGTCTTTCTGAAATAAATCAATTGAACCTAAATTTTCTACTCAAATTTAACTGCCCTAGAGAAGTGAGTTAGTTTTAATAAGAACTAAAACTATCACCTTGTATTAAAACAAGCGTTACTGAAAACATCATCTCTTTCTTGACGTAAGCAAAGTTTTATTGTGACCTGTATTTATTAGTATTCTAAATTTACTTTTCTTTATCACAGAAACGTGTACGCAATTTTATATTGTTTTTATATCAGTTCTATTATCTATTATGAAACATGATTTAAATTTAACATTTTGCTTAATAGAAAGGGTTTCCTTGTATTTTTAATAGATTCGGATTGACTGTATATTATACAGAATTGATATCAAGTAATGAATTGAATATTTCAATGTAAATCCTGAATTATAAAGTCTCCATTGATTTACAAATTAAGTCTTAATAATGAGACTACTTTTTTAAAGTACTACAAAATAGTCGTTCGTCATTTCATATTGGCGATATTGGAAACTTTTTAATGGTCTTCAAGAGTTACAGTACCCTCAGACTAGGAGCGTGCCTTGTGTAATGGGCGTGTCCTACCTTCTACTCGTTTCCCTAACCTGACTTGACGGTACAACCCATTCCAAGAAAACTAGGTACACAAATTACTGCTTTGCTACATTTAATTCTTAAAGTTCAAGTACTAGTTAATTCTTAAAAGTTTAATTTGGTAAACGTTTTATTCTTATTTACGCCGATAAAAGAAACTAAAGTAGGGTAGGCGTTTACACAGAAGCATTTGAGGTCTATATTTTTTTATTGGGGTTGTACTGCTGAAAGCAAACGCAACAAACGAAGTGGGGAGGACACTCTTTTCCTCTCTACCCAGACACATTCTTACCTTGAGGATACTGTAGTATGAAATCTTAAGATGACCCCAATACAAAGAATTTTTTTATTATTAGACTATACTTTATGAGATCTTTTTTGGAACTCATTTCATAAGAAAGGTAGGCTACTTTGTATTTAAAAAAAAAATTAATGTATAAATAACAACATTTTAACATTTAAGAAAAGAACTTTCAAATTGAAATTACCTTTCAATTGAAATTAGTCTTAATAAGAGAGAATAAAATATGGCGGAAAATTCTGTATAATAATGGAATCATGTCTGCGCAGAATCAGCAAATAAGGTGCTAACACAAATGTTATCTTAAGCTAACCGGTATTCTAAATGGTTGTTCTTTGGAAATATAATTTTATTACAATCACCTTTAGGTCTCGTAACCCGATTCCTCACACCAAGACAAAACTAAAGCCGAAGAACCTAAGCGTGTGTTCGGCTTTGTGAGGTTACCTTTATCGATATAAAGTTTTTTAAACTATTCGTTTATCTTTATATATGTGATGGTTTACTGTCTTTATTTGTCTTAAAGTTTGGCGTTATGAAGGGGATAAATAATGTAATTGTTTAATTGAGAATAATCTTATCATACAATGTCTCATAATAAGCTCATTGTGTAAAGGTTGAAAATTCGTTTCCAGTGTTGTGATTTAAGTAAACGAATGATTGTTGACACCTCTAAATGTCAACATAACCTAAAAATCAAATTCAAAAAAATTTTAATAATGTTTGTAATCGCCGAATTTTAATTGGATATCACTCAAATTTGGCACGTATTCGTTGAATATGTTTGTTACTGAAAATAAAGACTAACAAATTTCAAAATACTAGGCTTTAAAACATTTTTGTAAAGTTTCTTTTTAGAGTAGCCTACAATCGCTCATTTTGTGCAAGTGATGATCTGGATAACATTGGTACTAAATTGAAAGTCGTCAAATAAACTCAACACAAATATCATTAGAAGAATTTTACACTCCATCCTCATTACATCTTCCCTCATAATCGTTTTGATAATACTAGAAGCCTAATGAAGACTTTGAAACAAGGAAATCGTCTTAAAATGATCTGTTCCAATGAATTGTAAGAGTCACAGGATCCACAAGAAATAAAACTGTATATAAATATTTTACTTTTCTATGGTCCCAATGAAGACTTTGAAACAAGGAAATCGTCTTAAAATGATCTGTTCCAATGAATTGTAAGAGTCACAGGATCCACAAGAAATAAAACTGTATATAAATATTTTACTTTTCTATGGTCCCAATGAAGACTTTGAAACAAGGAAATCGTCTTAAAATGATCTGTTCCAATGAATTGTAAGAGTCACAGGATCCACAAGAAATAAAACTGTATGTAAATATTTTACTTTTCTATGGTCCCAATGAAGACTTTGAAACAAGGAAATCGTCTTAAAATGATCTGTTCCAATGAATTGTAAGAGTCACAGGATCCACAAGAAATAAAACTGTATGTAAATATTTTACTTTTCTATGGTCCCAATGAAGACTTTGAAACGAGGAAATCGTCTTAAAATGATCTGTTCCAATATATTGTAAGAGTCACAGGATCCACAAGAAATAAAACTGTATATAAATATTTTACTTTTCTATGGTCCCAATGAAGACTTTGAAACAAGGAAATCGTCTTAAAATGATCTGTTCCAATGAATTGTAAGAGTCACAGGATCCACAAGAAATAAAACTGTATGTAAATATTTTACTTTTCAATGGTCCTAATGAAGACTTTGAAACAAGGAAATAGTCTTAAAATGATCTGTTCCAATGAATTGTAAGAGTCACAGGATCCACAAGAAATAAAACTGTATGTAAATATTTTACTTTTCAATGGTCCTAATGAAGACTTTGAAACAAGGAAATCGTCTTAAAATGATCTGTTCCAATGAATTGTAAGAGTCACAGGATCCACAAGAAATAAAACTGTATGTAAATATTTTACTTTTCTATGGTCCCAATGAAGACTTTGAAACAAGGAAATAGTCTTAAAATGATCTGTTCCAATGAATTGTAAGAGTCACAGGATCCACAAGAAATAAAACTGTATGTAAATATTTTACTTTTCTATGGTCCCAATGAAGACTTTGAAACAAGGAAATCGTCTTAAAATGATCTGTTCCAATGAATTGTAAGAGTCACAGGATCCACAAGAAATAAAACTGTATGTAAATATTTTACTTTTCAATGGTCCTAATGAAGACTTTGAAACAAGGAAATCGTCTTAAAATGATCTGTTCCAATGAATTGTAAGAGTCACAGGATCCACAAGAAATAAAACTGTATGTAAATATTTTACTTTTCAATGGTCCTAATGAAGACTTTGAAACAAGGAAATCGTCTTAAAATGATCTGTTCCAATGAATTGTAAGAGTCACAGGATCCACAAGAAATAAAACTGTATGTAAATATTTTACTTTTCAATGGTCCCAATGAAGACTTTGAAACAAGGAAATCGTCTTAAAATGATCTGTTCCAATGAATTGTAAGAGTCACAGGATCCACAAGAAATAAAACTGTATGTAGCCTAAATATTTTACTTTTCAATGGTCCCAATGAAGACTTTGAAACAAGGAAATCGTCTTAAAATGATCTGTTCCAATGAATTGTAAGAGTCACAGGATCCACAAGAAATAAAACTGTATGTAAATATTTTACTTTTCAATGGTCCTAATGAAGACTTTGAAACAAGGAAATCGTCTTAAAATGATCTGTTCCAATGAATTGTAAGAGTCACAGGATCCACAAGAAATAAAACTGTATGTAAATATTTTACTTTTCAATGGTCCCAATGAAGACTTTGAAACAAGGAAATCGTCTTAAAATGATCTGTTCCAATGAATTGTAAGAGTCACAGGATCCACAAGAAATAAAACTGTATGTAGCCTAAATATTTTACTTTTCAATGGTCCCAATGAAGACTTTGAAACAAGGAAATCGTCTTAAAATGATCTGTTCCAATGAATTGTAAGAGTCACAGGATCCACAAGAAATAAAACTGTATGTAAATATTTTACTTTTCAATGGTCCCAATGAAGACTTTGAAACAAGGAAATCGTCTTAAAATGATCTGTTCCAATGAATTGTAAGAGTCACAGGATCCACAAGAAATAAAACTGTATATAAATATTTTACTTTTCAATGGTCCTAATGAAGACTTTGAAACAAGGAAATCGTCTTAAAATGATCTGTTCCAATGAATTGTAAGAGTCACAGGATCCACAAGAAATAAAACTGTATGTAAATATTTTACTTTTCAATGGTCCTAATGAAGACTTTGAAACAAGGATATCGTCTTAAAATTATCTGTTCCAATGAATTGTAAGAGTCACAGGATCCACAAGAAATAAAACTGTATATAAATATTTTACTTTTCTATGGTCCCAATGAAGACTTTGAAACAAGGAAATCGTCTTAAAATGATCTGTTCCAATGAATTGTAAGAGTCACAGGATCCACAAGAAATAAAACTGTATGTAAATATTTTACTTTTCTATGGTCCCAATGAAGACTTTGAAACAAGGAAATCGTCTTAAAATGATCTGTTCCAATGAATTGTAAGAGTCACAGGATCCACAAGAAATAAAACTGTATGTAGCCTAAATATTTTACTTTTCAATGGTCCCAATGAAGACTTTGAAACAAGGAAATCGTCTTAAAATGATCTGTTCCAATGAATTGTAAGAGTCACAGGATCCACAAGAAATAAAACTGTATGTAAATATTTTACTTTTCAATGGTCCTAATGAAGACTTTGAAACAAGGAAATCGTCTTAAAATGATCTGTTCCAATGAATTGTAAGAGTCACAGGATCCACAAGAAATAAAACTGTATGTAAATATTTTACTTTTCAATGGTCCCAATGAAGACTTTGAAACAAGGAAATCGTCTTAAAATGATCTGTTCCAATGAATTGTAAGAGTCACAGGATCCACAAGAAATAAAACTGTATGTAGCCTAAATATTTTACTTTTCAATGGTCCCAATGAAGACTTTGAAACAAGGAAATCGTCTTAAAATGATCTGTTCCAATGAATTGTAAGAGTCACAGGATCCACAAGAAATAAAACTGTATGTAAATATTTTACTTTTCAATGGTCCCAATGAAGACTTTGAAACAAGGAAATCGTCTTAAAATGATCTGTTCCAATGAATTGTAAGAGTCACAGGATCCACAAGAAATAAAACTGTATATAAATATTTTACTTTTCAATGGTCCTAATGAAGACTTTGAAACAAGGAAATCGTCTTAAAATGATCTGTTCCAATGAATTGTAAGAGTCACAGGATCCACAAGAAATAAAACTGTATGTAAATATTTTACTTTTCAATGGTCCTAATGAAGACTTTGAAACAAGGATATCGTCTTAAAATTATCTGTTCCAATGAATTGTAAGAGTCACAGGATCCACAAGAAATAAAACTGTATATAAATATTTTACTTTTCTATGGTCCCAATGAAGACTTTGAAACAAGGAAATCGTCTTAAAATGATCTGTTCCAATGAATTGTAAGAGTCACAGGATCCACAAGAAATAAAACTGTATATAAATATTTTACTTTTCAATGGTCCTAATGAAGACTTTGAAACAAGGAAATCGTCTTAAAATGATCTGTTCCAATGAATTGTAAGAGTCACAGGATCCACAAGAAATAAAACTGTATGTAAATATTTTACTTTTCAATGGTCCTAATGAAGACTTTGAAACAAGGATATCGTCTTAAAATTATCTGTTCCAATGAATTGTAAGAGTCACAGGATCCACAAGAAATAAAACTGTATATAAATATTTTACTTTTCTATGGTCCCAATGAAGACTTTGAAACAAGGAAATCGTCTTAAAATGATCTGTTCCAATGAATTGTAAGAGTCACAGGATCCACAAGAAATAAAACTGTATGTAAATATTTTACTTCTCTATGGTCCCAATGAAGACTTTGAAACAAGGAAATCGTCTTAAAATGATCTGTTCCAATGAATTGTAAGAGTCACAGGATCCACAAGTAATAAAACTGTATGTAAATATTTTACTTTTCTATGGCCCCAATGAAGACTTTGAAACAAGGAAATCGTCTTAAAATGATCTGTTCCAATGAATTGTAAGAGTCACAGGATCCACAAGAAATAAAACTGTATGTAAATATTTTACTTTCCTATGGTCCCAATGAAGACTTTGAAACAAGGAAATCGTCTTAAAATGATCTGTTCCAATGAATTGTAAGAGTCACAGGATCCACAAGAAATAAAACTGTATATAAATATTTTACTTTTCTATGGTCCCAATGAAGACTTTGAAACAAGGAAATCGTCTTAAAATGATCTGTTCCAATGAATTGTAAGAGTCACAGGATCCACAAGAAATAAAACTGTATGTAAATATTTTACTTTTCTATGGTCCCAATGAAGACTTTGAAACAAGGAAATCGTCTTAAAATGATCTGTTCCAATGAATTGTAAGAGTCACAGGATCCACAAGAAATAAAACTGTATGTAAATATTTTACTTTTCATTGGTCCTAATGAAGACTTTGAAACAAGGAAATCGTCTTAAAATGATCTGTTCCAATGAATTGTAAGAGTCACAGGATCCACAAGAAATAAAACTGTATGTAAATATTTTACTTTTCAATGGTCCTAATGAAGACTTTGAAACAAGGAAATCGTCTTAAAATGATCTGTTCCAATGAATTGTAAGAGTCACAGTATCCACAAGAAATAAAACTGTATGTAAATATTTTACTTTTCAATGGTCCCAATGAAGACTTTGAAACAAGGATATCGTCTTAAAATGATCTGTTCCAATGAATTGTAAGAGTCACAGGATCCACAAGAAATAAAACTGTATATAAATATTTTACTTTTCTATGGTCCCAATGAAGACTTTGAAACAAGGAAATCGTCTTAAAATGATCTGTTCCAATGAATTGTAAGAGTCACAGGATCCACAAGAAATAAAACTGTATGTAAATATTTTACTTTTCTATGGTCCCAATGAAGACTTTGAAACAAGGAAATCGTCTTAAAATGATCTGTTCCAATGAATTGTAAGAGTCACAGGATCCACAAGAAATAAAACTGTATGTGAATATTTTACTTTTCAATGGTCCCAATGAAGACTTTGAAACAAGGAAATCGTCTTAAAATGATCTGTTCCAATGAATTGTAAGAGTCACAGGATCCACAAGAAATAAAACTGTATATAAATATTTTACCTTTCTATGGTCCCAATGAAGACTTTGAAACAAGGAAATCGTCTTAAAATGATCTGTTCCAATGAATTGTAAGAGTCACAGGATCCACAAGAAATAAAACTGTATGTAAATATTTTACTTTTCTATGGTCCCAATGAAGACTTTGAAACAAGGAAATCGTCTTAAAATGATCTGTTCCAATGAATTGTAAGAGTCACAGGATCCACAAGAAATAAAACTGTATGTAAATATTTTACTTTTCAATGGTCCTAATGAAGACTTTGAAACAAGGAAATCGTCTTAAAATGATCTGTTCCAATGAATTGTAAGAGTCACAGGATCCACAAGAAATAAAACTGTATGTAGCCTAAATATTTTACTTTTCAATGGTCCTAATGAAGACTTTGAAACAAGGAAATCGTCTTAAAATGATCTGTTCCAATGAATTGTAAGAGTCACAGGATCCACAAGAAATAAAACTGTATATAAATATTTTACTTTTCAATGGTCCCAATGAAGACTTTGAAACAAGGAAATCATCTTAAAATGATCTGTTCCAATGAATTGTAAGAGTCACAGGATCCACAAGAAATAAAACTGTATGTAAATATTTTACTTTTCAATGGTCCTAATGAAGACTTTGAAACAAGGAAATCGTCTTAAAATGATCTGTTCCAATGAATTGTAAGAGTCACAGGATCCACAAGAAATAAAACTGTATGTAGCCTAAATATTTTACTTTTCAATGGTCCTAATGAAGACTTTGAAACAAGGAAATCGTCTTAAAATGATCTGTTCCAATGAATTGTAAGAGTCACAGGATCCACAAGAAATAAAACTGTATGTAAATATTATACTTTTCAATGGTCCTAATGAAGACTTTGAAACAAGGAAATCGTCTTAAAATGATCTGTTCCAATGAATTGTAAGAGTCACAGGATCCACAAGAAATAAAACTGTATGTAAATATTTTACTTTTCAATGGTCCCAATGAAGACTTTGAAACAAGGATATCGTCTTAAAATTATCTGTTCCAATGAATTGTAAGAGTCACAGGATCCACAAGAAATAAAACTGTATATAAATATTTTACTTTTCTATGGTCCCAATGAAGACTTTGAAACAAGGAAATCGTCTTAAAATGATCTGTTCCAATGAATTGTAAGAGTCACAGGATCCACAAGAAATAAAAACTGTATGTAAATATTTTACTTTTCTATGGTCCCAATGAAGACTTTGAAACAAGGAAATCGTCTTAAAATGATCTGTTCCAATGAATTGTAAGAGTCACAGGATCCACAAGAAATAAAACTGTATGTAAATATTTTACTTTTCTATGGTCCCAATGAAGACTTTGAAACAAGGAAATCGTCTTAAAATGATCTGTTCCAATGAATTGTAAGAGTCACAGGATCCACAAGAAATAAAACTGTATGTAAATATTTTACTTTTCTATGGTCCCAATGAAGACTTTGAAACAAGGAAATCGTCTTAAAATGATCTGTTCCAATGAATTGTAAGAGTCACAGGATCCACAAGAAATAAAACTGTATATAAATATTTTACTTTTCTATGGTCCCAATGAAGACTTTGAAACAAGGAAATCGTCTTAAAATGATCTGTTCCAATGAATTGTAAGAGTCACAGGATCCACAAGAAATAAAACTGTATGTAAATATTTTACTTTTCTATGGTCCCAATGAAGACTTTGAAACAAGGAAATCGTCTTAAAATGATCTGTTCCAATGAATTGTAAGAGTCACAGGATCCACAAGAAATAAAACTGTATGTAAATATTTTACTTTTCAATGGTCCTAATGAAGACTTTGAAACAAGGAAATCGTCTTAAAATGATCTGTTCCAATGAATTGTAAGAGTCACAGGATCCACAAGAAATAAAACTGTATGTAAATATTTTACTTTTCTATGGTCCCAATGAAGACTTTGAAACAAGGAAATCGTCTTAAAATGATCTGTTCCAATGAATTGTAAGAGTCACAGGATCCACAAGAAATAAAACTGTATGTAAATATTTTACTTTTCTATGGTCCCAATGAAGACTTTGAAACAAGGAAATCGTCTTAAAATGATCTGTTCCAATGAATTGTAAGAGTCACAGGATCCACAAGAAATAAAACTGTATATAAATATTTTACTTTTCTATGGTCCCAATGAAGACTTTGAAACAAGGAAATCGTCTTAAAATGATCTGTTCCAATGAATTGTAAGAGTCACAGGATCCACAAGAAATAAAACTGTATGTAAATATTTTACTTTTCTATGGTCCCAATGAAGACTTTGAAACAAGGAAATCGTCTTAAAATAATCTGTTCCAATGAATTGTAAGAGTCACAGGATCCACAAGAAATAAAACTGTATGTAAATATTTTACTTTTCTATGGTCCCAATGAAGACTTTGAAACAAGGAAATCGTCTTAAAATGATCTGTTCCAATGAATTGTAAGAGTCACAGGATCCACAAGAAATAAAACTGTATGTAAATATTTTACTTTTCAATGGTCCCAATGAAGACTTTGAAACAAGGATATCGTCTTAAAATGATCTGTTCCAATGAATTGTAAGAGTCACAGGATCCACAAGAAATAAAACTGTATATAAATATTTTACTTTTCTATGGTCCCAATGAAGACTTTGAAACAAGGAAATCGTCTTAAAATGATCTGTTCCAATGAATTGTAAGAGTCACAGGATCCACAAGAAATAAAACTGTATGTAAATATTTTACTTTTCTATGGTCCCAATGAAGACTTTGAAACAAGGAAATCGTCTTAAAATGATCTGTTCCAATGAATTGTAAGAGTCACAGGATCCACAAGAAATAAAACTGTATGTGAATATTTTACTTTTCTATGGTCCCAATGAAGACTTTGAAACAAGGAAATCGTCTTAAAATGATCTGTTCCAATGAATTGTAAGAGTCACAGGATCCACAAGAAATAAAACTGTATATAAATATTTTACTTTTCTATGGTCCCAATGAAGACTTTGAAACAAGGAAATCGTCTTAAAATGATCTGTTCCAATGAATTGTAAGAGTCACAGGATCCACAAGAAATAAAACTGTATGTAAATATTTTACTTTTCTATGGTCCCAATGAAGACTTTGAAACAAGGAAATCGTCTTAAAATGATCTGTTCCAATGAATTGTAAGAGTCACAGGATCCACAAGAAATAAAACTGTATATAAATATTTTACTTTTCTATGGTCCCAATGAAGACTTTGAAACAAGGAAATCGTCTTAAAATGATCTGTTCCAATGAATTGTAAGAGTCACAGGATCCACAAGAAATAAAACTGTATGTAAATATTTTACTTTTCTATGGTCCCAATGAAGACTTTGAAACAAGGAAATCGTCTTAAAATGATCTGTTCCAATGAATTGTAAGAGTCACAGGATCCACAAGAAATAAAACTGTATGTAAATATTTTACTTTTCAATGGTCCTAATGAAGACTTTGAAACAAGGAAATCGTCTTAAAATGATCTGTTCCAATGAATTGTAAGAGTCACAGGATCCACAAGAAATAAAACTGTATGTAAATATTTTACTTTTCAATGGTCCTAATGAAGACTTTGAAACAAGGAAATCGTCTTAAAATGATCTGTTCCAATGAATTGTAAGAGTCACAGGATCCACAAGAAATAAAACTGTATGTAAATATTTTACTTTTCAATGGTCCCAATGAAGACTTTGAAACAAGGATATCGTCTTAAAATGATCTGTTCCAATGAATTGTAAGAGTCACAGGATCCACAAGAAATAAAACTGTATATAAATATTTTACTTTTCTATGGTCCCAATGAAGACTTTGAAACAAGGAAATCGTCTTAAAATGATCTGTTCCAATGAATTGTAAGAGTCACAGGATCCACAAGAAATAAAACTGTATGTAAATATTTTACTTTTCTATGGTCCCAATGAAGACTTTGAAACAAGGAAATCGTCTTAAAATGATCTGTTCCAATGAATTGTAAGAGTCACAGGATCCACAAGAAATAAAACTGTATGTGAATATTTTACTTTTCTATGGTCCCAATGAAGACTTTGAAACAAGGAAATCGTCTTAAAATGATCTGTTCCAATGAATTGTAAGAGTCACAGGATCCACAAGAAATAAAACTGTATATAAATATTTTACCTTTCTATGGTCCCAATGAAGACTTTGAAACAAGGAAATCGTCTTAAAATGATCTGTTCCAATGAATTGTAAGAGTCACAGGATCCACAAGAAATAAAACTGTATGTAAATATTTTACTTTTCTATGGTCCCAATGAAGACTTTGAAACAAGGAAATCGTCTTAAAATGATCTGTTCCAATGAATTGTAAGAGTCACAGGATCCACAAGAAATAAAACTGTATGTAAATATTTTACTTTTCAATGGTCCTAATGAAGACTTTGAAACAAGGAAATCGTCTTAAAATGATCTGTTCCAATGAATTGTAAGAGTCACAGGATCCACAAGAAATAAAACTGTATGTAGCCTAAATATTTTACTTTTCAATGGTCCTAATGAAGACTTTGAAACAAGGAAATCGTCTTAAAATGATCTGTTCCAATGAATTGTAAGAGTCACAGGATCCACAAGAAATAAAACTGTATATAAATATTTTACTTTTCAATGGTCCCAATGAAGACTTTGAAACAAGGAAATCATCTTAAAATGATCTGTTCCAATGAATTGTAAGAGTCACAGGATCCACAAGAAATAAAACTGTATGTAAATATTTTACTTTTCAATGGTCCTAATGAAGACTTTGAAACAAGGAAATCGTCTTAAAATGATCTGTTCCAATGAATTGTAAGAGTCACAGGATCCACAAGAAATAAAACTGTATGTAGCCTAAATATTTTACTTTTCAATGGTCCTAATGAAGACTTTGAAACAAGGAAATCGTCTTAAAATGATCTGTTCCAATGAATTGTAAGAGTCACAGGATCCACAAGAAATAAAACTGTATGTAAATATTTTACTTTTCAATGGTCCTAATGAAGACTTTGAAACAAGGAAATCGTCTTAAAATGATCTGTTCCAATGAATTGTAAGAGTCACAGGATCCACAAGAAATAAAACTGTATGTAAATATTTTACTTTTCAATGGTCCCAATGAAGACTTTGAAACAAGGATATCGTCTTAAAATTATCTGTTCCAATGAATTGTAAGAGTCACAGGATCCACAAGAAATAAAACTGTATATAAATATTTTACTTTTCTATGGTCCCAATGAAGACTTTGAAACAAGGAAATCGTCTTAAAATGATCTGTTCCAATGAATTGTAAGAGTCACAGGATCCACAAGAAATAAAAACTGTATGTAAATATTTTACTTTTCTATGGTCCCAATGAAGACTTTGAAACAAGGAAATCGTCTTAAAATGATCTGTTCCAATGAATTGTAAGAGTCACAGGATCCACAAGAAATAAAACTGTATGTAAATATTTTACTTTTCTATGGTCCCAATGAAGACTTTGAAACAAGGAAATCGTCTTAAAATGATCTGTTCCAATGAATTGTAAGAGTCACAGGATCCACAAGAAATAAAACTGTATGTAAATATTTTACTTTTCTATGGTCCCAATGAAGACTTTGAAACAAGGAAATCGTCTTAAAATGATCTGTTCCAATGAATTGTAAGAGTCACAGGATCCACAAGAAATAAAACTGTATATAAATATTTTACTTTTCTATGGTCCCAATGAAGACTTTGAAACAAGGAAATCGTCTTAAAATGATCTGTTCCAATGAATTGTAAGAGTCACAGGATCCACAAGAAATAAAACTGTATGTAAATATTTTACTTTTCTATGGTCCCAATGAAGACTTTGAAACAAGGAAATCGTCTTAAAATGATCTGTTCCAATGAATTGTAAGAGTCACAGGATCCACAAGAAATAAAACTGTATGTAAATATTTTACTTTTCAATGGTCCTAATGAAGACTTTGAAACAAGGAAATCGTCTTAAAATGATCTGTTCCAATGAATTGTAAGAGTCACAGGATCCACAAGAAATAAAACTGTATGTAAATATTTTACTTTTCTATGGTCCCAATGAAGACTTTGAAACAAGGAAATCGTCTTAAAATGATCTGTTCCAATGAATTGTAAGAGTCACAGGATCCACAAGAAATAAAACTGTATGTAAATATTTTACTTTTCTATGGTCCCAATGAAGACTTTGAAACAAGGAAATCGTCTTAAAATGATCTGTTCCAATGAATTGTAAGAGTCACAGGATCCACAAGAAATAAAACTGTATATAAATATTTTACTTTTCTATGGTCCCAATGAAGACTTTGAAACAAGGAAATCGTCTTAAAATGATCTGTTCCAATGAATTGTAAGAGTCACAGGATCCACAAGAAATAAAACTGTATGTAAATATTTTACTTTTCTATGGTCCCAATGAAGACTTTGAAACAAGGAAATCGTCTTAAAATAATCTGTTCCAATGAATTGTAAGAGTCACAGGATCCACAAGAAATAAAACTGTATGTAAATATTTTACTTTTCAATGGTCCTAATGAAGACTTTGAAACAAGGAAATCGTCTTAAAATGATCTGTTCCAATGAATTGTAAGAGTCACAGGATCCACAAGAAATAAAACTGTATGTAAATATTTTACTTTTCAATGGTCCCAATGAAGACTTTGAAACAAGGATATCGTCTTAAAATGATCTGTTCCAATGAATTGTAAGAGTCACAGGATCCACAAGAAATAAAACTGTATATAAATATTTTACTTTTCTATGGTCCCAATGAAGACTTTGAAACAAGGAAATCGTCTTAAAATGATCTGTTCCAATGAATTGTAAGAGTCACAGGATCCACAAGAAATAAAACTGTATGTAAATATTTTACTTTTCTATGGTCCCAATGAAGACTTTGAAACAAGGAAATCGTCTTAAAATGATCTGTTCCAATGAATTGTAAGAGTCACAGGATCCACAAGAAATAAAACTGTATGTGAATATTTTACTTTTCTATGGTCCCAATGAAGACTTTGAAACAAGGAAATCGTCTTAAAATGATCTGTTCCAATGAATTGTAAGAGTCACAGGATCCACAAGAAATAAAACTGTATATAAATATTTTACTTTTCTATGGTCCCAATGAAGACTTTGAAACAAGGAAATCGTCTTAAAATGATCTGTTCCAATGAATTGTAAGAGTCACAGGATCCACAAGAAATAAAACTGTATGTAAATATTTTACTTTTCTATGGTCCCAATGAAGACTTTGAAACAAGGAAATCGTCTTAAAATGATCTGTTCCAATGAATTGTAAGAGTCACAGGATCCACAAGAAATAAAACTGTATATAAATATTTTACTTTTCTATGGTCCCAATGAAGACTTTGAAACAAGGAAATCGTCTTAAAATGATCTGTTCCAATGAATTGTAAGAGTCACAGGATCCACAAGAAATAAAACTGTATGTAAATATTTTACTTTTCTATGGTCCCAATGAAGACTTTGAAACAAGGAAATCGTCTTAAAATGATCTGTTCCAATGAATTGTAAGAGTCACAGGATCCACAAGAAATAAAACTGTATGTAAATATTTTACTTTTCAATGGTCCTAATGAAGACTTTGAAACAAGGAAATCGTCTTAAAATCATCTGTTCCAATGAATTGTAAGAGTCACAGGATCCACAAGAAATAAAACTGTATGTAAATATTTTACTTTTCAATGGTCCTAATGAAGACTTTGAAACAAGGAAATCGTCTTAAAATGATCTGTCCCAATGAATTGTAAGAGTCACAGGATCCACAAGAAATAAAACTGTATGTAAATATTTTACTTTTCAATGGTCCCAATGAAGACTTTGAAACAAGGATATCGTCTTAAAATGATCTGTTCCAATGAATTGTAAGAGTCACAGGATCCACAAGAAATAAAACTGTATATAAATATTTTACTTTTCTATGGTCCCAATGAAGACTTTGAAACAAGGAAATCGTCTTAAAATGATCTGTTCCAATGAATTGTAAGAGTCACAGGATCCACAAGAAATAAAACTGTATGTAAATATTTTACTTTTCTATGGTCCCAATGAAGACTTTGAAACAAGGAAATCGTCTTAAAATGATCTGTTCCAATGAATTGTAAGAGTCACAGGATCCACAAGAAATAAAACTGTATGTGAATATTTTACTTTTCTATGGTCCCAATGAAGACTTTGAAACAAGGAAATCGTCTTAAAATGATCTGTTCCAATGAATTGTAAGAGTCACAGGATCCACAAGAAATAAAACTGTATATAAATATTTTACTTTTCTATGGTCCCAATGAAGACTTTGAAACAAGGAAATCGTCTTAAAATGATCTGTTCCAATGAATTGTAAGAGTCACAGGATCCACAAGAAATAAAACTGTATGTAAATATTTTACTTTTCTATGGTCCCAATGAAGACTTTGAAACAAGGAAATCGTCTTAAAATGATCTGTTCCAATGAATTGTAAGAGTCACAGGATCCACAAGAAATAAAACTGTATGTAAATATTTTACTTTTCAATGGTCCCAATGAAGACTTTGAAACAAGGAAATCGTCTTAAAATGATCTGTTCCAATGAATTGTAAGAGTCACAGGATCCACAAGAAATAAAACTGTATGTAAATATTTTACTTTTCAATGGTCCTAATGAAGACTTTGAAACAAGGAAATCGTCTTAAAATGATCTGTTCCAATGAATTGTAAGAGTCACAGGATCCACAAGAAATAAAACTGTATATAAATATTTTACTTTTCAATGGTCCCAATGAAGACTTTGAAACAAGGAAATCGTCTTAAAATGATCTGTTCCAATGAATTGTAAGAGTCACAGGATCCACAAGAAATAAAACAGTATGTAAATATTTTACTTTTCAATGATTTAATAAAGTTGTACTTTTACGAGTTTTCTCATTATTATAAAACCAAATTTATTAATTCCTAATTTTTCTTCATGTCCTTAGTTTTGGCTATAGGGGTGAAAATTCTTTTTCCTGAATAATTGACGCGCGCGCTCTTGCGTGTTAGTAGATACTCTAGAGCTACCAATTTGAGTTCGATTTTACTAAAATTTGGTATTTAGGCTCAGTTTTACAAACCAATGAACAGGGTCCTTAATTATAAAAATAGGTAGGTCAACTTCAAATTAGCATCACATTAAAAAAAAACAAAAAAAAAACCTTAATTGCTTTTTTAAGATCAGTTTTCACCTGAGCATCATAAAACACCCCAAAAATAGCTAATTTTTTGGAGCTTTAATTCTGGATTGAATGATTCCAAAATATTAAATCTTTCTTTTTTTATCTGCTAAAAACAATCTTGTTAAAAACATAACTTCAAAATTAATTAAAATCTGCAATAATCGCTTTATTTAATGAAATTGTGCCGTATTTAAACTGATGAGTGTGATTTTTAAAATGCCAAGGTCACAAACAAGTTGATGGACGCCGTCATGGTACTTGTCCAACTCTATCATACAATTTAATAAAAGCAGATCCTCTAAATGTAACTCTGGGTCTCGTGAGAAATGTTTAAATAAGTTGTTGCATATGTTTTCTGAATCTCTTAATTAATTGTGTATATTATTACTTTCTTGACATTGGCAGCCTCGTAAATGTCTATAAAAAAGTCTCTAATCTCTTCGCACCCTAGCGTACCTTGAAGCTGTAAATATGTGCAGGAGTCTACACTCGCTACGTTCGTGTCGATAACTCGACCCTGCTAACGAATATCACTTTTCTTTATGAGGTCAGGGTTCAAAATTTCATTTTTGACAATAAATTTCTAATTAAAACCATTACATGCAGATTGAAATTTGCAAATTCGTATCTAATTTAATTAGTTATAAGTTGAGTAACACACAAGTAAAAAAAAAAAAAAAAAAAACTGTTTAAAATGGCCGCCATTTTGATATTGTCAATTCGATTTTTCTGAATTTCAGTAGGGTTCTGTAGGAGCACACTAAAGTCCCCTATACCAATTTTCAAAAATTTTCACCTCCTTTTTTGACTGGTTTAATGGCTTGGGAAACTGAAAAAGTAACTTTCGATATGTCGTTTTTGTCGTCCGTACATCAACTGAAAATTAGAAAAATCGATTGTTAAATGTCGGCCATTTTAAACGGTTTTTTGTTCATATATTTCAACTTAACACACTAAATTAGATACAATTTTACAGATTTCAATTCTGCGTGTCAATAGTAGCAACCACAGGTCTCTACGATGCCAAATAGCGAAGTTAGTCTTGACCTCACAAGAAAAATGTGATTTTCATAATAATTACGAGATCTGGAGGGCCCCGCTAAGGCCGAGACTTGACTAACCGAGATCAAGGAAGCAGGGAAATACATAATTAGGAGGTTCAGACAAACTTGCTTTCATCTACCAATACAATTATTTAACATTTTCTAAAAGATCAATGAGGTTGGGAAAGTACCAAGATGGAGCTCATCAACTTGTTTTATGTTGACGTAGATAATGCAAATTATTGGTTTCCGTATCTAAGAACTGGGGTGTATGTTTCCAAATAACATTTTTATTAAAACCTACTATGTAAGTCAAGTTTTAGTTTTGTTTAACCAAACCTTATCTGACATATTGATTAGATTACAAATTTTATTTACATCCCCTGTATATTTAGGTCAATATAGATTTGTTTTTGTTCCAGTTGAACTTCTTATAACCATTTTATTTGTTATCATAAATTATTTAAGTTTATTTCTTAACTTTTTCTTTCAATATTTTATAACAAGATTTATGAAGGTTAAATTTGACCTACGTAAATAAATCTTATGTTGTCGGCAAATTAAAATGGTTTGTTGAGATGAAAATCAATAAGATTTAAAAACAGATAAGTTCCTCTGTATGAAGTATTTAATTTTCTATTCTTTTATAATATAACTGGCAATGAAATGGACATAGCGCTTCCTTGTTTTATAAATGACAAATTTAAATCAAATCTGACTAAAAATTGCAACTACCAAAGAGTGTATTATTTTATATTTGAGCTCTCGGTATTTTCTTTATCTAATTTATTAGTTTTTACAGTTTCTTAGAAAACATCACAACTTTATAGAATGAACGAATATCTGGTTTTTTTGTATTCCTTTTATTGTTGTTTTTAGTCGTAATTTTATTAATTTTGATTGTAGAATGATCATGTGAGCTGGTTTTAAAGTTGTATACAATAGACTATTGCGCAACATAACGTAAGGTAGGAATGTGTCTGGGGTGGAGAGGAAAAGAGCCCCCCCCCCACACTTTGTTTGTTGCGTTTGCTTTCAGCTCTACAATCCCAACAAAAAAATATAAACCTCAAATGCTTCTGTATAAAAGCGTACTCTACTTTCGTTTCTTTTATCGCGTGAAATAGAATTAAACGTTTACAAAAGTCTGTCACGAAGGTGTAACTAAGATTAAGCAGTAATTTGTGTACCTAGTTTTCTTGAAATGGGTTGTACCGTCAAGTCAGGCTAGGGAAGCAACTACAAGGGAGGACACGCCCCTTACATCAGACACAATCCTAGTCTGAGGCTTACCTATAAAAACAACCGGCCGTCATTTTTCGATCTATCAACCAATTTTCCTAAAATATCTAGATTCAATATCTATACAGATTGGTAGTAACCGGTTTAAATTTGGTGTCAATTGTTTTCGTTAGTTATCGTGTTTACAGGATTTGGAGGTTCGCTTTTGTCCGGAAAATAACTCGCTTATTTATCATATTACTGTTCAAACTGAATTTGGTTCTTATTATAACATGTTGTTTTCCTTATAACTTAGTGTTTAATGACGGTGAGAGATTGCATAATTCTCCTCAACCCACAATAATTATTGGCGGACTTTTATTACGCGACTTCTAGCGGATGTTACATCATTTAATAATATTTTTAAACTTTTGTATCACCCACATGCATTATTGTATTCTATGATTTATAATACAACAACTACAATTTACTTCTTCCAACTTTGATCATGACTTAACCGTATATTTTCGATTTTTGTTCATATTCAAAATAATTATAGATATAAACTGAATGTTGAATCCTATTAGAGTCTAAAAATAATTACGTACGAATCAGGCATAATTAGGATATGTGAAAAACTTATTTCCACGAGAAATTGCCCATAGGTTTGTATGATTTTTCTTATAATTAGGCCTATATCTGCACTGGGAAGATTTTTGTCATGGAATTCTGTTCTTTGGATATTCCTAAGAAAAAAGCTATAATTATGTTCAGACTAATGTAGGCATGTCGTTTTTGTTTCATCAGTTGTTGTTGATAAGCTATGTCTTGCTGGCTGTTCGTGACATTTGGTGCTATACACAATATATAACCACACTTATAGATCTATAAGAATCACGTTCCCTAGAACTGAAGACTAAATGTGATAACTGTTATAGACTCGTCAAACCTAGGCGTTAGTGGAAATTGTTTGTCTTATACCTATCTCTAGCCCTATAAAATTTAACCATGCACACGAAATATAGAAATTGATTCAGTGGATGTTAAAATTTAAGAGAATTTGTGAGAGGCCATTGTAGGCTCTATCACAGCTTTCCTGAATTTAGAGATTTTACACTACTTTAGCAGTGATAGTGATCAATTGTGTAAATTTCATGAATTTTTTTTTCTGATTTTTATAATTATAATAACGGTTAGACCTTTTTTTGGATAATATATCGAAGGATCTTTAGGCCATTTCTGACTTTTTGTTTGTTTCCTATCTGGTGTATTTTGACCTTCAATTTAACACATGTTATTTGTTTCCTATCTGGTATATTTTGACCTTCAATTTAACACATGTATTGGTATAAAGTTTAGAGTATCCCTAAATCGAAATAAAAACGTGAATATATCCGGTGTTTATATATTGGCTACGACGGAATCTTTATAGTTCTTTGTTTGTTCCCTATCTGGTGTATTTTGACCTTCAATTTAACACATGTATATGTATAAAGTTTAGAGGATCCCTAAATCGAAATAAAAACGTGAATATATCCTGTGTTTATATATTGGCTACGACGGAATCTTTTATGGTTTTTTGTTTGTTTCCTATCTGGTGTAATTTGACCTTTTATTTAACACATGGATAGGTATAAAGTTTAGAGGATCCCTAAATCGAAATAAAACGTTAATATATCTTGTGTTTATATATTGGCTACGACGGAATCTTTTATGGTTCTTTGTGTTTTGTTATTTTCCACTCTATATCCACACAGTCAAACCCAAACCTCCCATTTAACACAAAATTCTTGTGAAATGGTTCTAAATTTAAGGGAACTTGTGAAAGTCCACATAGAGCCTATATAAATTTTATCATAAATTTGTAAATGAGGTTACATCATAAACCTTCGTGGCTATTGGGTTTGTATTGTTGGGCTAAACAATTAATTGGATAGTTAGGTTAATATATCATTAGGTAATACGATAAAATGATTTGACATTTTCAAAATAGTACCAACTAACTGCAGATCTTGTAGCACATTTTGCGTAGTTTTGCGATCTGCGGATACCAAGGTCAAAATCGACAAATGAAAGAATTAAAAAAGAAAAACAATTACATTAGATTTCCGTCCTATCGTGTCACAGCATCAGCTTCATGCCTTGTAATTGTTTGAAACAAGTACAGTACATTGAAGTAAGCCTAATTGAATATTATCAACGGAAGTATTTAGATAAAATATTAGTATACCTCTTTGATAAGAGCACCCAATGTAGTGCTATTGTTTCTAAAGTTGGACATACTGTGATTATGTAAATGACTTTAAAGTGAGTTGATAATATTGATATTGATAGTGTTACACATAACCGACAATATTTACTGGATATTGTTTCTTTACCTATTTGTTTTATGCATTTTTCTGTTTTAAATTTCGTTATTGCTCTATTATCATTAATAATGTCTGTGTATTAAAATCGAATGTTTGGTTGTAAAAAAAAAAAGTTTTCAACTAAATATGCAAACTAATAACATCTTTAAATGTAGTATAGATTTCAATGAAATGAACTATATATAATATATATATATATATATATATATATATATATGTATATGTACATGAAATGTCCTCCATTATATTTCTAAATGACAAATTTCATTGAAATTTGACAAAAATTTACATTTTACAAGCATGTTTACTACTTATTTTGGTTTAATATTAGGCTTTATGGTTAATATTTAGTTACATATGTAATTTGAAAACTTTTTCTAGGGTTAACATTATGTGTTACAGGATAGAGTAGAGTCCTCATCTGGATTCACTTTCCTTTCTTCATTCTAAGAGAGAAAACATTGTTAAGGAGATAAAACTATGTTCAAATGTTCTTGGATATGTCAAGTTTTTAATTCACTAGTTTAAACAAGTTTTTCATTTTGTAAATTCTTCAACAGTGATTTTTCAGAAACCGTTTCTCTGATTTTTTATATTGGCTTATTTTTAAATCCTTATAAAATATTATCACAATAACTCTATGGTATAAGAAAATCACAAATAAATTTTAACTTCTTAAAATCGGTTCTATCTCTAATATAACCAAGGTTCAAATTTAGCTTCTTAAATCTATAACAAAACTTATTTGTTCCATCTACATCTAATCAAAAATACAGATTCGGAAGTTAATGGTAAAAAGTCAACAAAATCTTATGTAAAATATTCGTCAGGTTCAGATAAAGGTTCAGGTAAAATAAAGAAGTTTGTACAGATATTTCATGTAATGTTTAAAAAAAAAATTTTTATATTTTATGCAGTTGTAATTCAAATGGTGTAGTTTTGTTTAAGTTTATTTAAGTTTTATGGTGTATTTATTTAAGTTGTTTTAATTGAGAATTAAGATTTTTGTTTTGGTTTAAAAGCTTTTTTATTTATCAAGTAAACAATGTTTTATTTAAAGATTGTGGAATAAATATTATTAAGGCTCAATTTCTCAAAATCATCCCAACAGATGTCAATCAAATGTACGTGAAATATAAATATTAACCCAGAAATCACTATGTCAAATTGCTCATAAAAGAAAATTACTCTTCAGGAGTAATTGGCAAAAAAAACTGAATAATTTTGTCTATTGTCATGATATTCCAATTTTAATCAATTACTGAGGCACAGCCTAGTTTGAGTTTCAAACATAAGGGAGGGAAGTAGAATCTATGAATAATTACGAGGGGGGTGGTTCGTTAGGGCCAAATGTCATTGTGATATCAGTAGAAGCTTATTTTTGGATGTTCAAACAACATCCAAGGTAACAAACAAAATACAATACCAACAAATTTGTTTTGTGTTTCTACATTTAAGGTAAATTTATTATGCTACAAATAATTGTTCGAACTTCAATGTGGTGTGATATAAAAACCAGAATTTAATAATAAACATAATATTCATCATATAAACATAACATAATATATAAACATCATATACTCGATTACGAAACATAAAATTGTCTTCAAAACTAATGAACAAATTTGTCCTACTTTGTTCATAAAACTAATACTGTATTTGAAAATATAGGCTTTACAGTTTACAATATAAGAATACAATTATTTAAAAAAAAAATTTTTTTATGAACAATTCAGTTTTTTTTAAGGTTATGACTTTGTCAAGGTCTAGCAATTTTTAATTCATACAGTATTTACTTTATATAGTGTGTTTCATGAAGAGATTTTACTATTTTATTGACTCTGTGTCTTTTATTTATTGCTGAAACTTGGCATGGACACCAACAAAAGTTATAAAATTATACCAACCCTGAGGGACACACTTTAGTGAGTACATGCTGAGACACCAGCTGGATCTACACTTATTTTATGTACTCTAGGTGTTAGATCCCCTCTCTTAGAAGTCTCTCTTGACCAACTCTTGACCTTGATACTATAGGAGTATTTGAGGGCTAGGGGTCTTTATTTTATGTTCTTTTCTTTCTTTTTTTATATGGTAAGGATGACCGAGAGGTTCTATAACTTCGAACAACAAAACAAAAAATGTATACTATATAAATAATTGCCTTTTTTTTAGGCAAACAAAATGGCTTAATTAAAAAAAAAAACTCTAACTTTAGGTAATTTAAAAAAAATATTAAAGAAGATCATCGAAAAGCTGTCTGCAACTTTGAGGTAAAATCACTAAGTTCTGGTAAATTATTTCTTGTCATACAAAAAGATATAGAAAATACTCAAGTTTTATACATTCCCTAGTAAGTTTCAATAGGCACCTTATATATGAGTTTGGCAAACACCTAGGCGATAATCCATTAATGTCCAGTTATGTATGCTCGATTCTACCAGAAGTAACAATTGTTGTGGTGGCAATGATTCTCTTAAATGACGTTGATCTTAGATTTTCTCAACAAAAACAATGTTTTTAGCTTAAATCTATAAGAAAAAAAAATCCATAGGTCATTTAGGATTTTCTTTGGGAGGGGGGGGCACAAAACGGAACCATTCCTTTCAGTCAACAACTAAGATTAATTTCATCTTTCAGGTGTATTTTGTAAGCATGCAATCTTAAATGTTTATGTAGCACGTTCTGAACATTTGTTGTAGAAATACCTAGTTACAAACTGCACTGAGCGATAGACTTTTAGGGCTGTGGAATTTCAAACAATCCATATTATTATTCGATGTATAATGTCAGCCTAGGGATATCTGATGTCCACATTTCTAGTTTCTGCAACACCAATGGTTGTATGGTTTACTGATTTAAATTCAGCAAACCATAAAAGACATTAAGCTTTCTGTTTTACAGTTCCTATCACAAATGATGTATGGCAATCATTTTGTCATATTATATCAAGAAGATTAGTTGAACATTACTCATTCGATTTTCAATTCAAATTACGGATACATTTTTTCTATGGTTAGGTTAAAAATATATACTCAAACTAAAATCCTTCACCAGCTACAAGTTGACAGGATCTTTTCACAATGATGTGTTGGCATGCCTGACAAATTCTATACATACTGGTTAGTGTTTCAGTATACAACTTGTTTCCTTTTAAATAGCCACATGAAAAATAAACACAAACCTTTAGATCTGATGCTTTTGATTGCCAATTTGTAAGTTCACAACCCTTTCGAATGTAATAATTGGATTGTTCATTATTTAACAAAAGTTTAACAGTTTTACATGATAAGCTGAAGCATCATCTTGTTGAAAACAGCAAAACTCAACTCTGAAACTGTAGGATGCTGTATAATATGGTATGGTTGAACACTATAATATTTATCATGATTTTGCTGGGTATATCATAAGACATAAGACAAAGCAGCATCAGCAGTGACAAGAGATAAAGAACTAAACTTTTTAACATAACTGTTCATTTATCCATCTGTATTTGAAGTCATCTTCAAGAAGGCAATATAACTTTTGTAGAAATTGATTTTTTATTTCTTTAAATTAATTCAAAGTATATTTTATTTACACCAATATCAAAGATCACTTTTGATAGCAAATATTGTATACTAAAAGACTATAAAAATAAAAAGTTTGTTGTTTGTTTGTCCAATGGCTCAGATTGGCTGAAGTCACCTTGATCATGCTTCTCAGTAGATTCCAGGGAGGTCCTTTATATTCTGCTTCTACCTGTCCAATTTTTTTCAGACAAGAAGGTGGTTCTTGTTCATAATGGAATTAAGGCATTCACATAAATTGCAGTTGTCAGAGGTTTAAACATTAATTTGTTTTAACTGTTCAGCTAGGCAGTCGTGTCCAGTTGTCTTAGGAAAGTTTGTGACTAATGTTTTTCCTTGTAGATCTTCAATTTCCTTATATAAGTTGAGTATGTTTTCATATGGCATTGCTGATAAATTTGAGGTGAGATTTTTGTAAAGTACTAATTCTTCCTTCAAGTATAGGCATTCTTCTCAATTTCTGGAGTATGAGAGTTTTGCTCTTAGCTAGTTTATGAGCCATCTCATTACCCTAGACCTCTGTGTGATGGAATCCACTGAAATGCAGTTCTTTTGGTGACATGTTAACTATCTTACGTTTATTTTAGATGGACTGGTATAACAAACGTTTAGGTTTATCATTATTAGCGATTGCTTGTAGTGCCGACTTGGAGTCAACCAGGATCACTACGTTTTTGTTTAGTCAAAGTCTCATTATTAGTTGCTTCAGTGCCTCATTGATTGCATACATTTCTGCTACAAATACTGTGGAATCTGAGTTTCGTGAAAAGTAGTGAGAAACACTCACTGAAATATGACTCCTCCTGTTTTTCCTTCAAGTCTAGAATCTGTATTTATTATTAACCAATGATCTGATGTATACAGGTTGGTAATAATAATTGTCTTCAGTGAAATTTGGGTAATATTGGCTGGTACATTGTTAGGATCGTTTATTGGTTCTATGAGTTGAGTACTTATATTGAATTTGATAAAGTCCAAGGCTTTTGAGAGTTGTGTTGGTTGCTCAATTTCTATATTCGTTTGTCTTCATTTAAGCATCAGATGTTATAGCTGGTTTTAGTGTTTGTATTGCTGGTGGTTCTACGATCCATGGATTATTGTATTTTCTTTAAATTATTTCTTCCTATTCAATGCCTTGTAATTGTATTCATCATGAAACGATTTAGTCTTTATAAAGGCATATATTTCTGATATTGGGGTAAAAATATTATTACTCCTTAGACAGTTATTTTGAGTTTTTTCATTACACTATTGCTGACTAAGGTAAACATTTCTTCACCATAGAAAAAGGTTTGGTTTGTAATTTTGGTATAGACTGATGTTGTTTGTATTTTTATTGTTTGATTAAGTTTGTTGTTGTTCTGTAAAAATTAAATTCTTTTCATTTCGATACATATATAATCATTTTCATTGGGTACATTAAGAGTTCCTCCCAATTTTATTCCTGCAAGTCTTATTAATATGCTATTTTTTTGGAGGAAATTTTTGACATGGTTTTGCATGATCCTTGGTTAAGCTTTTTGTCAAGGAAAACTCCTAGGTATTTAGTGCTGCAACCTTTATTTTATTTCTGTATTTTTACTTGGAGAAATATGTCTTGAATTTTGATTTTTAACAAGAAAACTCTTCTTTTAGATGTTTATTTTCATCTTTTTATTGTCCACTTCATAAGAGCTACATTCATATCATCATGTAATAATTTGAACATATTTTTATTTATATTTTTGCCTGCTGTCCAGATCAGTACATTGTCTCCATACATTGCACAATTGAGTTTATTGTAGGGTAATGTATTAGATAAATCATTTATATAGATGTTAAATATTATCATGAGCTGAGAACAGAGTCTTGTGGGAGACCCATTCATGTTTGTTTATAGAGAGATATAGGTGTTCTTCATTTGGTACACATCCACCATTGATTTTAAAACGATTTAAAACAGTAAAACATATATCTTATGTGTTACATTTAAATCAGGTTTTTTAGAAATTTTGAACTCCAGCTGTATTGAATACAACTTTGAAATCAACAAACACAGCTAATATCAATTCTCCTTCTGTTAATGGTGACAAATGAAAAGTTATATTATTATGTTAAAACATTTCTTTATGTTTTTCTTTACTTTTTATTAAAAGTTATTAATTTTTTGTTAACAGATGAATCATTCTCATCACGATATGGAGGTTGATCATATGTCACATGATCACATGGGGCACAATATGGATAACATGGGATCCACAACTGCATCATCGGATCATAGTCACCATGCGATGGGAATGTCAATGGAACACATGATGTCGGTATGTTTATCATATATATTATCATATATATATATATATATATATATATATATATATTTAAAACAGGGTATGACATTACTTACAATTACTGTTGAACTCATTTTATCGGCAGATAAATCCAAAGATTGTGCTCTATAAATTTAACAATACTTTATAGACACAATTAAAAACTTCTTTAATGAAGATTTTGTTGTTGATTTTAGAGTTTTCCTTCCTTAGGTACTAGATATTGTATAGAGCAGTTGTCTAGAAACAAGAAATTGCCTATAGAATTTGTATAGGAAAAGTTAATGTACAGTTCCAGGACAGAATCCACACTAAAAACGATTTTGTCAGTCTCCGTGATTTCACAAGGAGACCATGATTATTTCACTTGTGATTATTTGTTATAATTATTATTTTCTTCTTGAGAATTTATATAAAAAAAAAACCCAAAATTAAAAACTCAAAACTCTAGTGGGTATAAAGTTTATTTGAAGGAGATATTTCTTATAAAATAAGTTGAGTATTTGTACTGAAAATGCAAGACTAGGTTACATTATGTAACAGTAACAATTCTTATTTATAGATGTACTTTCACTTTGGATATGAAGAAACTGTGCTTTTTCAATTTTGGAAAGTTGCAAGTGTTGGTGGACTGTTAGGCTCAATGTTTGGAATTTTCATTATGGCTGCACTATATGAGGGACTTAAATATTACAGGTAAACAATAATATAGAATATGAGAATAATGTTATTTTTCCTGCAAGGTCTAAACTTTATGCGGTTAGGCTAAAGAAGATGTGATCCTGTCATAGCTCAAGAAGTAGAGTAACTTGAGTTCAACACCAAGGTCAGTAGAATATCACCTTAACAAACCATGATTTTATATAATAACCTTCAGCAGTGGTAACGCCTATGCATAATGTAACAAATTCAATATGATATATATTATACAACAATATATTTTAACTGAAATTTAAAGAATGTATCGAATTAACTGTAAAAATGTAAAGAATGTATTTAAAGAATAAAATAAATTCATAAAACATATTTACATACATGAAGCTACACTTTAAATGGTTTGATTGATGTTTATAAGATTTTGGCTAGTGATCACATTTTAGGAATGGCTCACAGTTTGAAACAATTCTTTTATTCTTTTTATTACTCTTATTTCAGAGTTTACTGTCATTAAGAAATATGCAATACACCATTTTTTTTCAAATTTAGTTCTAATAATTTTGATTGAATTATAAACAGTTGTAACCCTAAGGTCCCATTACACAAGGTGTTAATAAATATCTCTTTAAAAAAACAACTTTGAAACTATTTAATGAAACACTGAAAAATAGCCACTTCTAATTTTGTAAAAGGAAGGTTTAAATAAATAAAAATGGCTTTGATACAAACTTAGTTCAACCTTTCCAAGAACTAAACTTAACTTACATTAATTGGGATGACACCATGATAGGGGATAGAGATGCCTTTTCAGAGCTAATACAAAGTGAGTTTGCTATGGTGATCTGAGCATGGTAATTGCTTTTGGTTAATCATGTCCTTTTAAACATCACTTTTCTTACTAAATGAAGTCATATATTCTTTGTATTATCTTCCAATATTTTTAAATAATTTAATAAGCATGATTTGATGTAATAAGTTGATTGGTAATACGGATTATATTTGTAACATAATTGAATAGAATAAACTAAATTATCATGGATTAATGCTGTGTTGTTTCTTGGCTTTGTGCCCTAATTTACGAACTGCGGAACCATCCTAACAAAAAATTCAGTTGAAGATGATTTTCCATCTTATCAGCTGGGATACCTAGATCACCATTCCTGATTTAGGCTGGAAATTACAGGAAGGCACTACAATCACAAAAGAACTTTGATCTTATTACAATTACAAAGTCAAAACAAATACAAATTTTTTTTAACGTACTGATTATATTTATACCATAGTTTTGTATTTCTATGAATATGAATATTTCAGAAAGTTTGTACACAATCTTTATTTGAAATTATACTTTATACTTAGCTATTGATATTTACAGATTTTCTAAAGAAATATAGTTATTGCTGCCTCTTTCCTTGCTGTTATTGTCTAAGCCACCAATCAGTTAATATTGCAAAATAAAGTACTTGGACCTAGGCTACCTAATATGTCTCAATTTTTGTCACGTTTTAATTAAATTTAGCACTTATGTTCCTTTTTACCATAACTGGTATAAGTTTGGTAACTGGAAAAAAAATTAATAAATTAATTAAAGGAGGATAATTTTCTATCAGTTTTTCCTTTTAAGTTTGATCTGTAATGGATATAGAAAAAAAAAACCTTAAAACAATAACACAATTTTAACACAAAAATAGAAAAAAATCCCTAATTTAAGTTGTATTTTAGAAATATATGATGTACATTACTTTTAAAATTTGGTGTTTTTAGTTTTTTCTCTGAACAGCACTTTGTACCTGCTTATAATAGTTTATAATTTCAACTATTTTTTTTTAATCTCTAATTTTATTGTTGTTTGTTTTACCCTAGAGAATATTTGTTTTGGAAGACATACCATGCTCTGCAATACCGTTCAGTTCAAGTGCCTGTCAACAAACAAGTTGTTGACGCTGATGACACAGTTGTTCAGTAAGTAGCACAGACCTTTAGTTAAATTTTCCAAATTATTAATTTTGCTGGAGAAATTAATTTGCCCAGAGGTGGCGGTCTTTTACTTGGATTGATTAAAAATTGTTTAATTTATTTTGCTTTCATTGCTAATAATATTTATGTTTGTCATTTTGGATTGTTCACTTTACTGAAATGCTTATTATAAAATTTAACTTTAGCTTTTATATTAATGCCAGATATTTCTTTAGTTAAATTTTTATTCCTCAGTTTCAACCATTCTTCAGTTATGGTCACATTTATTTGGTTGTCCAAAGAGCATTAAGTATTGGTATTTTTGTTTAAAACATTAAAAATGTTATCACAATTAACAACATACTTGGTGCTAAGCATTATACACATATATGGAATTAATTAACATTTAATTTAAGTTGCTGTATATATCGTTTATATCGTTCAATAGCCTTTCATTATATACAATATAGTTTAATATGTGGGACGATTCAGTTTAAGTGTTTTTACATCTGTGGATTCTGCCAGTGAGCAGTAAAACAGGATTGTAGAAGAAGAGAAAGCAAGGCCTTTACTACAATAATTAAGGTAAATTTCACTTCTTTATTTCGCTGTGTACTGGATAGTCGACTAGAGAAAAACATGTATTGTATGGCAATTAAATTACATGACAACAAAATTGTATATAATGTTTTATATTTTGTAAATTTTGTTTGAAGTATAAATACTTCAAACTCAAATGACAATGTTTAATTTTCATAGACAACCAAAAGAATATCTATGGCTGATAAGTAATCATATTTGCCATTGTGTGTAAGAAGGGAAATATAGATTCAGTATAACCTGGCTAATTCGAAGCGGAAGGGATCACTACAGATATTTGAAGTAACCAAAATTTTTAATTAACAAAATTCAAATTATAATGGGGTAGAAAATTAACTTCAACACATAAGACATTCAAGGAAAATAACACAATCATTTTATTTACAGGGTTTTCTTAGCAATATATACAGTACAGAATATTTACATTTTTTTAAAAAAAAAGCTAGACTTTTTTGTTTTTTAGCTTACATACTGAGAGATATAGTAAACTCGTCTAATTTATTGAGCGGATAGGAAATATAACCATTTACATTTTGCTGTTTCTCAACAAACCATCTGAACTCTTCAATTTGGTCTATAGCCTGTGCAGATGACTGGGTTGGGTTCTCTGAAAGTTCTGGCTGTTTCTCTTCTTCATTTGCAGATGAGCTCCCTTATCATCTGTCAGTTTACTACAAACTACCAAGTTAACAAAATCCTCATGTGTGACACAAAAAGGGTCACAAATTTCCTGTCTTCCACAAGGGGTGCTGAATATGTCCGCCCGCTGAAACGTTACCACACTTTGTGAAACTTTTTTAATTTTATTAATTTAAAATTACTGGTGTTAGTTTTATCGTACCCTACGCATCTTCGTCAGTTGAAACTTTACTTCCCTCAACCTTCTTTCTACTCTTTTCAACTAAATTCCAGCACAGTAATGAATCAAGATTAAGATATCCACTTATTATTATTTATTTTTTAAAATATTTATTCTTCAATGTTTTATTTAAAATTGTTCTTTCAATTTTATTAATTATTTCTAAAGTAATGAATTTAACTAGCTCTTTTATTTTTATAAATTGGAGACTCACTCTCAGGAAGTGTCATTTGAAGGAGTATTTGCAGAATCTTTCTGTACTATCTAATAAATGAGACCACTTATATTTAAAACTATCATGAAAACAAAATAGGATATTTTATATATATTTAACAGACAAAATTTATTTTGAAAACACAACATCAATTATTAAAATTATAATAAAAGAAAATACTATGTTAATACTTAAATAATTACACTTTTTAAATATCGACCTTTGAAGCACATATATATTTATAATAAAAATAACTCTAAATTAACTCCTAATTCCCCAACAAATTTATTTTATTTTGGCATTTTATATATGTTTGAATTTTAAGTGAATATTCATTCAAAATTGTAGCAGTGGTATCTTTTGAGACATATCTATAGTTGGCTTCGGCTCCTGTTAAGATGTGATGAACATAGTATAGCGAATAGCAGACTGATGTCTTCAAACTGATGACCACATTATTGAAATATGCTGATATTAAAGCTGCTCCCTTGAAGTCGTCCTTTCCTTACGATTTTAAGTTGAATTATGTTGGTTGATTTAATCACTCATTGCAATGAAGAGATTTTAACTATTTTAATTGTAATTGACTTTTTATTTTTAGTAAATTTGAATCAGTGTTTATTAGTTTTATTTTAATCGTAACATTTAACACTTTCTTTAAAAATTTTCATCTTTGTACCATTTATTGAAATTTCCAAGTCCATAACCAAAAAACTGTCTAACATTTAAAAAATTTTTCTTACATTATTTATTTTTCTTCTTTTTAAATATTCATGTTAAATCTCCATACTGAATTCTCACTATATATTACTTCTGAAATTGTTTTTGAATTTAAACTTTCCAATTGTAGATAATTTACATGTATTGGAGTATTTAAGAAGACCTTCCTCAGTGGTGGTGGTGAATCAACTGTTTCCTAGCTGATAGTCCGAACTAGAGATGAGTGTTATATCAATTAACCGTTATTTAGTAATCGTTACTGAGAAATAATTTAATTAACCGTTACTCAACTCAAAAATAACTGTCATTTGCCTAAACTGTTATTCTCGCAAATGAGATTTTCATTAGTTTAGTTTCTTTTTCTCTCAATATATCTGTCCATAAATGACAAGGACAGAGATAAGACTAAAGAGTGAAATAAGTACAAAGGAGGGGTGGGAGAGGCACTGATCTCAGACCAATTCAGACTGCCAAATTATCGGAAGAAGTTAAAACAAGGAAGAGAGATATCAAAAAGAGATGGTGTGAGGAGTTTTCACCCTTCCTCTATATAAAATCCTTCCTCCTTATCATCTAAACAAACATTCAAACAGGTTTCGGTTGCTTTCAGTTATTCAGTTCTTCTACCTGTAGTAATCACTACTCATAGACTACTAACTTTGTTATTCTACCAGTTAGTTGATTTGTAAATTTCATTTCACGTTCACGGTTTAAGATGTGCCGGTGCTCGTTAGTGAAGCTTTGTTTAGTGGTGTTAAATATATCTTTTTTTTTTTTTTTTTCAACTATTGAAATGTATTCTTTTATTTACATTTTTGAAAGAGGTTTTTATTTAAAATATCTAATATGGCTCTTAAGAAAGAAGAACAACTAAGTGATATTTGGTGTTTTGCACTCAGTTTAACAATGGAACAAAACGTAATTTTTTACTTTGAAATGTTTTGTAGTTTGATTTGATGTCCTTTATTTTGTTGCCAAAGAAAGTGTTTTATAAAAAGTTATATTTTACTTCCTATATATATATGTGTATATATATATATATATATATATATATATATATATATATACAGTATAACAAACACACAGAACACAATTCTCACAAAAAATACGCTTAAGTATTAGACGTGTTTCAACGACAAGGTGTTTCCTCTTCAGTGATACACGAGCTACACCAATCAAACTATAACTCGTGATTATATTTTATTTATATATTTATATTTGAGATCCTATGTATAGCCTACATTTATTATTAATACATTTGTCTAAATTTTAAAAACATAGTATTTATTTAATATACAATCTTGTGTTAAGTACAAAAATTAAGTATTAGTTTTCATTAATGCCAGCAAAATTTTATTATTGTATATTTAAAACAAAAGATTCAATTAATCATCTATCGAAATACATGCTCTAGTTTGTCTCTTCAACGTAATATCAGTGCAGAATATATTGTAATGCAATAAAACTTATGTTATTCACAGAGGAGTCACGTTGAGTAACTTAAACTTACAGAATAAGAACTAAAATGCAACAGTCACTCAATTGTCAGACGGGTATTGCTGATTGCTTTGTTATTGGAGAAAGACTAACTGTTAAGAATTTCTTTTTGCATATTCTTTGCTCATTGATCTGCTAGGCATAATGAGTAAAAAATATTTTAGCATTTTTATAATTTTTTAAAATAACAATATATTCCCTATGAACAACCATACAGGATTGTTCTTGTCCAGACATGATGCTTTGTTAAGAGGGGTTAGCATTATATCATCCTATTGTTTAAAACCTTGCCTGTCTCTGTCTGTAAACAAGATCCTACAAAGCTGCAGATTTTGAATAACAATTGAATTTTGAATTTTTAAAAGTACATCAACGAGTACAAGGTTGTCGAATAAGACTAGAAGAAGTATTAAATAGTGCGCATTCAATATATAGTTTTTTTTTCCGAATCTTGAAGAGGGAATTAAGAAAAATATACTTCTAGCTAAACAGAATTATTAGTGAGATCCAACCATTTTTTTTACACTAAATTTATAAAGATTATCCAAAGACAATGGTAGCTCATTTGTTATATGGTAGCGCTTGGAGGGAGGGCGGTCTGGCTTGGAGTAGGGAGGTTGTTCATAATACACTGTCTAGAAACGTACTGACGAAAGGACGGTGGAACACTATCTCACTTGCTTTTCCCACCACTGAAAAGTGACGGGAACCTGTTTGCCCGATGAAGGTTAAGTGCCACTACATACCAAATGTCCTCTATTAATTTTCACTTACCAAGTGATCAGAACTGATGTGGAGTTGATTAATTACATATTAACATTGCTTAAAATTGATATAGACAATTCAATTTGATCAAAAACTCCTTTAATGTAATAGACCATTTCTTACTTACATTTAAATACTTATGTCCCTTTATAAAGCAGTTAATTTAATTTTAACTGTTTTATTTTATGCAGTTTGGGACTTATTTTAGATTTGTTTCTTATTTCATGTGTTCTCATGTGTTCTTATTCATGTTCTTTTTCTAAAGATTGGAAAAAGCCGCACCAAACCCAAACCCCGAGATTAAGAACTCTTAATAGATAAAAGACTAATTGAATATTGTTTATGTGTATATGTATAATTTCTGAGAAAATTAACATTGTGTTAATTAAACTTTGAACAATTTTTGTCGATAAATATATAATTAAGATTTTGAATGATAGACTGTTTTAATACCTATTTTTTTCAATTCTGATTTTGAAGAAAATAATTTTTTAACTGTTTTTTATTGAAGTTATTTTATTGTTATTTAATTTAAACTTATTTGTTTCATATAATTTCATTTCAGAGTTGTTGCAAATTTAGCACCATAAGGTAGGGTTTTTGTTTTGTTGTAAAATTTGACACCTCAACATGAGGATTTAATTAATCAATATTTTCTTATCTACTAAATATCTTATCTTTAAATATAAACACATGGAAGGATAATGACGAACAAACGGCCCATCTCGAGACCATGGCGCTGTCTAGTTCGACCTCGGGTAACACATGCATGAACAGGAGCATGTTCATATTCAGTAGGAGCACGTCCTCAAGTTACAGGATGGGCACAAATAGGATTGAAAGAACCATTAGCTAAACCTGTATTTTCACTACTAATAACAGATTGATAATGGGAAGAAGAAGGTTCTAGTGTTTTGTACTCATTTGTACCTAAATAAATAGGTGTTTCATACTGTAGGTTAGTTGGTTGTAGATGAACAACTAGAGGAATAGGTGGCAAATATTGTTTAAAAAATACATTATTTTCAATTTCCATTGAAGAAGTATTATACGCAATGGCACGCTTCTATCATTATAATCAACATCACCTGGTATTTCCGTGTCTGACCAGGAGATTTCAGAATTCCTGTCGTCATCATCGTTTTCTTCCAGTCTCTTCAGAATTGTCGTAGTTCTCGTCCAACCAACACAACAACAGAAATTCTTGTTATTTTTCCATTTGAATAATACACTTTTCAATAAATCACTATAAAATGAAAACAAAATTTTAAATAGACACGTGGTTAGTCGGGCATCGAGAAAAGTTCTTACAATGAGGGTAACATGATTAGTCGGCTGTAGAACTTTTTCCCCACTGATGCAACCTCACTTACTTCACCTCTCGTTAACAGGCAATCGGTCAACTTGTTTCCGCTACTACAGCAATCCTAGTGTCCTCGTTGAGGAACTCCTAGAATGGTTAAAACCGAATACAGCTAGAGTGCATTTGGCGTTCAAAAAACTTAAAATATGAGAATTTTTGTCACATTCTGACTAACTCTTATATACTGAAACCAAGGCCAGAACAAAAAATTGGAATGTTTGATTTTTTTTTTTACTACTTTAGTTATTATCAGTTCCACTGATATAGACACAAATTTGTTTATTTCTCGCAGGTTTACACTTTAATGCAACATCATATTTTATATTAACCTGATATTATTATTTTGTAGGTAATCCATTTAAGTGCAATTTTATGTTGTGGGTACCTAATAAATTAAATCAACAAAAGTACAAAACATGAACACTGGTCTTATACTGTGATCAGTTGAATAAAATCACAGACTAACTAGTTTATCAGTCATTTTACAAAATTGTGTCACTAAATGAAGCAAAATACCTGACTTCCACATTGTTATACAAATGTATACTGCTTATGATATTATGTTGGAGTTCACGAAATTCAGTTATACTTCTCAGAACTTAAAAGCCTGTATTTGGTCAATCGTTGATTATTATCCTTTAATAAAAATTCACTTAATGACATGATAATGGCTGTGAAACGTAGAAACATAACCAATGTAAACTTACAATTAGTTTTTAATCATATGCAGTGTTAAAAAAAAGAAGTTTACCAAGAATGTCTATTGGTCGATAAAGACTAACAAGATCTTGTGGATCCCACACTCTGAAACAGGCTCAAAATAATGTAATATTAGGTTAAACTTCAATGAAAATATGCTACTGTTTTGTGGGAAATTTTTAACAAAAAAATTGTGTTCCGGGGAAATATTGGGCCCAGACTTTCTATATCCCTGAATGTCTGTTGTGACAGAAACCTTCTTTTCGAAAGAAATTGGCAATAGTTTTGTGTGTTACATAGTCCCACACACTGTTCCACAATCGTGCAGTTTGGAATGTTCATATTAACTTTGTCATCACTACTGTAATCACTCGAATAATGTTTTGATCCACAAGATGTCGATAGAATTGTTTGAAAATTAAATTTATTCCTTGATCCAAGAGTAGGTTAGGGACATCAAGTGGGGGGGGGGGGGCAGAACTTTTCAATTTCTCATGAGAGGAATAGTCTTGTGTTGCTGTGCAATTGTTAACAAACAACATGATTTTTCAATTTTGCTAGAAGTTTATCGTCAGGTTTTTCAAAAAGTTCATTTGTTATCCACACTTTTTTGCTAGATTCATATGTTACTGATTTTATGTTCATATTTTTAAAACATCATTGGGTGGCCGACTTACCAATCTTCAACAATGACAATTTTTCTAATCCATCCATATTTGCCACAAATAAAAACATAATGCATTCTTTGCTGTGCTTGCTGCCCCTTCAACTTTCACCTATAAAAGCCAGAGTTTCATCTGGTATACATTTAAACAATCAGTGTTAAAAATGTCTTTCGGAGTTATCTTTAATCTTTTACAACAAAACACTTTTTCACAAATTTAACCGTTTCTATGTCCACAGATTCACTTTATTCACAAACAGTTTCTTTTAAATCCATCAAGCCAACCCATACTGGCCTTAATTGCCTTTCCCCAAGCTTGATGCAAATTCTTTAGCTTTAGCTCTAAGAAGAGGTCCACTTAAAGGAATGTTCTTGTCTAATGCCTGTTTAAATCATTTTAACTCAAATCATCAATATCTAAAATTTCTGGTCTCACCACTCTTTCTGTCGTTGTTACTAGGTTTAGTCACACTGTTCAAAATGTTTCTTTATTTTTCAATAATGGACAATGCATTTGGTGAGATTTCACAAACCTTCAGTACCTCCCTCTTCTTTTTAAACTCATTTTCCACATCCTGAATAACAGGTACCTTTTAAACGAAACTCAAATGTTTTGTACTTTTACGTTTTGGTTTTGACAAAGACATGATGAAAACCACAACACAATAAAACACGACATACTTGACAATTTATTTATTTTAGGTACTACAACAGTTTAATCTAAAAAATATTTTATTTTTTCCTCCTTGATCTAAACATTACTTCACATTTACCACAATTTTATAAAAATCAACTGTTCTTATGAAATCATTTATAATGGATTTTAATGTTGGAATTCCATAATTAGTTTTGACTGTTGCAATACTGATGCCAAGTTATGTAATAATACTGCCTAACTCATATTCAGGAATATTTTTCCTGTCACTATAACTTAAGTAAAGGTTTTTTTTTAGGTATAGTCAAGTTTATTTTGTTTATTTTTGTATGAAGTTTATATTACAGTAGAACCCCTCAAACTCGACAAAATGTGGACTTTAAGGTTGTCGAGTTTGGGGGTTGTCGAGTTTTAGGGAACTTTAGTATTTAATGGTTAGGTTTGCAACAAATACTCAAAATTACTTTAAATAACTTTACATTTATTGATTATCAATGATTACACGTTTATTGCAAAAAAGTCCCTGCCTGACAACAACAAAAATAGTGTGTTCAATCACACATTAAAATGAAATTTATCGATGGGACAAATGAGATTTAAAAAATATTGGCCTTGTACAATAGGCTCAGTAAACTAAAAAGATCTATCCTAATATGCTGTAATAAATTTTACAATAAAGTCTACAGTAAAAAACAGACAGTCCATTAAATATTTTTAAAGATTAAAACAATTATATATATAAAAAAAACATTAGAGCAAAGTTAGCATTGTTTGAAAAAACTTTTGATTGATCGCATATAATAAAGAGTCGGGTCATTTTTCTCTCCTGGTTAAGACCTTTATTACAAAACTTGAATCATAGTTCTACGACACTCCGTTGATATGTTATGACAAAAGACTTGCCGCTTACTTTAATAGAATCGGTGCTAATGACCGGTAGCATCCGGGTGGTTAGGCTCTTGGGTTCACAACAATATGAATGTTTTGACAACACATGATTAGGGCTGTCCCGGTCTACCTGGACCCTTTATCTTTAACTTTGGCCTCTACTACACAGTAGGATTAGAAAGTGGCTTGACAAAGAAGCAACCCTCTCAGCTTTGTAAACAGAAGTGACAAGCCTCAACCTCCCGGCATCTGGCACATGGTGTAAAACAATGCAGTGAATGACCTTGGAAATCCCACGCTCCTGGTCACTGGCCCTGTCGAGTTTGAAGGAATGTCGAGTTTGAGGGGTTCTACTGTATTTGATAATTTCTCATCAAACAAATTTCTTTTGATGTTGATTCTTATGATTTTTATAAATTTTTTAAATGAAAATACACTGTATTTCATTACACAGTGTAATGATTTTGATCAATTAAAAAACATGTTAAATTTGAATTTTTCATTGCCATATATTTTTTTTTTCAATTTTACTTCGGTTATATTTTGATATTTTTGATTAGCAGTTTTGGTTTAGACTAAGGATAGAGGTACTATTATTTAGGTATTAGAAGGGCTTCGACAATATGCGTATTCAGTAGGAAAAGACGTGGTAGGAATTTAGAAAGGAGTTCGTCTAGAGGGGATCAGCCCCCAGACAACGAAGGTCGTAGAGGCCACAGACCACTCAGATGTTTAGAACGTTCGTCCTGGAGGGATCAATCTTCAGACAAGGAACGGGGAATTTCCTGAGGGGATCAGCGCTTAGACAACGAACGGAGTATCCACGCTGCCGGGATCAGCCGACGGACTACGGTAGGAAAGACAGTAAGGAACAATAAAGAAAACAAGAGGAATTAGGTAATAAGACCAGCGAGAGAGAGAGAGAGAGAAAGACAGAGAGAGGAGTGTTGCGGGCGACTCTGTGAAACAGAATGATTTCGAAATCAATACGGCTCGTATTTATAGGTCGCAATACAACCTAGTTTGTGCGCATATCCCCCACTCTGCAAGGCCTTGAGTAATTCAGTGTTTCTCCCTCTCTGCTGTGAGTTATTTATTTACAAGCCTAGATGTTACAAATGTATACAATTATATTTACATACAACAATTAGCGTTCCGATACAAAGGGGTAGCGTGTCGCTACAAGCAGGATTTGGATATAGTGTGTTCTACTGTTTTTTTTTTTTTTTTTTTTTTTTTTTAATCCAACACTTCATATTCACTTCATAAGTTTATAATGGGTTTTATTATTTCAAGACCAGATATGTAAAGTCATGACATTATATTCCACCATATTAAAAACCTTATAATTGTTGAAGTAAGGATTTTTCTTTCATAGAAGAGCTGTATTAATATTACTAAACTACAGTTTAAATTTTTAGTTATTTTTTACAAGAGATTTTAGCTTTTGTAGTTTTTATAGTTTTTCATTGCATGATATAATCCTGGTACTTATATTTCACTATAAAAATATTTAATTGAAACCCATAATTATATTAAACTCACAATAAGTTTAGGTTTTAAAAATATTTCTTTTATAATATTTTAATTTATAATTTATATTGTTGCACTTTTAAAATTTATGGGGGGGGAGTTCCAAAAATAAAAGGATTGATGTTTGAAAAAATGTTATTAAGGTTTTTTATATCCACTCTGGTTTACTTCAATTATTCTCTTGAATCAATACAATTGTCCCAACTTTTTCTCCACTGCTGAAATTAATTTTGAAATTGTTCTGCATTGATATAACTTAGAACCTTCATCGTTTTATGTTTCATTTCATCAATGTTAACAAAATGTTTCCCTATCATGGCATGTTTCTTACTAGAAACAGAAAAGAAAGTTACATGGAACAAAGTCAGGTGGGTGTGAGACGACCATCCTGTTGCTTGGTTGCATTCTTCACCCAAAAACATATAAAAATTTTCTTGATGTTGTATCAGACCAATGAGACCTTCTCAATTGGGTCTTGGTTTTTTCGTTTAACATTTCTTTCATTTTCAGGTTGTAACTGTAGCACCAGGCCACATCTCAGGTCACAAATTTAGAAAGAAATAGTGAGTCATTTTAAAATCGTTCCTTTAAATTGTGACAAAAATTCAACTAATTATTTTTGTATCATCTTTCAGTATACAAAACAAAATGTTACAAAACCATGTTCTTTCACCAGTCACAAAAATTGTGAAATTGTTTGCAAACATTTGGAAAAAAAAGCCATGCAAAATGAACCTATCAGCATAGAACTACAGGACTTTACAAACTGATTCAAAGTAGTGTTGACTAATAACGTGTAGTGGTAAATCATAAGAAACTTTAAAATTCCTGTTATTTTTGTATACCTTTCATTTACACACACAATACAAATTATTTTTATTTAACTTCCATGATTTAAACAATGATTAAATTTGACCAGTGTAAATATAACATACATTAAAAAATTAACATTGAAAAGGTTAATCAAATATTAATTAACATACTTTTGTAACCTAATATATAATATTTGGCTTGGTTGAAGGTTAAATAACGTAACCGTTAAGCATCACTCCAGGATGTGAAGGACTAGAAGTAGTTGAATTTTGTGAGACCGCAAAAATATAATTTTATTCAATTAATTGTATGATTCATTATCTTTCAAGAGAAAAGTACACAGCCAGCTGATATTGATAAATAATTCATTGTTCTTAACCCTGGATTTGGCACATGTTAATTTGTTTTTAAATTCTTCTTTGTTTAAAAATTAATAAAATATATTAATATATAACAAAACCTAACTTATAAGACATCATTTTTCTCAGAAAGATGCATAGAATTTATCTATGTAATAAAAAAAAAATAATTTGAAACGGTTTTGGAGTAAGTATGTTACATGTCAAAAATATCATGTTATCATTTTTCAGAAATACCTATATCACCAAAATCAAAAGCTTACAACCTTTTTCTAAGATGTACAAAATTTTAGTGATATATTTGTGAATACATTTCGGAAAAAATATATCAAAATTTGTTACATTTTGAATATTTAAAAAATTGTTTTACAAAAAAAGAGGAATGGTCCAGCTTATTTTCAATAAATCACCAAAAATTGTAATATTTATGGAAAACCAACTTCTAAATATAATTATGTTCAGAAATGTGCATAGAATTTATTAGTGTAATTTAAAAAAAATTTGAAAAATAATTTTGGAGTCAGTATTACAACGAACAAAAAAAAACACGAAAATCAAAGGCCAAATTTGACTTCAAAGTCCAATTGAGCGTAGAAAATCTATTTTTACATTTTTTACGAGTATTACAAAAGTTTTCTAGTATAAATATGAATAACAATTGGTAAAAAAAAAAATCAAATTCTAATATTTTCAAAATAAAATAACCATTTACCTGTAATAAGTTATAAATGCAAGTCTTACGCACTAACGCCTTGGTAGCAATGTTTTGTACACCTAAATCAACATTCACTAGATTTCAATATTACAATAAGACACAATAGATTCTACAAAGAATAACACATATATAAACTTATATAATACACTTTTATAATCAATCAAAACACTCGATTTATCACAACAAATATGTTGAAAATGAACACAAACGCGCGCCATATTGGTTTGGCTCGCAACGTACACTTTGAAACTCAGTTCTAAATCCTACACATGACTGACTAAAACTTGATGGTTTATATCATTGGAAAGGTCTGTATTTTGTCTATACAAAGAGATAAACATCTGTCAGCTAGGGGAGATATAAATCTATTTATAGACTAAAGAAGAAAGGATGTAGGTCACAGATTTATTAGCCGTCGAGTGATGATATCTGCCGAGGAAAACGTAAACTTCCAATAATTATTGAATTTTGTCTAAATGTAGCAAGATAATCAAATTTCATAACTCTAAAAGCTTGAAATATGAGCTTTTCAATGGTGTATAATTCATGTTTCTAAGAATTCATTTACTAAAAGTGGACTTGAAGAAAACAACTTGTTTTTTGCTCTAAAAATGTTTTTTTGTGTTGCCCACAATCTAAAATGAAAACGATTTGTCTTTCTGACATGTGGCGAACTCTGTTGGGTAGGTAAAGATTTGTACTAAGAACAGTATAATTTTCAAGGAAAATGGTTGATAAACGAATAGCTTCACAAAGTGCTAAAGGAAGACTCCATTTTGTTTCCTTTGCCAACCGTCATGTTTCTGTCTAAAACACGCCAAACTTTACCAATTAATTAAATATTTTTATAGCGTTTTATGAACTTTTGATTACATGTATATGCATCTACGAAACGTCAGCTTTACAATGGTATAACATTTATTTCGATAGGATGGTTTTAAGTAACCCTAGTGACGAGTTGCAAAATTAGAGTTTTTTACAGTGGTCTGTCTGGTTCAGTTGCCGTCATCGACTCATTTTGAGCCTCGTGCCACTAAATGAGTTAAATGGGAAATACTTTATTGTCATATCAATTACTGTCTACCCCATAACAGACATTGAATCAAGAAACTAATTCTTCTGTATCTTTTTTGTGAGATTTTCGTTTAAAATGAGCTTTTGAAATATTCCAATAACTTAAAATATTTCATAAATTTGGATCCTACTACTGGTCTCATTCTTTATATATACAGTAATGTGATTCTAATGTAATAATTCCATGACACCCACTTCCTTCCATAAAACTTCAAATTTTGGACTTAATGAAACCAATCAGTTGTCATCCTTCCCCTATTTTTACTTTCCACTCTTAAGAGTGTTATCACTTCTTTATTTCACCACCCCAAGTTAGTCACTTGGCAGTTGGGCATACATTTTGAATATAACAATTTTTGAAAATGAGATTCTTGTCTTTTCCCCAGAATACTTACAGAGATCAAAATTTGTCAAAAATAAATACAGAAAAGGTTGTTCTCCATTCTGACTGTTTTGTGTGATGGTAACGAAAAATTTGTTACTTTAAAAAAAGAAAAGAAAAAAAAGTATTTTTTAACAGAAATAACATATACTAAGTGATTTGGCAACATTGAAATAAAATGACAAATACAGCTAAATTTGATGACACGGGCACACATAGTATCGTGTGCCAGGGTCATCAAATTTAACCTTAGTATCGTGATATAGTTTCAAATTCTTTATTCTTCACTTATAATTTGGAAACTAAGATACGTTCCAAAATATAGAAATTTCCTATAAACAAATATTCAACCCATAAGAACAGTGAAACTATACTCTTAATAAATAACCTATACTGTAAGTGCTGTTCTAAAATGTGTTTGTTTATGAGTTTTGTTTTTTCAGCGTCTTAGGAGAAGTGATTCACAAACAGCCGTAAGTTTATTATTTGTTGTGCTGTAGCATGGCTTTGTATATTGCACTCATTATATTTAGACCTTTGCATGATTAATTGTAAAAGTTGTTGTTGGTAATATTTTTGTGCATGAATAATGCTTAGATGTTGTTTGTGATTATTTTATTTCTTTGTCACTCTTTCAAAATGATTTCTAGGTTTATGAACTAAACATTTCCTATGGCAGATTGATAATCTTCTCCAAGTTCCAAAACATACCAAAATATGGTTCACCAATTTTAAAATAATCAAATTCTTACATCCTCAATTGAATTTTAAGCTAGTAAAAATAACTTGAAACCAAATTTTACATGAAAATGTTATGTGAAATTTGGTTTGTTATTTTCCTTCATATGTAATTTCACCAAGTACCAACTGATTTACACTTAAATTTAATTGTGTTTCAGAAAAAATAAATCTAAAGTTCTTGGCAACCAAGCTTCTCTCTAAATAAATTTTAACCTATTTTAATAAAAATGCTACAGATCTAGGAACAATCTAGGAATGAGCCTGGTCATTCGAAATTGTATAGCAAAAGATGAGAGACCGCCCACCATTTTGTCGGTCTGCAACAAGCTATTTTATTTGAAAGAGATCATGGGATCTGAGCCATACCTTTTCATTATTTGCTTGGAACTTATTTTCTTAAATTATAATAATTTTTAAAAGATTTTTTACCTAACGTAACACCACATTAGCGATATTGGAAATGTATCATGTCCAATAATCCTGAATATGTTGTCCTTGTGAAATTGTTAGCAGATATTCATGAAACCATGAAACATTAAACTTGGCATTAAATGAATAACAAAACCTATCTGTAACAATTAATTTAATTTTTTTTTAATTATAAAATATACATATACAATTATGATTAGAATAGTTAGGACACATTTTTCAAACAAGTAAAAATGATTAATGATTCCTCTTCTAAATTATCCACTCTCATCATTTGTTTCTCCCTCCCACAAATCCAGTTTATTAGTAACTATATATTCGTGGAAGGTGGTTTTCCAGGGTAGGTCGTGTCGGGAGAAGTACGTCATCTGTGCATATGTAAGCTAGACATATTTCTAGCTTGCATATCTTTATATAAATTACAGGATGAGTTCGTTGGACAGTGAAATCATACTCAAAGAATATATGCAACATGCATGTTTAAAAATTAATGTTAAAATATTCCATTACCTTGGTTTTGACGAAGATATTAAAATATTTAAGAATTTTTCTTTGTAAATTTAGAGTAATTCCTTAGTATTGAGTATGAGTAGATTATCTTAATAAGTGGTAGATTTTGTACTGTAAGTTAAATTTTAAAAATTGAGAAATTGTTTCTTCTATTTCTGAATAAATTGTTGATCCCTTAATAAAACTTTCACCCTTATTAGTAGATACCAATTCCCCTGTCTAGTTGATGCACATCTTTCAGGTGATTGCTATCAGTTCTTTGGAAGTCCAAAGTTGTCATGCCTTGCATGAAACTAAAAAAGAGTTTTTTTTAGTTAAAGAGAGAAAAGAATAGAGATGAAACTGATTTATTGAATGATGAACGAGTTACCATTGAAAATAAAATTATTGGAGGATATATTTTAATAGAAACAAATTTAACACCCTTCAAGGGCCTCTTAAACTCATTTCTTCCTTTCTGTAGTCTAGTTGTGAACTGCAAAGCCTGATTTTTGTTTTAACCTATTGGCAAGCAACCGTAATGATCCCAAAAGAGTCCACACTGTAATTGCCATAAGTTCCCAAATGAGTACGCACGGAATTTGCTATTTTGAACATTACTTTAAACCTATTTTATTTTGTCAATGCCCTGACATCTAGCAGCAGTATCTTGAACTAAATATATATGTACCGCAACACATCTGTTGGTAACAGTATCAGTGCCATCTGTTGTGTAAAACAATTACTTGTTTTACCGCCTTTAACACACGTTTATAAATTTGGTGTGATTTATTACTAGTTTATAAAGAAGCTGTGAGAAGAGTATTTTATGTTAGTGTTTATTAGTGGTTGTTTAGATGTGTTTGTTATACATTTTTATAAAGATGAGTGACTATATAGACTTTTCACTTTGGAGTGAAGATATTAGGAACGAAATAGATGAAAGTGATTGGAATGATAATGAAGGTAATGTGTTTAGTTCGGACGGAGTGTTTCAAAAGTGGGAACGACGAAATTATAATTTTGGTTTTTGTCTCTGTTGCTGGATTGAACAGTTTTGTAAGCATCTCAAACTAGGTCTACTGACATAGTTTATTCTAACAATAAATATAATCAAACTCTCAATAATCTAATCGCTGACGGCCAAACTACGCTCAACCCATTGTGTCCTATTTGTAAATGGGAGCACAATGATGATTTTCATCCACAGCAATTTACATTTGATGCTTCAAAGTGAGGATTTTACACACAACGAATGGAGAGAAATCAATGCATTTTATGAAATATTTCATTATGATTTAACTCCCTATATTCCCAGCGAAACAAATAAATACTATCGCGAATGTACTCCAGCTGAGCTAAGTGAATTTTCAAAATTAAATAAGTGGATTGATACGAATATCGATAGGATAAATTGTTTTTTAGCAACAGTTTTACTTATGCTACACAAAAAAAAAAAAAAAAAAAAAAAAACAGTAACATTACTGACTGTCTTTTACAAACACCAATTTATTCTACAATATTTACACAACATAGATATTTGGTTGTACGCAGGGGATTATTTAAAATACACATAATTATTGAAACTTTGAGAACAAAATTTTCTTCAGTACTAAATCCCTATCAAAATATGCTTTTATGTCATTTTGAGTTAAAATAAGTAAGTTTTCACATTAAAAATATTAAAAAATTCTTATTCCTTTGTGGTTTGTTTTTGGTCAAATGTGCACTCTTCTTGTAGCATGCATCAAAGCACGGCATAATATGTTATGTATGCGCACTCGCTAACAGGTTAAATCTCCAAAACACCCTAAAAACAATTGGCCTTTTCTTTTAGATCTCTCTCTATAAAAACACATAAAAGAAATTATTTTTAAATATATATTTTAAAAAAAATGTGTATTACTATTAACCTGATCAAATTCAGTAAAGTATTTCCATGTTTATTAAGACACTGAACACTTAACATCTATATTTTTTCATTTCTCCTAGAATATTTTTTCACTGCAGTAATTTTTAAATTGAAATTCTGATTAAAAAATAATAATAATAGCTACTCTTTCTTCTCTACAATTGTTACATTTAGTATATTGCAATACTACAATAGTTTATTTTTTATTTTTGAACATTTAGACTTAAGTTTTGCTGAACTTGTTTAGAACCTTAGACCTAGGTCATTAATGTAGTTCCCTATTCTTTCCGTTTATTTCAATTTGTCAATCGGATTAATTTACTTTAAATTATATTATCATCTCCCAAAATGTTTTTTTTTTAAATTATGAATTTGTTTTGTAATAAAGTCTTGTCAATTTTACAGTTCAAGTGCACAAAGTTTCAATTGCTAAACTGAATTGGAGGCTCACTTAACCCTCCCTCTGCCTTAACAAAACGCATTCACGTTTTTTTCATCGGGTGAAATAATTTCAAAAATTCGCCAAAAATAGAAATTGTATCCCAATCATAAAGTGATCCATAGCTTTTTTTTAGGAAAAGGTCCAAATTAATCATATATGTAACTAAAAATTTGATTGGTGCAAAATTGTAAAAGTTATAAGCTCAGGAAGCAAAAAATTTCAAAAACGGAAAATGTTTTTCTAAATTCAGGCCTAAATAAATACTATAAAAATGTATAGGCCTGGTTATACAAAATACACAAAAGTTTCATAATTTAGTTGTGAATAGAAATATGTAAAAACATTTACCAATTTCAAAGTAGTTTTTATGAAATAGATTTTTTTATGTCCGTACAAACGGCACTAAAATTTAGCCTATTTTGAAACATCAATCAAAAATGTATCCTTTACCCAAAAATGAAATTTTATATACCAAATTGTAGAGAATAAATCATAGAATAGAACTGTAAACTTGAACATTTTATATAACTTACCATTTTGTAATCAGAAATTACGAAACGAAATTTCGTTATGTACCTATGTTATGAACTCACACCTACAAACATAGCCTACACTGTTACTAAATTTAGCTTGTCTAAAACTAATTTCACTAAACAAACACAATAACAAACACTACACTTATTTATTTATATATAAAACACAATTTCATAAACGTTATTCACTATAAATCAGCAAAATAACATTCAATTCAGATCAAACTAACTAACCTAAAACGTGTCTTCAGATACAATAACGGCGCCAACGGCGGTTGATTTTCAACTGTAAAAACGCTTGGTTTGAGAGGGGGTTTGCTAAATACTCAGTGGAACAAATTGTATACAAGACATACCAATGGAATCAGTGAACCTTTATCTTCAATACCTTGTAAAAAGAATTTTACAAACACTTCATCTGTGAGAAACATATCGACTTCCAAAGAAGCTTGTTCATTGGTTGAAACCTTTGCCCAATAGCCAAGGTTTATGCGGTTGGACACAAAACCTAAACCTTAAACGTGATCTAAGATTTGAAAGCAGTTGTAGAAAGATCGAAATGCAAGCTTTCTATTGGTGTAAATATCATTGTCCTAAAGTCGGTGTGTATAACTGTTATAGATCTTGAAAGTTGACGAAATTCTACCGTTCGTCGCCGCTCGGGCCAGCTGTTTTAGAGATCTGCAATTATTCCATCGATCATTAGACGTGTTAATATTCATTTTAGAAACATATGGTAAATACAAAGATTAAAGTTTGAAAAGTTTCCTTTCCAACGGTATAAAGTTTATTAAGATTGGATGACAATTAGTGGGTCAAATATTAGAATGTATCGCGCACTGTTAAAAATGCAAAAGTACTACAAGTTCTTGTAGTTTGGCAGAGGGAGGGTTAAAATATGGAGTGTCCCTGAACTCTCTGATAACTTTTTTAGGTATTTTTACTGAGCTAAAGACAAATCAACATATCATATTTAAAATGTCCAAAACACCTCCGTATCCTTATGGCCGCCATTTTGTTTTTCACTTAAACATTGTTATTTTAACAATGGGTTGTTGTATCGAATTGAATTTAAGTATGGAGCTTTATAATTTAAAGACTTAATTGGGAAAAAACTTCTTTTTTTCAATGAATATTTCAAAATTATGGCGATTTTAATTTTGTAACCTTAAATAACTTTAAAATGGCAATTTGTAAAAAGTTACTACAAATACCTTTTTTAGGTAATTTAATTACAAACACAACAATTAAAATTATTTTTAAATCGGATAAATAATAACGGAGAAAAGTCAATTTATATGAAACAATGTACTAAAAAATATCTCTAGTCATGCAGCGTCACCACTTCTAGTCAGCCACAAGAATCAGCTGTTTTAATTTTTGGTTGCACTAATCAGTTGAGTTGGTTACATTGTTGAACTGTGACAATAAAATTCGTATTACAAACTTATTTAGATATCTGTATCCGTAGTTCTAAGCTTAGTTTAATGGGTAATTATATTAGTGCAAAATATTTTGATATCCATTCCTTTATTGGATCATCATTGGGTGTTCTAAACAAGTATACAAACAAATTTATAAATTCATTAGAAACCTAAACACTTTTACATAAATCACCAATTTGAACTTTTTTATGTTTCGTATTGGAGACTCACAATATACAGTATCTTCAAACCAGGAGTGTGTCTGTTGTAAGGGGCGTGTCCTCCCTTCTACTTGCTTCCCTAGTCTGACTAAAGGTACAACCAATTCCAAGAAGACTAGGTACACAAATTACTGCTTAGCTACATTTAATTTCTAAAGATACAACTTCGTGACGGACTACATCTCACTTATCTTATGAGTTTGCCTACTTGCACACCATATTTATTATAAAAAGTTGTATAAATAAACTAAAAACCAACAAAACATAAAGTTGTGTAAAAAAGTAAGTTTATGTAATGATAAACTGTAAAAGTTCATGCTTAATAAAAATTATGACAAAAATATTCAAAAGGAGGAAAATTTATATTTCTCGGCTAAATGATAACTTCCTGCAAGAAAGTTGTAGATATTATTTTGTTGACAGATTATTTTTTTACAATTAGATTAGGTACCGGTACATTCTAGAAGTATTTGAATGCATACTGGACGTACTGGTTAGGCTACTTGAATATCTATGAATGGCAAATAATATTTATTATATTTTTGTGGGAAAAGTAAACAGGATGATAAGGGGAAATACTCGTTGATTCCAAGAATGCATTCACATAATAACTTTAACACTTTCACCGCTAATGTCCTTTTAAAAGGATGTCGACTTTTCAGCCAAAAACCGCCAACGTTGTTTCGTAATATAGCTATATTTTTGTTATTTAAGCAGATAGAGAGGCCTAATCTGGTGATTTGTTATAGTAAAAGAACAAACTAAAAGATTATTTAGGTTTTTTAATAATTAAAAATAAAAAGTTTTTTTATTTAAAATTTCAATTTTGAAACGATCACTGAGGAATGGCTCAGCGACCCCCTACCCGGCACAACATACAGGTTTTGGTGATGAGCCTCTTTACTTTTTAACAAAAAATAAGCAGCATAATTGTTCAGTATGTAGTGCTCAAAGTTTCAGTTCTGGAGGCAAAAGGAAGAAAACTCATTATGGTTGCAAAAATTGTGACAAAGGAGTTCATCTCATGTGCTTGACTAAGCATAGGTGCTAAAAAGAGAAAGTGTTTGAACACAATAATAATGTTGTACATAATAGTGTAAATATTTTTAGTTTCCAGTTTTTTTATATGTTAGTTATTTACGTTTTACGTATGTTAAAAAGTGTACAAACCCATACAACTAGCTGTCCAAACATCTACAGAATACATCTACAGAGTCTGCATTATTGACTCTGTATTACATAAGGTAAAAATATGTTGTAAATCTATTTTTCCACGTTTTATACATAGTTTTATAGTTTATTGCTTTGTTGTTTATCATTATACTTTCTTGAAATTTTTTACAGGTCTCCATTAGTGCATTTACTTTAATAAAAAAATTAATGTTATGTATAAAATATTTTTTGTTTATATTGATTTTTGAGTTCAAAATATAAATTTCATTGTAAGAAAAATTTGTTTTAGGTTTTAGTACTTTTTGAATATAAAAAATTCAATGAAACTTTGTTTTGATATGTTTATCCTATAGTACAGTAGACTCCGGTAAGTTCGGCCTCGGTAAGTTCGGTCTCCGCATAGTCCAGCCGGCTCTCTGAGCATGAGGTCATGCACTAGGCGCGCGCCAGCCAGACGCGACCTTAACTTGTTAATTATATTCTTTTACGCATCTATTTACAAACAACACGATCCTTACCCGCGCCATCCAGATGTGACCTTAACTTGTTATTGTAACTTTTCCTATACGCATCGATTCACAACACGATCCTTACCCGCGCCATCCAGATGTGACCTTAACTTGTTTATTGTATTCATTTCCTATACGCATCGATTCACAACACGATCCTTACGCGCGCCAGCCAGATGTGACCTTAACTTGTTTATTGTATTCATTTCCTATACGCATCGATTCACAACACGATCCTTACGCGCGCCAGCCAGACGCGACCTTAACTTGTTTATTGTATTCTTTTCCTATACGCATCGATTCACAACACGATCCTTACAAACAATAAATAGGCATTTTTTTAGATAGGGATTGGTTAGTTCGGCCACTTTTAAGTTCGGCCTAGGGTGCAGTCCCGAGGTGGCCGAACTTACGGGAGTCTACTGTATAGCTAAAAACAGAAATAACAAAAAAAAAAAAATATTGTTCTAACTTCAATAGCATGGTTTTTAGAACGATTTATAGAGGGTACTACAAAAACGGTGATTTCAGCTGCGGTGGTCTAAGCTAGTCAGGCACACTGGAGGTGCAGTGGCCAAAGGGTTAAGGCTGCGTAAAATATCTGTCTTTCACATCGTCTATTTCCCGCATAAAATGTTAACTTGGTCGGCTGATAGGTGTTGTACTAAGTGTGATGGTGAGTAATCGTAGAGTGTTAAAGAGTCAAAGTCGTGAAATTATTTACAACATTATTCAATTTATGAAGAAAGAAGCTGAACACGTAACTTTGTGACAGACTTCAAGAAAGTGCGGGAAAGAGTGTCAGCAGCAACGGGAGTGTCACAGAATACACTAATAAATATAAATCGCGAGGCAAAGAGAACTAATGGTGAACATTTGTTTGAACTCCTAACAAAAGGAGAAAGCATGATAAACCTGTAATGGGAATTGATGATTTTGATAGAGAGGTGAATAGAAGAATTATAAATAATGTTTATCTTGTTGAAAAATACGTCTCTACCATCCCAAAATTGCACACGAAATTAGTGAAAGATTTAGGTTTTTCATAAATTAACATAGTTCAATATTATTTTGGTTTAGGCTAAATTTTGATGTTGTAGATAATTATTAAGAATTATGTTTTGAGTTTTCTGTCCATAACTCAGGTTATCCATTGACCTAGAAAAAACAAATAATAATAATAATAAATGTATTTTGGCGTTAAAAGAGGAATTTTTTGTCTTTTATACATTTTTAATGACAGCCATTTTTAAAATTTACATGGTAAAGTTTTATTTATTTTTTATAACTCGCAAAAAAAAACATACAAAATTTGTAGCCAACCAAATTTCGACTCAAAATCTTGAAAATTAAAAAACTTACAATTATTTTTCAAAAAAACACAAAGTGGGCGAAAGATTGAAAACGAAGCGTTTACTGTATATATGTTTACAGGAACTTTTCTCTTTATTTTGACCCATGTAACCAATACAAAGTTTGGCACGACATTTTCTGAACACTAACAAATAGTCAAGCTTAGAGACCTTGAATTAATGAGATCGGTTTTAAATAACAAATATTACATTTTGTATTTATTTAGAAATGTTTTACTATAAAAACTTTTTAAATAAAGATTTACAAAAGATTAACATATATATTTATAAATAAAAAAACTAATTTTTACACGTTCTGTTCATTGACAAAAATGTGTCCATCTCTTTAATACATACTTTGTGTACTTTTGTAAACGTTTTATTCTTATTCACACCGATAAAGGAAACAAAAGTAGGATACACGTTTACACAGAAGCGTTTGAGGTATATTTTTTTATTGGCGTTGTACCACTGAAAGCAAATGCAACAAACAAAGTATGGAGGGACCCTCTTTTTCTCCACCCCAGACACATTCCTACCTTGAGGATACTGTACTCTCATGATGTCCAATGTTTGTTTTTAAATAGATCAACTAGGCCTAGACACATACATTAAAACATATACAATACATAAACCAATTTTAACTTTTTAATATTTATATTTTAGCATCTTATAGTAGACTGTGTTGATTGATATGTTTCTTACCTAGAGCTATTTCACCAATCAAAATGTCTGTTTGATGTTTTAATTTGTTGTATATCTATGTTCCTAATTATAGTGATATTATAAATTTCTTATGTACTGTTTTAAAACATCCAATGATGGTAAATATAAAAATCCAAAACAAATCCAGTATGAAGTAAAAGTACAAAGACTGAAGAAATTATAATTGCCTTGATTTGTTGAAAGTCTTTGCAATTCTTGATTTTCCTTTTATTATTGCTACAGCACTGTTTCGCTGCTCACTGGCAGCTTTTTCAGGCGTAAAACACTTTAAACTTAAATTTGTCACATATATCAAATTTACATTCCACAAACACAGAACTTTGTGAGTTTTATATAAACTTTTTAAATACAGTAGAGTCTCGCAAACTCGGCACTCGATAACCCGGCAGTCCGGATTACTCGGCGACCCCAACGGGAAAAAATATATATTTCTAAAAACAGCGATGTTCTTAAAAGTTCGACAGATCCCCAAGCGGGCATTAACTTCGATCGCTCGAATCGTTGATGGTACTTTTCCCACGTTAAACACGTCACAAAGCTTTTTTACAGATTCCCCTCTGTCAAGTCTTTTAACACATTTAACCGCGTCTCAAACGAAACCAACACACGCTTCCGTTTTCGTAACTCGCTCATTTTTATTTACTGTATATACTGTTTGTACCTGTCAAAGAAAACTGAAAAGAAATGTTATATTTTCCATAATGTATACTAAATTGATTCGTGGAAAAAAAGCGGCCCATCAAACGTTTTTGCAGGTGTATGTCTGCTATATCGAGGGGTGCCAATGCTGCGGTGTTATTATGCCGCCGACAATCTGATACCGCTATCGAAAAAGTCGTTTGATATCGCCGCCACGGTGTTTTTACACTGCCGACAATGGGATACCGCTATCGACAAAGTTGTTTGGTATCGCCGCCGCTTTGGTGCCGCGGTGTTTTTACACTGCCGACAATGGGATACCGCTATCGACAAAGTCGTTTGATATCGCCGCTGCTTTGGGTTTAAATTACAATTTATTTTTTGCCCTTATTCCCGATAACCCGGCATTTCACAAACTCGGCACACTTCCGGTCCACATTACGCTGAGTTTGCGGGACTCTACTGTACATATAACATTATAAAAATCATTCCAAGTGGAACTCATCATTAAGATATATTTATTTTTCTTATATAGCCAAGCTGGCAACATCTGTTGATTCCATATTTTGAATAACTTAAGTTTTTAGGACTGGATGCTAATAAGAAGTTATCGTTGTAATTTATCTTGTTTTGGTGTTGTTTCCTTGCATTAAATTTATTAAAATATTGTAGATAGGGTTGGAGTTGAAATTTTTCATTGAGTAACATCTCTGGTTCAGTATAATAAATTGGATATTCCTCTATATTTATCAATTGTCCCTTTTTTGTTTTATGATGTGGTCCTCGTTGATCAAGTGCTACAAATTTAGAAGTTTTTTTGTTGTATGGTTTATTTTGTGATTGATAGCTGCTCCTTAAATTATTGGGTAAATGACAGTCCAGTTTGTCTTTGTATAGTTTATTGTGATCATTGCAGTTCAATCTATATACTCTACTGTTGTCCTTGTGATGATCATTTCTGAACAATATGATTATGATTACAAATGATCTTGAGAACAGTGGAGTATAAAGATTGAACAGCAAGGATTGCAATAAACTATACATAGGCCAGACTAGACTGTTATTTTCCCAATGATTTAAGGAACACATACCAAGCCACGAAATAACCAATACAACAAAACAGACTTCCAAATTTGCAGAACACTTGATCGAAGAGAGCTGCACTTACATTGATATTCACAAGAACCTTACAGTACTCCATAAAGCAAAAAAGAGAACTTTTGTAATATCTTTAAAATATATGTAATTTATTATACATTTAAAACTGAAACATACTCGGTACTCAATAAAAAGCTTAATTTCAACTCCAACCCTATCTATGATATTTTAATTAATTTAAAGCAAGGAAACATCACCAAGATAGGATGAATCACAGCAATAACTTCTTATCAGCGTCCAGTCCTAAAAACTTTGCCATAAGGTCTCAATAGATATTGTTAATGTGGCGACACAAAAACAATAAATATATTTTAACGACTAGTTCTACTTTGAATGCGTTTTAAATGTTTTTGTAAACTTCAAAGTTCTGTATTTGTGGAAATATCTAAATTTAATGTATGTAGCAATTTAAGTTTAAGTGTTTTATGCCATTGATCGGAAAACAGTGCTGTAGGAATAATGAAAGAAAAATCAAGAACTGGAGACTTTCAACAAATAAAGGTAGTTATAATGTATATAATTCATGAAAGGCAAACCGATGATATAATCAGAGAAATATTGGCAGTTAATTTTTCATAAAAGTGTTTTATTTATTAACAGTTCAAGGGTAAACCTTTTAAGAGCATTTTTAGTGTGACAAGCATCAAATAATTAATTTTGTTGTTGTTATTTCAGGCCAACAATGTGGAGTTCAACACATGTGTTCCAGACATTTCTTCACGCCATCCAGATGGTCCTCAGTTATATGCTTATGTTAATTTTCATGACTTACAACGTTTGGCTTTGTATAGCCGTTGTGCTCGGTGCAGCTACTGGCTATTTTCTTTTCGGTTGGAAAAAATCTGTCATCGTCGATGTAACAGAACATTGTCACTGACTTAAGCCTTGCATTTTAAATTCATTTGACCACGAAATGAAAAGACTGAATTTAAACAACACTAATATGTGACATTATTGTGTTTAATTTTCGATTATTTTTCCTTTTTTTTATGTAAGGTTTAATACTGGTATAGTTTTAAAAGTAGGCTATACTAATTTTAAATTTCTGATTATTAATATTATATTTAATTAAATATATTTTCTATTTATATTCGATTACTGTGATTGCTACAAATTCTAAAGTTATTGTTTGGCAGGCCATACAGTGTACAAGAGTTATTTTTTAATTAATGTATAGTAAATGAATTTTATATTATATTTTTTTCAATGGCATAAAGAAGTTTTAAATATTAACTCTGTTACAGATTTTGATAAAAAAAAACATTAAATTTTTTTTTTTAACATTTTTGTTTCTTGTGTATTTTTCCACTGTTGTTTGTAAAACTATTTTTAATTTTTAATTGTTCGGTTTATTTTATAACTGAAATCTGTTACGGTCAGGAAAATATAGTGTTGACATATTGTTACGATCAGTGTTGACACATATAGGTCAATAAATACCTTAAAATAGTTCCTTCATCAATCTTTTTTATTCTTTTAGGTTATTTTTATATTAGGAATAGCTATTGCAATGATTATCATGGAGAGACCCTTGATTCAGGAACAAGAAATGTGCAATAATCATGATCCTACAATACATTTTGACAGGTCATTCAAATTATAAAATTTATAGATTCTCGTTTCAGAGGTCACAATTTTTATTTGATTTTATACACAAACTGTTATCAAATAACATAGAAAAATTATAGCACTCTTAAATTATTTAAGTAACAAGTTTGAAACTATTACAAATAAAGCAAAAACTACTCGCATTAAGAGAGTGATTGTAATTTAGGTTATAAAATAAAGAATTTATCAAGAAGATCTTAAAAGGTAAACGATTAATAATTTTAAAAATAAATTTTAGAATGGTCAAATTTTTAATCATCTGTTCCAAATAAACAATTGTCATTTAATCAAAACCTTTGATATAATGAATAACCTTTTTTTGCTTATAATCAATACAACTAAATTTAGGAGTTAATTTTTTTTTAAATAATCAGTTTTCCTGTATCTATAACTGGCTACGAATTGAGTAGAACATAATGGTTCTTCATTTGTAGCAAGTTTAGCTCATGGGAATTTGAATGAAATGGGACAAATCACAATAGTAATAGTAAATCATAATAGTAATAGAGAATTTACCACATTTTGTTTGAACGAAATGGTTTTAGGTTACAAATTTCAAAATTCTCTTGAATATTACTCATAATTCATTAATGTAGATAAAAATCGGTCTAATTGGAAGCAGAATGTTGATTTGGATGAAACAAGTTATAGCAGTTCAGAGTAAGCTTTGCAGGTTATAGAAAAATATGTATTTGTAAAAATAAAAAAATAAAATCAATATCAATTTTACTATTTTGAAGTGGGTTGAATAATCTGTTTCATTTCCAACTTTGGTAGTATTGGCATCATGCTGTTGATCATAGATATTTTTATAATGCAGAGTTTCTATGAAATAGATGTTCATTGTTTCTTTAAAATAGAACCATGGAAGGTAGACATAGTTTTAACTCATTTTCTTCATAAAGAAAGTTATAACTTAAGACTCATCTGTCAGTTTATTTATTTTTGTGCCTTAGGAAGTCCAGAACAAGAATATAGTGTTAATTCAAATTCAAGTTTCTGTTTATGTAAATCTAAGCCGCATTTTATAAACTTTTTCATGGGACCATTAAAAAATGTTTTTTTGATATATAACCGCATTCACATCTAGCTCAACAATTGTTTTTCGAATACTATTTGCAAAGTACTCTTCCAAAATGACAGTCAAAATGATCAAAAATAATTTTACCCCATAATTATTTTATTTAATTCATTATTCAGTAATTCAGTATGTCATTTGGCTATGCTAAACTGATTAAGATGGCCTCTCAAACCCTTTACTACAATTTGTTTTCACTTGTTAAGTTGTATATATGAGTTATATTTGTAATCATGACTTGATCTATGATAGAAAAATAATCTAAGAAATGATCTAAAAAAAAAACCAAAACGTTCATACCGGGAATATATAAATTATTTTATACAAATTGAGTATAGTGTTGTTTATTAGATTATTTACTTAATTTAATTTCTGTATTTTTAAGGTTCTCAGGGGCCAAGATTATTGTATAATAAATTGTTACATTTTAGTTGAACACATTGCTTTAAGTTTTATTATTCCATCCAATTTTCCCTTATTTTTTGTTTGTTTTTAAATAAATTCTTTCAACCACTGAATCTGTTTACTCAACTGACAAGACTCAATATTTTGTATGTTAAACAAAATTACATTACAAATATCTGAACTGTAATAATAATAGCACAACCTATTAAATACAGGACTATGTTACTGAACCAGTTGTTCTTTCAACAATACAATATAATTAAAGGTGTATGCACAATTAATTGTAATATAAGTGAAATAACTGATACTATAATATATACATTTTTGATTTTTCTATACTGCCAGTAGAAAAACCAAAAAAGGAACCTATGTATAAATACTATATTTTTTTCTAAGTTTAAGATTTGTAAGTTACATTTTAGCAGTAGATCTAATAAAAGTAAAATAACTAAAAATGATAATAATAATAATAAAATAACAAAATATAACTACTGCTATTTGTATTTTATATATAGTTGTAAAATAAATTAATATTATAATTTTTGATTTTTCTATACAGTCAATAGAAAAATCAATAGACATAAAAACGACCTATGTACAAAACACATTTTTTGTAGATTTTAGTTCTGTGAATTTCTATTTAACTTTATTAACACGTTAGCTGCCACGCCGACCCGATCGGGTCGGCACAGCTCGTCTTGTTAGAAACATCGGCCGACCCGATCGGGTTGGCTGCGGGATTTTATAGGGCTTAAGTAAATCGATCCGTGACGTTTATCAGTAGTCTTTGGGAACTTTTTAAAGAGTTATATTTTGAGAACACAATACTAAAAATGTTATTGAATGTTAATTTCGTCAACACATTTTTTTATTTCAGTTATATATCATCTGTTAATAAACGATATTTTGCCGACCGATCGGGTCGGCACATTTTATTTTAAAGTTTTACATTATTTTTAGTGCTGAAATATGAATAAAACTTGAATCTATTTGTAATGTTTTTTGTTAGGAATGTAATAAATATAAAACCGTTTTTGTCAGAATATTTTTTTAATTTGGCAACACGTTATATGCCTATGCTAAATTATACTTTCAAATGAAATGAAGTTATTTATGGACAGTTAACATTACATTATTTGCTACAAAAGCAGTAACAGGTGTTTTGTCATTAAAATGCGCGTATACAAACATGAGTACTACACATCTTAAATATAAAAGAAAATTTCAAGTCGCATCGGAGAAAATAAAGCACAAAATGTGAAAAAATACAACCTTACAGAAAAACTACCAGAGTTCACAAGGATCTTGCCTATTTATGTAAGTTCTTAAAACAATCTTCGCAAAGAAATGGTTTCCCAGGATACGTTTCACAAAATGTAGTGATCTTTTTGATACCTGATGCTATTTTAAAATTTTAATCTTCCCCTTCGGGACCGGAGTTTATCTTTTCGCCGGCCGGCGCCGGTGAGTCACCGCGATGCGTGACATAGCGATAGCTGCATTACTTGTCAGCCAACGGTAAACGATACACATACTTCGTATCAAGACGTTAAATAATAAATACTGCTCTCTAAAATATAATGGTTATTGCCGTTTTGGAAGCACGATGCACAATCTTATCTGAAGACATTTTACCTTATTTTAGTAATTTCTTGACAATACTCATAAAAATATTGTTATGATAGGGGGGGCCGTGTGGCAGGGCCCGTCGCGGGTCCGGATCCCGAAAAATCCCGGTCAAGGCTCGCGGGCCCCCAAGCTCGCGGGCCCTCTCGCACCGCGGGCCCGCTATCGCCTCCACTGCTAAAAATACCGCCGTTTCAGACAAGTGGTGATGTCCAACATGTTTTACTGGCTCGATTTGTCCGTTTTGCAACCTTAGTAGTGCGTACACAATCTTTTCCCTGAAGGTAGTAATGGAGTAGAGATGCTTATTCTTACTTTGAGAGTTGACCCCAACCTCTAAAACGAAATATACGCCAGTATGAATGTGCGACCAATCAGGTCGGCAAGTCTTTTTGTCAATCAAAATTCGGTGAAAAAAATCGCGGCCGACCCGATAGGCAACAAATTTTTAAACAATTTATTTTAACAGTTTAAAGTATATCTTGTTGTATTAGTGTATTAAAAATATCAAAAAATAATTAACAGTAAAAGTTGGCATTACGCCGAACATTCGGAAATAGGCTGGTGGCAGCTAACGTGTTAAACAAAATTTACTCGATTCTAAAAGGCAAGTTAAAAAAAAAAATCATTTGCTTAAACTTAAGTAGCCTATTTCACTTGTTGTCTTGAATTATTAATTTTATTTGGGTGAATAATATTTGTGATTAGATTATCAGTTTGATAAAAAAACTTTGATTTATTGATCGACATAGGTCAGTTTATGAGTTGTACAAAAGTGTTGTTCTCTGTCTTGGTGCCGTCATCTTTAAACTAACTTAAAATTGTTCATAGTAAATAAAAGTTGTAGTAAATAAAGATGATAAAGTAGCAAAAAGCTTAAAAACACATTTCTAGGATATTACAATTTACTTAAAATATTTCAGTAATTGTTGGCCTTAACTGTAAACTAATTTATGTATATTATATAGATTACTGTATGTTAAAATATACATATATTTTTTATGTTTATGTGAACTAATATTGTTATAAACTATGGCATATCTGGTACTAATAATTGTTGCTTAATTGTGATATAAATATACATAAAAAGAATTGTAGTTTTGTAGTTTTTATATATGTAGCGGGTGAATCATTTAAGTGACAACAAATTAACTTAAAAACACATCTTTTATGGAAATATGTTTCAAACAAAACATGTCTGTTTCAAAGGACATTTTTTTTTTTTTTTTTGGTGAGATGTCTTAAGATGTCTCGTATATCATACGAGTAAAATATAATTTTCACACATTTTTTTGTTTTTTGCTTATAATTATAGTGCATAATTTCCTGAACAAACCGATACTACATTTATGTTTCTATCGAAATTCTAACCTATAAAAATATAATTTTTTTAAAAAAACATTGCATACCAATTTTACAGTCAGTTTTTCGGAACACTCCGCAAATCCATTGGTTTCAGACTTTTTATAGTATTACAATATTTAACTTGTAATATATTAGGTTTTGCGTAGTTGGCACACTTGATTTGCTGTGAATATGTGTTGTAGACAGTTTAACCAGCTGACTTTTGTTTTGTTCAAACTACCTGAAGTTCATTGTTCTGTTTAGGGTACAGTATGTTCATCCTACCCCACAGGTCAATCACCCTGGATTCCATCTCATAAGCCAGCCCATCTGGGGAGTGGGAGGTGTTCAATTATCTAAGTTATATAGAATTTGAACTGCCATGATGTGTCTGCAATGAAGCGTGCCATATATGGAATGTGTATTATCATAAAATCTCTACGGATGAAAATCCCCAACACCAGCTATGCCCAAAAGGTTTGCTCTTGGTGTGGCTACAATAGATCCTTGGTGACAAATGAAATATATTCACATAGACATTCCTTACCAGAGGCAGTGTTGTCTGCTATCAAGCCCATTTTAAAAGATTTATCTAATGAAGTGTTGCTCAAGCGATGTACTTTAGGTCAGACTCAAAAACCGAATGAGTCTTTCAATGGGCTAATTTGGAAAAGATTTCCAAAATCTGTTTTCTGTGGAATGGTGACCCTAAGAGTTGGAATTCATGATGCAGTTTTGGCATATAACAAGGGTGCAGCTATTAAAATTTATGTGTTAAGTGCCTTAGGCCTAAAGTGCAGTGAAAATGTTTGTGTTTGATTAGAGCGCTGCAATTTAAAAAGGGTGACTGAAGCGGAAAGAAAAGTGAATACAGTAGAACCCCTCTTAACCGGTCTTGTCGGGACTGACACCCGGGCCGTTTGGCCGGTTAATCCGAGGTTCCCGTGAAAAATCGGTTTTCGTTCAAGGAAAGCTTATTTAAATCAGGTAGCACTAAGAATTATGCAATTAAGATGTTATTGCAACTCATTTTATTGTACATAAATGTATCGTATATATTATGTTATGTATATTATACATCAAACATGAAAAAATTAAACACTACAAAGCTTTTTTACAGATTCCCCTCTGTCAAGTCTTTTGACACATTTAACCGCGTCTCAAACGAAACCAACACACGCTTCCGTTTTCGTAACTCCCTCATTTTTATTTACTGTATATACTGTACGTATCATAACCAGTCTAAGACAAGAAGAATACTGAAAAGAAATGTTATATTTTCCATAATGATTCGTGGAAAAAAAGCGGCCAATCAAACGTTTTTGTGGTGTAGGATATGTCTGCTATACCGAAATCGTTTGACTCGCCGCTGCTTTGGTGCCGCGGTGTTTTTACGCCGCCGACAATGGGATACCGCTATCGACAAATTCATTTGACTCGCCGCTGCTTTGGTGTCGCCGACAATGGGATACCGCTATCGACAAAGTCGTTTGACTCGCCGCCGTTTTGGTGTCTCAATTACAATTTATTTTCGGAAACTCTCATCCTACCAGTACACTACAATATAGGCTGGTTAATCCGAGGCTGGTTAACAGAGGTTCTACTGTAGTGATAACAAGAAGAAAAGAAAATTTCTAAGGATGGCTAGAATTAAGAAGGAGAAAGCTGATAAGCATAAAGAGTATGATCCTGAAATGTTTTGACACTGTAAGTTTTTTTTTCACTTGTATTTTCTCTAGTAAAGCTCTTATTCTGGCTTTAACGTGTTTCCTGGAAAACGACAATTTTTCACATAAATGTACCATTATCTCAAAAACAATAAAAGACAGGCTTGAAATTTTTACAGTACATATTTTATGTTATTGTGCACAAACTGGTACGTAAATATTACTCTCTGAAAAAAATTACAGTCCATTATTTGGTACAAAAATGATTTTTTAAGTATATTTTTTTCTAAAAAAATTTTGGTATCTAAATCTATTAATATAAATGAATTTGCTACCAGTTTGACTATACAACACCTAGTATATACACACACACACACACACAAAATCAAGTTCATAACTGTTGTGGTTACTGAGGAAATGGTACATTAAGTTAGCTAATTTAACATTGTCGAGATAGGACGTATGATGTTACCTTAACATCAGTTTATTTTTTTCAATTAAATGTATTACTAAATCTTGTTCAACAATTAAAACGGAAGTAACTTTTTTATTATTTTTTTTTATTTCAATTTAAAAAAATATTTATTAGAGTTTTTAACTTAACTTGGAAATTTTATCATGGAAACTATAAACTTTAGAAAAAAGTTGAAGAATTTTTGTATTAAATTATCCTTTTAATGATACTTGGAGAATTACTTTACAATTTTGTCAATAATGTTTTACTACATATTATGGTACATATATATGAAATGGTACATATATATATAAATTTTGACATAATTCTCCAAATTTCAATCAATAAAAATAAGCACTTTCACCCTGGAAAAACTTCAGGTGCTTGTCAAAAATTAAAACAGACAAGACACATAACACTACAACACAAAAACACTAATACACACACACACACACACACACATTTGTTCTGTCTGTGACAGAGGTTAAAATATTACCTGTGGGTACACTTCCAGTTCTGATTGTGTTTGTTAATTGTCTTATCTGTCATCTATGTGTTCAGTTGATTGTAATCTTAATATGGAGTCACAAGTAATCTTAAGAAAAAAATTTGTTTTTCATTTCAAATTATTGCACAGTCTATTTTAAATTGTTTATATATTTGAAATTCTTGTAAGTTTAATTTACATCTTCTATTATTATAATGTAAAATGTCCACGTTTTACTCCACAGTCCCATACATGTTGTCTTTGTCTATTATTAGGGTTGGAAATTTGGATGAGTTCCAAATTTTTTCCCTGGTTACTATGCAGGATATTTTCTTTAAATTGTTTTTTAAATGATCTTCCACTGTTGATGTCAAAAAAGTAAATTCTTCCGTATATTAAATTAGTGAAACATTAGGTAGAAATTTCATAATGAAACACGTAAATGTTTTTTGCACATTTATAAATTTGCTGATTTTCTGAATAAAATATTCTTGAAAGTGCAAAAATCTCTAATTATTTTGTTAAAATATCTTGATAGTTTAAGTTGTAAGAGTTTTGTGAAATATTTGTATAATTTTTATTTAAAATAAAAAGTATTTCAAAATTTGTGGAGGAGGAGGAAACACTCCATTCCTGTTTTTGGCACAGTTGTTTGTACCACTTAACAATAAATGTTTAATTGAATGATTTGGTAAAAGTAAAACCATAATACCCCTAACTCATTACATTTATAATACTCCAAATCATTATTTACTCATTACAACCTTATGACTAATTTTACTAACAAACTCGTTTTTGGATACTCTGTAAGATTGTATTTATCCAAATATGACCATTACTTATTATTTTATTGTATTTTTTAAATGAAAAAGGGGACCAACAAGTTTTCTGAGACCTGTACTCATTTAATTAAATTTATTATATCAGCTTATGTGTTTTTCGAAAAGTGCACTAGGAAGAAATTATGAAGACAAAGTTAGTTGAAATACAATACATAGTATGTTTATTACCTGAATTCTTACAGATTTATTCATTAATCCTGAAATTAACACAAGACATATAAAATTATAACAAAGTTAAAATTTAAATATGGTTTGAATGTTCATGATAAAGTTCTTTTATAATATAATTAATTCTAATATAAAAATTCAATATTATTTGTTTATAAAAAAAAAAGTTTGTAAATGTTTTTATTTTTATGTTCATACTTTAGTTTATGATGAAAATATATCGCATCATATACCAAGTGATGCTTTTTCCCCTGACTCTAATAAAAGTGTAGGCTACTTGCACTTGTCCAAAACATTTCTTCTGTAAATAAAAATCTCTACTAAGCTGTTATTGAGTCAGTGCCTGTTCTTGTCGAGTTCTAGTTCCAGACTATAAGTGTTGTCTAGTTCTGATGTGCATCTGAACTGGTTCGACTGATGATTCTTTCAGACTGCCTTTAGTAACTACTACCTTCTACTAACTCCAAATTACAACTCAATTCTTTCAGTAGATATTTTTTTAAATATGTCCTCTCTGTTCCCCTCCCCAAATCCTTTTATTGTCTTAGTTTCTCTATCAGAAAGGGAACACACAAACATTGTTCCCATATTTCAACTTACATAGTACATAATATAATTTCTTACCTAACTTACATCTATACGTTTACAAAATATTCCTGCTAGTTTAATATATTAAACAATTTGATTAAAAATGTATTTATTTTTATTTATTTGTTTGTTTGTTTGGTTTTGTATATAAATATACAACTTCATTCGTGTATATATCCAATGTATCAGAAGTAACCACTCTTCTGATCTCAATTTTCTTCTTCTGGTATACGTATATAAAACCTAACCGAACTAAAATAAACCGAAAAATGTGAAACTACAAAATTTGCAAATTTAATTTTGCTTATAGTCGTGTCAATCCAGATTTGTACTGCAATGAAAATTAGTATTGCCATCTTTAAAAAAATAGGACCCTGACTTTACAATAAAACTGAATATTTGCAAAGACATTAAAACCATCAGGCCATGATTGATAAGAGCTTAGGTTGGTTTGCACAATATGGGTGAATAAGTGTGATGGTGTCTATCAGCTTATTTTAGGTTTTCTGACTGCTACAGGTAGGTGCTGATTTTTCTCAGACATACTAAATAATGTGAGGAAATTATTAAAAATCTGAATTATAATTTTACTCTTTAAATAATATCCATTTTCGTAAATACTTATACATATAGAAGATTTAGTAAATTTAAAAGAAATTAAGTCTGTAAAGAAATGCATAAAGTATTGTCTAATAACAAATACAAGACTGTATAAATAAATCAGTGAAAATGACAAATCAACAGAAACTCAAAACGTATATATAAATAAAATAATTTATGTGTTCAACAAGGCCTTCATCATTATCTGATTATATTCTGCATACTTCATTCATTTCGTGGGATCTAAAACAATACAAAATTCATATTATAACAAAACAGTTTTGGTCTCTCATTGGTATCTGTGGAATAAGAAACAAATAAATCACCTCCGTTTTGGGTAATATAATTAAGAATATACCATGAATGTTCAGTTTCAGCACAACAAATAAGGATTCTTTATTTACAAAAAACCACTTAAAAGACACTTTTAAAAGTATCTCCGACCCTGAATTTCTTATGATTTAATAATTAACTTTTAATTTTTCAAAATTGGTAAGCTAACGCTACCTGGCGCCCATAAGCTGAGCAATTTTCTTTAAATAAATTCTTAATATTAAAAAGTGACAATTTAAGATTTAATTCAGATCAATATTATTTTAACTCCTTTCATTTTTTATATATTTACAATTGGCGCCCAACGTGGGGCGCCAATTGTAAATATATAAAAAAGGGGGTTGAATTTAAAAATATTTCTTTAAATAAATACTTAATATTAAAAAGCGACAATTTAAGATTTAATTCAGATCAATATTATTTTTAAATTCAACCCCCTTTTTTATATATATACCTATATATTTACAATTTCTTATGTAGAGGTCGTGCATTTAGTCTATGTAATCAACTTAATTTAATTTACTATTATAATTAACACTTATTTATTTTTTTAAAAGATATATAGATGTTTGTAACTTACTTGAATGATTCTTCATGTTCTTTTATAATTAAAGAATCAAGCTTAATATTTTGTTTTGTCCTGTACATTGAACGGGCCAATATCTGTTGCAAAAGTTAAATATTAAATTATTTTGGATTTAACATAAATACATCTAAAATTCTACACATTGCAACAAGCTCACCTTTCACTCACTTGTTCTTATTTTTGATTTTGGGATTGCGGCTCGATTGCAAGAATGAATCTCACTGATTGCTTGTTTCGAGCAAGATTTATTCTTAGTTTAATTTTAAGTTAAGTTTAACTTCCTTTTGTTTAATTTCTGATTAGCTTTACTGTCTCTTTCAATTAGACCTCTTTCTTGAGGTGTGTTTATTTGTAAAAACTGTTTGCAAAATCTATATAAACAATGTGAAAATGAGCACTAATACAGGGTTAAGCAAAAAACCGATCTATTTTCTGCGGTTTCAAAATTTCAAATGCTCATTTCCTTTAGTAGCTCGTGTTCTTCAATGCTAAGACTGTCCTATTTCTTCACGAAGCTATAACATGACTTCTTATAAAGTAAAAAAAAAATTTTTTAATCTTCTAAAGTCCAATATTTGTTTGACGAAGATTTTCTAAGACCTTATATCTTGAGCGTAGTTGAGTAGCAGAATTATGAACAATTTGGTCCGCTGTAGAATCCAAAAATTGACATACTAGGTCAGAAGTCCGAATACTAATTTTCTCTAATCAACGAAGTAACCTCGGTTCTTCCAAAATTTCACTTTCCCTCTAATTTTCCCTTTTTGCTTTTAATGTTTTTCCCCATTGATGCTTCTCAGATTCAATTTTACAATATTACCTCTTGTTAATCTAACTGTATCATACAAATTATCGTTTTTAAGTTTTAAAATGCTAACTTTAGATTGAACTAAATATAACTTATATAGAATATGAACCATTTATTGGTCTAGGGATTAAAGCTCTCGCTCTGTATATGAGAAGTTTCAGGTTCAATTTTCACAGGGGCTCAAAAGTGGTGTTGACCTAAATTTTAAGGAAAAATTGAAAGCTATGATTGATGAAGATTTTTAGTTATTGGAAAGCTAGAATTGGTGAAGGGAATTTGATTTGTTGACAAAAAAACAACTTGCAAAAAACTAGCAAAAAAACTTGTCATAGCATTAGCTGTTAGACAAAGGATTTAATTTTTGAAGAGGTACTTTATATGGTATTTTAGTGAAAAACACTATCAAAATATATGTATATATTTTCTAATTTTCGTTTCTCACAATGCTTATTTATTTAAAGTTAGTTATATAATATGCAGAAAAACAAGTAAGTTGTGAATTAGAAGAATGTCTAGTCTCCAGTAAAATACAACATAATGAAATAGATACAAAGCTTCTTCATTAAATAAAAAATAAGCAATTTAATTTTTCAAATTAAGTTTCCTTTCCCTTCCTAGTGGAGTTAGGTTGAGATCAAGTGAAGGACAAAATTAAGTAAGAAAAGAGAGAAAGTTAAAAAGTTCCAGTATTACAATACAGTCAAGCAATATTGTATTAAACTCAACCATAACTATAGACTGAAACCAAATTCATAGGATCTTTGTAGTGGTGTTGTAGTAATCACTATGAATCGCGGGTCTAACATTGAGTAATAATTTTTTGTTGCAATAACACTCAGTGTATCACCCTCTCCTCGCTCTATGTATAATGAAATGTTTTTATTGAAAACGGTTCAAGCACCACCGAATTTTGAAAAGCTATTAAAAACAAAATGTTCAATTTGCACATGGATAATTAAGTAAATATTAAATAGTCAATTAACTAACTAACCTTGATTATTTGAAGTATATGGAAAAGTTTAATTAGCCTAGTGATGGCAGGTCGATGTTGGAACAACTCCAAATAAAAGAAGTGCCGAATTTGTTCTGTCGATAGGTGAAAATCTGTAGAAGGCATTTGCTTTGGGTATTTTTTCTAGAAAATATAATATGAATATATTACACATTTTAATTTAAACAGTATTTTATAAAACTTGTATACTCAAAATTAAATGCAATATTCTGTTTTCATTTTTAGGGTATGATAATATTAACCTCCTAGGATAGCAGATTTTGGAGATGGTAAAATCGTTGATTTCAAAGAAAATTGCTTCTTTTTAAAAAATCCTCGAAATCTGAATTCCTTAGAATTCTGTTCCTGTTAATTAAAATGGTGCTAAATTTCCAATTTGTTTTATAAATTCTACCTGCTCCAACAAGCAGTGTCCAAAAACGGGTGAATTGCAGTGAAATGTTATTTAGACCACTCAGTTCTCAAAATTATGTTTTATTAAGCTAATGGTAAAATTTAATTATTTTATTTTTAATGCTGTTTTAAACAATAGCATTATTGACTGTTAATTGAACCATACCATGTACAACCATTGTAGTAATATGGTGAATATTTTGTTTATGCTATTCAGTAAACACAAGCAAATATTCTAGTAAATTGTTCTAGATAAGGTAGCAGTAATTTTTTTTTTTAATGTATATAACTTCCGAACCCCCCCCCCCCTTCCACGTTGATTTGGATTTGGTTTCTGGTGAAATATTATTTTTTAGTGCTGAGTGACAGTTGAATTCCTCAATATTCTATTCAAGTTTTTTTCTCTGGAATGGCATACCATGTTGGAAGGAATATTTTGTCCTACTCCTAAACTACTAGGGTTTGATAGTTTCTCTCAAATGGATCTATTTTGAGAACCTTTAAAAACTTAAATTCAACTAATAATTTATATATTTAATTATATTATTATTATTATTTTCATTACTCTACTTCAAATGACCAATAACTTTAATTGTGTATATCCTAAAAGCTTAAAGGTTTCAGAGACATGATTTAAACATTTTATTAACCCAGGATCACTTGCACTATTAGTTTTTAAGGAATTTTTTAAATTTTCGTTATATGACATTGAGCTACTAAATATGCTTTCTTTGGCATCTTGACCAGTCACTACACTCGTGGTGGGAGGGGTAACCAGGGGTCGAGGAAATGGGCACGGCACGCATTTGTTAGTATGCTTCTAACTGTGCGAGCGATCTTGAGTGTGCTTTGTTAAAAGAGTTCTAACGGTATGAGTGATTGTGTAACAGTTTACAATTATATTTCTGTATAAGTTTTTTTTTTTTCGTTTTTGTTGTTTTTTTTGTAAATAGACATTTAGTTTAACTGTTTTTTTTTTTAAATCTATTTATTTTTTTATTTGTTTTTTTTTATTGTAAATATACTTTTAATTTATTGTTTGTAATTGACTAGAAAGTGCAAAAAGAAAGTGAAAGGAAATAATGATGACATTTTATGTTGGCTGGAAGAAAATGATTATTGTGAAGGAAGTATTTATATGCAAGAAAATTTATCGGACACCGATGCATCAACCGAGCACAGTGATCACAATACAGACACAGAGCAATCTGACGATGATCCTACAGACACAGACACTAATCACCCTCAACAATGCCCATACAAGTATCTGCGCTCTATACATCTAAAGACGGATTTACTAACTGGGATATTCATATTCTAAAAAAAACAAAAACTTCAAAAGAAAATATTGTAAAGAAATTACCTTCAGTAGCTTGTGAATTCAGGGACCTAAAAAATCCAATAGACTGCTGGAAGATATTTTTCCCGGACGATATGCTATCAGAAATTGTTCATTTTACTAACCAACAGCTAGAAGAAATGCTTCAAAACTATGCGCGTGAGCGAGACTGTATTGATATTGATTTTATGGAGATTCAAGCCTTTTTTGGTCTTTTATATCTTCTAGGTGTGAAAAAAGCTAATCATTTAAATACCGATGAACTTTGGGCAACTGATGGTATTGCACCGGAGCTCTGCATAGCTACTATGTCCAAACAACATTTTCACACCTTAGTGCAGCCATAAGGTTTGATGATAAAATCACATGAGCCCAAAGAAAGTAAACAGACAATGCAGCTCCAATACGTGAAATGTTTGATTGGTTTGTAAGTTTGTGCAAACTATGTTACAATGTGGGGGAATTAGCTATTATAGATGAAATGTTAGAAGGTTTTCGTGGACGTTGCAAATTTCGCCAGTACATACCAAATAAACGAGCAAAATACGGAATTAAAATTTACGCCCTTGTAGATTCAAAAACCTTTTTTACTTCAAATATGGAGATCTACACTGGCAAACAGCCCCAAGGTCCCTATTTTGCAGCTGGAAATGACGCAAGTAGTGTCGTGAAAAGATTGATACAACCGATAAATAGTAGTGGATGAAATGTTACTATGGATAACTACTTCATAAGTATTCCATCAATGAATGATCTCTTCAGTAATCACAGACTTACTGTTGTCAGAACAATAAGAAAAAATAAGCCAGAACTTCTTCAGGAACTCTTAGAAATAAAAGAAAGGCCAAGGTGCAGCTCAATGTTTACATTTGGAAAGGTGCCAAATAAATGTACCGTTGTTTCCTATATACCTGACAGAAAAAGAAGAAAAATGTGCTCCTTGCATCCACGATGCTTACTGATGATGAAATCGATCCAGACTCCGAAGATGCGTTAAAACCCACCATCATCACTTTCTATAATATGACAAAGGGAGACAGACCTCTTTCTTACCACTTTCTATAATATGTCGTAGACAGACTGAAGAACGAGTACAATGTTACTAGAATTAATAACAGGTAGCCATTTACTGTGTTTGGTGGTCTCCTCAATGTGGGAGCTATAAATGCTCAAATAATATTTAAGAAGAATACAGGTGAGCTCAAACAATGAAGAATTTTTTTTAAATGATCTAGCTAAAGCTCTTATAAAACCACATTTGGTACGAAGAGGATCCATTAGAACCCTGCCGACAGACTTTCAAGAAAGATAAGATGACTGACAAGTGGCCAAGCTATTCTTGCTCCTGCAAAACCTCAAGAAGGAAAAGGAAGATGTACCTTTTGCCCTATCAGGAAAAACGGATTCACAACAAGGGCCTGTTCTTCATGCGGCCGAAAACTATGTGATGACCACACAAAGATAACGACTTACATTTAGTAACACCTGTTACACCTGTGATCAAGATCCCGCTTCAGCCTTCGACGAGTTAAGTAAATAAACTATTGAGGTCAGACATTAACATAATCTTAAAAGTAATAAAGAGTGTGAATTTGTAATAATATTTTTAGTTTTCCAATGTTTTCAATTTGTATGTTAGTAATTTCATGTTATAAAGGCGTATTCTTATATCTTTTAATTTTTTCAGATTTTTAAATTTTTTCATGTATTTAATAAGTTAAAATATTCAAAAAATGTAATCAATAAAATGTTTTTACATTTAACCAAAACAAACTAGTCGAAAATTTATTTTTATACCGTACTATTGAAATTTACAACAATAACTTCAAATTAAACCCTTATATCAAATGTTAGATTTGCTCTAACAGCGCGAGTGCTCACGGAAGTTTTGGTAGCACGAGTGATCCCGGGTTAAAAAATATATATTTTAACTCAGATGTACCCAAAATTGATATGCTATTGTTTCTACAAATATTACCTTCCCACTTCATTTATATGGTTTCTACATACTATAAGCTGAATTCTTAAATTATATATTGTTAACTAACCATAGCAATTTGGAAAAGAAGATCCAAGTCAGTTGCTGACATTTTGTTAAGTTTTTGTGACAAAACTCTCTTCACTGATACCAATTGCTACTGAAAACATAAAACATTAGTCTTGGTTTTTTAAACTTAACAAAATAATAAGCAGGTACATTTTCTATTGAAATAAGAATATGTGGAGATTGATCAAAAGACGTAATTAAGATAAAAACAAATGATTATGTTAGTGACTTTCCTATGGTGTAATTAATTTTACTTACTCATCATGCTTAGTAAACGAGTAAGTTTAGTGATCACAAACAAAATTCACTTCTGTATTGTTTTTTCTACTAATCTTTACATGATAGTTGTTGTTTTTATACAACAAACAGTGGTCATAAAAGACTTATAAGGAATTTTTTTTATATAACAAAAAAAATTAAAATTTAGAAATAATTTTTTTTTTTAATTAATTACAACCATAGTTATCATTTTAAATAGTTTTTGATGATATGTTTTAAATAGTTTTACTTGGAACTTGCTGGATGACTTAATTGCTGGACAGATTTCAATTCTATATGTGTAATCTACAGTACTGTGATGATAAATAATGACGTGTGAAATATAACATATATAGATATGTAATTATTTTATGAAAAGCCCCACGTTAGGCGACAAAATTGTAATATTAAAATTGTGGTGTAAAAATGAGTTATATCTATATTCAAAACAAAATGATTTAATATATTCCTTTATCAATAATTAAAATTGGAATTCCACTAATATCAATTACAGAAAGAAAATATAAATAAATAATTAACACAATTTATTATTTATCACTGAAGCTTTGCTTCCCTTTTTCTTAATCAACAAATTATAAATGTTCTAACAATATGTTCAGGAAACATTCATCAAATATTTGGTTATTTATTTGAGTTCACAGTTCAAGTTTGAGATTATCACAAGTTTAAATAAACACAAGTTGTAGTATGATTAACATAAAAAGTTCAAAAGGTATTAGATCAATAGTCTGTTTATTTACACATACATTTTAATCTCGGGGGGGGGGGGGGTCAGTGCCAGCTCTTCCAAAATTTGATATAAAAGAAAATCGAATATATCAGGTAAATAAAGTCTGGGAATATACTTTACTTAAATATCAAGACGAAATGTAATGATTGTCTTTCTTTTACTTGTAAGTATGAATGTATGTGTGTGTAATAGTTTATAATAGGATCACTGGTTTCACAAGTTGAGTTCATAAATGTCTCTAATATGTAATAAATATAAAACCGCAGGGGTGAATCTACTTTACTAACTAATCGCCCCACAGTTGGTGTGTCAATTGTAATAAATATAATACTGATGGTTTTATAAATATTGCTTAAGTTGTTATTTTTACTTTTTATTATTTTTATTAAATTTAAAACTTTGCACAGATTATGGGCGCCAGGCAGCTTCCGCATACCAATTTTGAAAATGAATTTAACTATTTTAAGATCTCGGGTATGGATTCTTTTAAAAATGTACTTGCAGTGATTTCTGGTAGTAAATGAAGAACTCTTTTATATACTGAAATTTTACATAAATTTATTAAAACAAGTTATTTTTCATACATTAGCATTTGTTATAAAAACATATATATATCATGGAATCAACAACTATAGCTATCATCTTAGTCAAATTATTTTTTATTTTCTCTGAAGGAGAACTAATCTTTTATTTTTTGAATTTGTATTTAACTCTAAGTTGTAACTAAAATAATTTATGAACAAAACAGATTGAAAACATCTGTTTTTTAATATGAATTTATGTTCCTTGACAAAGATAAGTATGTCAGTAAATATTTATTAATCTTTTACATAAAAAAAATACTATCCTTTTAACATTAAACTTATATATAAAAAAATTAAACATCATAAATTTTTATACAATAAACAGATTAAATATAGTGTGTTGAATAACACAAGTTACCAGTCCATTGTCATCCTACACGTTATTCAATTGTGGTCCAGGCAGACTGATGCTGCTATTCTGTCCGTGGCTAAATTGCAATCACACTTCACGAATGTTTGTAATAAGAAAATCTATTTATTTATTAGTCTATTCTGTAACTTATAATTGTTCATTTTCCGGCCGTATTAGTATAATACACACTAACTGTCTATTGTCTATGCGCGAGAACACGTCTAACCAACTTAACTGTTCAACCAATATTTTTTTACACACTCTCACTCTTCACGACCGACGATTAAACTCTTTACATTTTTTATTGTTCTACATATCAAATTAGTACATCACACTATGCCAATTCTTTCCACAAAAATCTCTAAACTTCTTACTCAATTCGACAAAAACACATCTTTACTCTCTAAGCTCCTTCTTAAGACTGAAGACCACACACCGGAATTCTTACTTCCTGTTATATCGGTGTTCACCCTGCTTGCTCCAAGGATTGTCTTTTAATTTCCCGCTGACTCTGTGATAAAACTTCTCGCATCTCATCGAATACTGTTCATACTACGCGCATGTCAACTAGTTCCTTTTACAAATTTATATACACACTCAAAATTATTTAAATTCTTATAACTAAAATTTCTTAAATCCTATACATTATTATTTACTTGTGTTTGGAAATCTATGTTAATTGAATTTACTTTATTTTAACTTTAAAAACATAAGTCACGTTTTCAACTCATTTACCCCCTCCCAAATTCTTTCTAAACGATTTGCCGCTATGTTTATTATTCAATGTAAATTACCTTTTTTAGGTGTTACAAATAATAACAAATGTTAACATACAATAACAATATAGTTATTGTATAAATATAACAATATAGTAAAGTTGACATACAATATTAGGGTTAAGAATTAAGATCTGATATATATTGGATATATCAGAAATAGTGAGTAAATAATATATTTTAAGAAGATACTGGTCTCACCCAATTTATAGTTTCTTTTTATATTATTTAAGTTAATATGGTGTTTTAGATGCACAACCACTTATTTAAAATACCGATAATGAATTAAGTTTGATGACATGGGAAGCTAAGATTAAAAAAAAAGAAATCTTCGGATGTAAATTGGCTTATGTTTGGTTCTGAAGCTCCATTTCCTTTCTTTCCCAAAACTTCAGGAATCTTTTCCTTATAGTCTTCATGATCTTGATTTTCTTCTGGGTTGGGCTTTTGAATGTGTTTATGTGAAACAATAGTAAAAGGAAGGTTAATTTAAGAATTTTTAAAATACTCTTCTATGAGAGGCATTACATTCTTGAATATCATATACCAGCATAGTAAAACATATTTTAGGTAGTTAAATTGTTAAAATACTTAAATAACTCCTTATTAAAGTTAACATATTATATTATTCTAATTTGCATATTTACAATATAGGAGTCTTACAGATTCTTAATTTATATTTCGTAGCATTTGGCAGTGTCAAATCACGAGAAGTGTCCTAGTTCTTGAGGGGCGGGTAAAGTAAGAATAATGTCTGCCTTCAATTAGATTTTACATGAATTGTTACAGATTTTTAATTTTCTTCAATTATTGCTTCATATATTACATATTTGCCAAAGACATTTTGTGTGCTTGGGAATCGGTTCTTTCTGTAGGTCAAGCTTGTTTCTCTACTTAATTATTAGGTTTTCGGTAATTGATTTTATTTTGTCCTTTTCCACTAAAAATCCTGTATTGGTTTGGCCCAACGGATTCTGATTTCTAATGCAAATATTTTTTTGTAAACTCCAGATTTTGTTGTTATAATTTTTTCTGATAGATGGAATATTTTAAAATCAATCTGAGGTGGGAACCATGGGTCTAAATAGCCGGGAAGTATTTTTTAATGAGTTTCGAAGCGTTGAACATCAGGATTTTAGACGATTTTACAGGCTACCATGTGTTTTGCATATTTGCCACTAGGCATTGTGCTTGTTAAATGATTGTATTTAGAATCGATTACATTCCTCAGATTTCATTTGATCTTATTTGTATATTATATTTCTTTTTAACTTCCGATATTTTGAATTGTTATACGTGTTATCTTAAAATATAAAATGTGAATTATGAATAAAGACTTTTACGAATATACTACCATAGCAAACGAAGTTGTCTTCATAACTGCAAAGTAGGACTGTATGATAGAGTGTTATACAAGAACAAAATTACTGGAATTCTTCAAGTACAACCATACTCCCCTGCCAAACAAACCAACATCTCCCACCAAACACCTCACAGCAAAAAACAAGTGAAACTTCATTAGGACAGTACTCCTAGCAGAGCTTTCAAACACTAAGCACACCCATTCATATGCGGTAGCCGAAGTCACCAATCTCCCCTAAACTCAAACTTGTCACTGATTGGCTTTACCTCCTTTAAATGAATTGTTCCCCAACAGTTTATACTTTGGACCAAGTCTTCAAATCTCCCATGAAAACTATCAACCCTTTTGGTTGGCTTATACTCCTACTTTGAACAAGAAAATTCACTCTTTGGTTTATGGCCCCAGGCTGAAACATATAAATACGAAAAAATCTTACTGTTCTGCTCAGGTTCTCACTACCTAGATTACGGAGCTCTCACCAGGGTTTCCTCCTTTTCACTGTTACAGGCACTTCAGCTTCAGGTCAACTCTACTACACCATTTTGGGGAGATCACACAAACACATATTATGGCTCATGTTGAGGAAAGAGCTTGGATCTTCCAACTTTTAATCCACCTCCAGACAGGAAAGGTAAATGACACCTGGCGGCCTTACATTCTTCCTTATAACATCTTCCTTACTACCTGAACTTCCAGTCCATCAATACCATTTCCCATAATGCAACTGCATCCCACCAGACACCTGGTTTCTACTTCTTAGCCCCATTGCAGCAAAGATAAATCGCGAGATCCTACTGGACAAAGACCATTGTAGCCTAGATGAGGAAGAAGGTCGCAACATAGTTTTAGCTATATGAAGACACATTTGGATTAGAGAAAAGTAAAATACCTTATTTTGATATCATATCATCTAAGGAGAGGACATTGCAAATCTGAGTACCAGTAATTTAAGATTAAATTAGTTGTTTAAACTTGAAAGGTTTACAGTACCTTGAGACTAATGTGTGATGTTACAGGTAATCTTTGACACTTGTATCGGTAACTGTTTAATTCACCTAAAGTCTCTATATCTGATTTCAGCTGATTTTTTATTTCTTCGTGTTTCATTTGTAATGTATTCCTATAAAAAAGAAGAAATTAAGGCAAGATATAAATAAATGAACTCGTCTGTTAAAATTGTGACAAGAAATATTATCATTGGGCTGTGTTCTGGTACAGTATGAGCAATAAAAATAAATAAAAAAACGAATTAGGTATTCAGATTTTTTCACTTTCTGAAACATACTAAAAAGTGATTTAACTAATAAATACAAACAAGTGTTTAAAAGACTTAGGTGATTTATTTCAGTCAATACAACAAATAATACAGTACATAGGCCTATAAACTTTATAATTAATTTCTTTACCTATCTTAAAAATATGCTAGTTTATTATCAGATTAGATTTGAAATATAGTTATTGCAGCTACCCTCATATGGCAAAGTTGAAATCCAGGAGAACATGTTTTGAGTGTTTGTTCAAATTCATATACTTGTTGAGAAGGTCTCATTTATTCAATGATCACTCAAATAACAAAAAAAAAATATAATAAAATAAAATGAAAAATGTTTAAAGTCCTAATTCAGAGGAAGTCAAAGGGATGAGTCATGCAATATGCAAGCTTAGAATCCATTCCTGTGCAGACAGGTAAAGTGTTAATACAATAACTGTGAAAAGCAAAAGTTAGCAATTTAGATCAACATAAATTGAATAAATAGGAAAAAATCAAAGGGGGAATTGGCAGCAGTGGCACATAATAATTTAAAGCTCTGCAAAGATATCTAGAATTTGAGTCTATTTACCAGCACCACCTAGGGAGATCTTCTCTAGTACTATAAAATGTCTAAGAGATTAATTCTGTTCTACAACACCAATGAGGAAGGTCTTCTTGAATACTATAAGAAATATAAGTTATCTACAATTGGAAAGTTTAACTTCAAGAACAGTTCCAGAAGTAATAAATAGTGAGAATTCAGTATGGAGATTTAACATGAACATTAAAATTTTTCTTGGAAAAGTTGATAATAAATCTATACAAATAATAATACAATGTTTGAAACAATTACTCGTTTTACTTTGAAACCTGTGTAGTAAACATTCTATAAAATTTAATCTTTACATTTTTGTATGAAAAATATATAAACATACCTTTCTTTAATTTCAGCTGAAAATTTATGTTTCAGTGAGACAGGCTTTTGAAAATAAGTATGTATCTTCATAATGAGGATTCAGATTGATTCTGAAATTAATAGAAATATTTATATATAATAGCCAAACATTAATTTTTGTTGTTTTTTGTTTCTATGTGTGTTTTTTTTCAATAAATGCATGAATGAACACATTGGTCTGAGAATCTTGATATCCTTTTAGGTATGTGTCTAACCTTTACATTTGGAAAATCATTGACAAAATTGGGTTTGGTACACTTTTTGGGGAATTTGTTGGCTTGGAGAGTTAAAACAACTTATGGGATCTCATCTTCCTACTCAGCCAATGGATATCAGCCCTAGCTTGTTTATAAGGGAATACAGTGATTTGGTTTGTAAACTGTTTGTTCTAATTTTTAGATAAAAATATGCATGTCAAGATGAGCACCAGTTAAGTCAAATGTATTTGAACGGTCATTTGAGAAACAACATAAGTCAAATTTTTTGAAAAATGAGTTAAGCATGAAATTGTGTTTTCTGAGGGTAGTAGCATATTCCCTTGAGAAACAACATATGTGCGCTTACTTTAATACCAACAGAACAACACTAATTTACTCTAGCCATCAACTAACTCATAGATTAAGCATCCCATATTTGCGTTACGATCTTTATAGACCACTACAAAAATCTCAAGCTAACAAAACAGACCTGTAGCTCACAATTGGTGATTGAATCATGTTGTAACACTCTCCCAAATATGAGTCGCTGGTCTATTTTTGTGAGACCTGCCAGCTCGCATTTGAGCCGCTGGTTTGTGCAGCTCATACATGAGTCGGCTGGGATATTTTGAAAGAAAATTTTGTTTAATGGTGGTAGCAAACGTGTTAAGTAATGAATCTGTATTGTTCTTAAATTGGGTGTAAATGTTATATTTTTTATAATGTGTTAGTCTTTTTTTAGCAGTGTGAAGTATTTTCAAATTGTTTGTGTAAATTATGGTTTTTGATTATGAGGTGTTCTGCATAGTTGGATTTAAGTTATGCTATGGGAGAACGGTTGTGTCAGGGGAGATGTTCTTTGAAACGCAATGTGAACATGCAACCAGTTAGTCCAATATTTTGCATGTTGCAATTATCACATGTTAATTTGTTTTCTCCGCTGTTGTTAGGTTTACGGGTGTACATAAGTATATTACTTAGCTAGTTGGTGGTCAATATACAATATCGTATCCCTGTTTGCAGAATATTTTGTTGGTTGAATATTCCAGGTATTTATTGTATGTTATGCATCTATATCTTTTTTGGTTTGTTATTATGTGATGAACCTGAGTTTTTATGTTTAAATTTGTGTTTCTGAATTATTTTGTCAATTGTGTCTATGTTATCTATTAGAGTTTGCAGAGTTTTGACGGTGGCTATTTCTTCTAGGAAAACTTCATTCCTTTTGCATATGTTGAGTGCTCTGTGTATAAAACTATCATAATCTGCTAGCGTATGTGACATTGAGTGATGTGGATAGTTTGTGTCGGTATGCAGAAGATTGTAATTAATTTCTATTTTATGCATGAATGTTAAAGATAGGTGGAAATTGTCGAAAATTTTTATTTGTCAGGCTGTGCCGTTAAATAAGCACAGGCCTTTTTCAGCGTTTATTTTGAATGTATAAGAACTTGAATTGTCTGTATGATGGGATGTTCGTGAAAGTGACCAATGATCGAATGAGTATGTCAGTTTTGTGTGATTTGGGAAAGGGTCTGAGACTTGGGGCTTATGGTTTAATCAAGTGACAATTAACTTTATTAAGTGTTTTAAATTTAGTGTTGTATAAGTGATTAGTGTTTTGTATACATCTGATAAGAGCCATAATGACAAAAAACAGCTGCAATCTACATAGGACTGAAATTGTACAACTAATTCAAGGTAATACCTTAATTTTTTAATATAATATATAATAATTTCATGAAATTTGAAAAAAAAAAAAAAAAAAAAAAAAACCGTCTTCTAAGAAAATTTTGTATTGCAAATTTTTACCTAGTAAACTACAAATTTGTAAACTACAATTTTGGCAATAAATTCAACATTCTCCATCTTAGAAGATTTAAGTTGATTACCTTACATACAAAGTTATATGTAAAATTTAAATCTGTAATTTTGATCCAATTAATTTTATTATACATCAAATTACTCAAATGTTTGAACAAAAAGTATTTCAATTTACTGTACCACTATTTAAAAATACATATTTTTTTCTGAATTCTAATAGGTTTCTAAATAGGTTTAGAAATGCCCCCCTATCAAATTCAAGTATCTAGCTTAGTTTGTCTGACAACTATCAGAGAGATAATAATAACAAAAACTAAAAATGATAATGGCAGATAGATGGCATACAAAAAAAAATTGTTTCAGAATTTTTAGGTCATGAAATATGAAAGAACAGTCCAAAAACAGAGATTGGTTGATTTTTTTTTTTCTTTTTTCAATGCTGTTTATAGTTGGGTGAATAAAAAGTTAAAGAGATAAGTCACACAGCACTCAAAACTAAAATATGTGATTTACCTGTTAAATACATAACCACCCGTTTTATTATCGTTTCACTTTTCAAAATGGTAGTTAATTATAATTACCTAGGTGTAAAGTTCAATAATCGTTCTTGGGTTGTAGGGATACTATCAGCTTGCTTTATGCCATGTTTATGTTTACCAAGCAGATACATTTCGCATGATATATGACAATAAATAAAACATTATTATAAACTAAGAAATTTTTTATTGTATTATTCGTAATGCATAAAATATTAGTGTTATTATTGTAACCGTAGTGATGAAAACTAACAATTACACTTTCCACTCTTTACCAATATACAGTAATATAATTTCCTAATTAATCATCAAGATGATAATTTTTATTACCATTTTAACATTTTACAGTGCATAGAAATTGTCACTAAATTATACACAAATCTTAAAAATTATACACAAAACAAAGTTATCATAAAAAATGTATTGAAGCAGAAATGAGTAACTAAGTGAATTTTCTTTATTCAAGAATAGAAAAATTTTCAGTTCATTCTAAATATGAATTAAGTAATAATTATTTTTGACCTTCATTATATTTCATGACATTAACTCTACCATTGTAAATTTTAAAATAAAACATACAAAGTCTCAGGTATGAATTTTTTCTTCATATTTAAATAATTAACTCTATAATTTTAAACTTCTAATACATTATGCCAACTACACTAATTTAATCATTGTGTTTGAGAGGACTCAGCTTTCTAGTAACTTAATAAGGATGTTTTTTAGTATAAACCACAATATTTTAATTGAAACTTGCCGACCATGGTTTTGCTAGTTAAAAGCATTGTCAAGGACTTATACAAGAATACATGTATAATACAATGTATTCTTGTATAAGTCCTTGACAATTAAAATAAAAATTTTAATTAAAATTAAAAAGTTTCAATTAAAATATTGTGGTTTATACTAAAAAATTGTTGTTTTAATTTATTTAAAATGGAATACCACCAAGTACCTACGGTCTTTAGCATAAATAGTTTAATAAGGATGTTTTAAATATCTAAAAATAGTATATATACATTATATTTTGTATTTTATAGACTACATTATTAATTAAGTCTATATTACTATTTTTGCAGTTAAAATAATGAGATTATGTTTAAGATTTAAATTGTGGACCAGTTTTTTAAAAATATACTCCTGTGTTTTGTGTTTTAGATTTTAGTAACCAGTAATATTGTCTCAGACGTTGTTGTAAATTATCTTGGACTAAATAAAATAAAAATGTAGTATGGGGAGAGCATGTGAAAACACAGTTTCAGAAACTAAATAGTGCCTGTTATGCCATACATGTACCCTCTGACTAAGAGGCAAAAGAAACTCTAAAATCTTTCTATTATGGATATTTCCATTCTTTTTTAAATTATGGCATAATATTGTAGAGCAATTATCCTGAGGCATACACTATATTTAAAATTCAAAAACATATAAATAGAATTATGGTAGGCAGGAGTGCCCATCCCCCCCAAAGGCAATAGCGCGAGTCCCCCCAAAATTTAACCCCCCATGAAATCAATTAGCGCCCTGCCCCCCCCACCCACCCAACATTCCTCTCAAACATATTCCCCCACACAAAAAGAAGTGATACATAATATCTACAATTCTTTGACAAAACATATGAGTGGGGATGAAAAAGTGAAATAAAATTAAATAAAAATCATGTTTATTAAAAGCCAATTAAAAAACAGCACAATGTAATACTATACTAGGTACATGGTTATTCTTCGCTTATCATAATGGGCGAATATTTTTAATAAAGGAAAGGGGTTAAATATATTTCTTAAAGTTTAGTTGTGTCAATATTTTGTTTTCAAGACAGGCCGCCAGTTTTAAGTACCTATTGAATAATTAGTGCTCAAAGAGGTTTTAAACTGTGTTCAAAGAAGATTTATTTAAACAGTAATTGTTAACCACATTTCTCTAGTTGCAAATTTATACGGATTTTTTTATTGCCCTTAGGTTTCTCTAATTTAAAAATAAATAATTTATCGGGAAACTCCTTAGGTTACCTCCCTCGCTAGAATGTTATTGGTTTGGTGATGCCCTTTAACATTAATTTTAAAATAAGTTATTTTATTGAGAAGAGATTCAAGGTAGCGAACTCTCTAGAATGTCGCTGGTATGATTATGACTTTGATTTTACTAATAAAAAAAAAGTTATTTTCCGGAATAAAGGCTCAGGCTGCCGAACTTGCTAGAGCACCGCTGGTTTAATAATGCCCCTAGATTTCACTAATTTAAAACTAAAATTATTTCATCAGCAAAAGTCTAACGCTCTGGTCCTTGCTAGAATGTTGCTGGTTTGAATATGACTTTGGTTATTAATTAAAAAATAAGTTATTTTCCAGAATAAAGGCTCAGTCTGCCTTGCTAGAGTGTCAATGGTTTGATTACTCCCTTAGGTTATGTTACATCAATTTTTAAATAAGTTAAAGAAAAGGGTCAGGCATCCTATGTGTCTTATTGGTGGCTCTTAAAAAGAAGAAGTTTTTTTCTCTGTTGGGTGGTAGTAGCAAACTTATCAATAATTTCGTTATTGCTTATGGTTTGCAATATATACTTTTCTGAAGACAGAACCAAAAGACTTGACAGCCAGGAATCCCCCATACTGCTCCGCAATTGGTATTTGACAATTTTAAGTCTGCTCATCGTTCTTTCTGCGGAGCAACTTGTGGCAGGAAGGGAAAGCAGGATCCTGTAAATAGTCATCAGGTGAGGAAAGCCAGAAATATTTACAAGAAATCTGTATGGCTAGATGAATCCTCTTCTTATCCATTGGTCAAGTTCTTTCTGAGAAACATTAACTTCGTTTACATTGTCGTCCTGAGTCAGGTCATCGTTCTTCAACTCGTTTTCATCTTCTGTTGAATCTGAAGTCAATAAGTCTGATATATCAACACTTTGTAATAATTCTAAAAATATTAAACTTGTAGAGTTCTTAAGTTTCTGTTACCATATATAAAAAAAATTAATTTATGATTGATTTTAAGCTTTGCTCGGTCATTAGGGCGCCAGGTAATTTTCTGCTTACCAATTTTGAAAAAAGGAATTTAATTATTACAAAAAATATCTCGAGGTCACAAGTTCTTTTTACAGACGTACTTGGCTCAGGTGATTTAAATAAAGATTCCAAGTCTTTTTTCTGCTGAAATTTTACATAAATATTTATTAATTATTCAAAGAAACATCCTACAAATATCATTAACAAAAAATCATATTTGTAATTACTAGTTATCATTTAGTTTTAATAAACAAATCATTGATTTATGTTTCCTTTTATTATTTTCAAATTAATCAACTTTATATTTCAAATGCTTCTATTAAAAATGTTGCAACAGGTATTTAATTCATGAAAATTTGAGTAACTTTGCAGCTCTCTGAGGTAGATTCTAATTTAGTATTTAAAAATTTCATTTTTTAATTATTTCTTCTTGAAATAATCTAATATAAAAGATTTTTTAAGTAAACAAACATATACAAAAATATAACTTAAAACATAATACAGATTATTAATCAAATAGGTAATGTATAGCGTCTATACCAAAACGCTGACAAAAAAAAATATATAATGTCTGAGCACGAGAAGAAAACTGACGTCCAGCAAGTTGAAGTTCTACAGCTCCTTATTGGTTCTCCATCATTCAAAAGTCGTTTTCTCGAATAGTTTGAGAATGTTCATAACTTACTAACACGTTCAGTCTTTCTGAAATTATTTTACCTCGCGGTATATAGTTTTTTCTAACACAGACGTATAGAATAATCGTTCTATATTTTTGTAACATGAATTATCAAATATTAATGTCTTGGAAATTTACATGAGTCTATTGTCCACTATAACTTTTCAGTTGTGTTGTAATAAGATTTTATCACTTGAAAACACTCTTTACCTTTACAGTTCAAGCTCCTAATTTCAACTTAACAAACACTTTTGTTAAGTTAAGCTCCTTAGTGCAGCTCAACAAATACATCTTACCGCTCTAACCTTCTTAATATGACTATGAAAAAACACAACCACTCTCCATCAAGCTCTGATCTAGACTAAGCTAACCACGAGATTTTCTCTCTCCCGCGTCCGCCAAAAAATCCTTTAACACATCATTTCATCATATATTGTTAAAAATCACTTTTATATTGTCTTTCATTAAAACATTTATTATAAATCATACTAAGACTAAATATTGTACAAAATTGTTTTCTTGGATGCTTTTTGTTAATAATTTTACCGATTTCCTTACTTAATTTTTACCACAATTGCATACGCTACGACCAATCAGCTTCTTTGACCTATATTCCACATAGCCAATCACTTCGCGTCTTTTAATCCTATTATTTACTATGTTACAACTTTGATAAACATCTTTATACAACCCAGTGAATGTCCACAGTTCTTCAGTGGTGGCTTCTTCTTCCAGGTTGTACTACATACAAAGATCAGCTATCATGATACCGTTAAGCAGTTCCTTATTTTTAGCTAAGTTCAACAGTCCCTCATGTGAAAAATGTGTCATTTGCATTACTACATTCAGAGAGTGCTCGGTGAATCTATCTTGAAGCTGAACTTTTAAGGAATCAATTATTCTGAAATAAACATTTACTTTCATCCATTCTAGATGGTCCGAAGGAGTTTCGTCAATTGTTAAATTCGTCCATAAATCTTTATCTTTTTCAATTTCTGCGTTGGGGCTGTTTTTCAATACTATGGTCAGTTGTGAACTTAGTGGCTTTACTGACCACACCTTGCCACTCTTTGTCTGACCTCAGTTTGTGCAAAATTAAGTACAAAAGTAATAAAACATACGTACAAACATAGTTTATTGTAAAAAATAAGCCAAAAGCCCATAAAACATATGTACAAAAATCACAGTGTTTGACTATATTTTATTTATTTTTATAAGAAAAATTATTTAAGCTATAAGCTCAAAGTTACATATAATTTATCGGATCTTAAACTAGTGTAGGCTTTGATTTCTTTAGTTTTGATAAACTAAGCTTTTGAGAAATTCAACTTTGTTAGTTCTTTTGTGCCTCAGTTTTGTTTGAAACTGAATATATATATATATATATATATATATATATATGTGTGTGTGTGTGTGTATGTGTGTGTGTGTGTGTGTAAATACTTTTTTTGTTACGTAAGTTTAACAACACTGTGAATATTCAATATTGTAGTTCGACCAGTTTTACAGATATTAATTTATCCATAAAAATACACACAGATAGTCGAGCGCTGAACAAAGCTAGATCGGACATATTTTCACAGTAAAATTTTTTACCATTTTACCTAAGAAAGAACTCATATCTGAGTTTTGATAGTTAAAGGGCACCATATATATCTTTTAGTCACTTACCTAACAGTAACTCTTCAACTGATAGTATGACGGTCTTGATCTTACGATTATCAACTAAGTCCAACTGAATATCGGAGTCTGTCACAATAGATCCACACTCGTGCTCTAACCATCGTTTCCACAGTCCACTACCGTCTTTGAATTTAATATTTTTGTACTTGATTCCTAAATTGTTTTTGAGTTTGTATGAATGTTTTTTTACAATGGTCAAGCCACTTGTCTTGCCTATGGATAGTGTTGCACAACTTTTCTTGGCAACCCGAGCTTTCGCCTTACCCATCTTTTGCATATATGATTGAAAACATCCATGACCAATAAGTAATCGTATTAGATGAAATGAAACTTCCTTATGTCCTCTGTTGATCTATTTCACAAGGTTTCTTATAAGAACGACTGTCCATCTGCCCCTGGTCTCGTGATCCCATCTTTCCTGTTAATTCTTTAGCCTCAGCCTTAATATTCTCCTTCATTTCCCTCTGATAACACAGGTTTCCCATCGCCACCATTAAATTAATTGTAGGGAAGCTCATGACCACCTTAACTGGCGGTCTGAGCTAATTCTATAGGACCACACTCGGTGCTCCTCTTCTTTGTACAAACCCCATCAGCGTATGGATATTTGTCTTCCTCAGAGCATCCGGCCAAATTTCACAGCCATGTATGTTGCCCTGGCAAGGATATTAATAGTTTGAGTTCAGGAACCAGCCACTTAGCTGTGCTTAGCAACTTCGGAAGAGGTTAAGACTGAGTTATCGGAGCAATCTGTAATTGAGGTTACTTATACAATCCGAAGCGAGAATGTCATGAAAGTACCAAATACTTCTTTGGCATTAATTTTTGGCATCCCTACAGTACCTTAATATATTGTAACGAAATGGTGCAGGGTCAATGAATGGCAAGCCATCAATTTGACAAGAAATAAAAGAGTTGACAGCTCATGGACAAGCCCATACATCTAAAAAAAAAAAAAAAAAAAAAAAAAAAAAAACTGAAGGGTTTAAAGGCAAGGAACTCATTTAGAGATACATTAGAGTAAGAAGAGGTCAACGAACAGAGTTTAAATTAACCAATAGGGAAGAAAGAGTCACTTCAAAATTCCAGTAAACTTTGAATCCTAAGAATATTAAATTAAAGAAAAGTGCGTCGAAATTGAAGTGTTTGAATTAAAAGAAATTATGTCGAGAAGTGAGTTAGTTAAAGTAAAAGAAATACATCGAACAGCTTAATAAAAATTAAAAGAAATACGCCGAACAGTGATTTAGTTGAAGTTAAAGAATACGCCGTAAAGTGAATATAGTCAGCAAAAAGTTAATAGATGAAATATCAGCGTCAAAAATAAGAAGAGGGATTCTGCAAGAAATCAATGTGAGTTACGCCAAGTACTTGCCAGACCAGATTACAGCTTTGCGAGAATAAAGGAGATTATTGGACACCAAATCAACATTGAACTTATCCGCTAGAACAACCACCAAAACAACCACGCTTTGAATTGTGAAAGGACTTCAGATTCGATAAGTAGACTATGAAAATTTATATAATTAATTAACCACCAACAACATTTTGATTCAGTAACTAAAGTTTAAATTATAGTCACCAAAGAACCACACGAACAAGAAAGATTTTATTTAATTTTTATTTTCAATCAATCTTTATAAAACAAGCTAGCCAGGGCAGTAAATTAATTAAATTGGGCACATAATTACTAAAATAAATTAAATAAAGAAATTACAGTAAAATAAATTCATTATAAATAATTCAGACTAATAACAATTTTGATACACTCTTTGTTTCTTTTTTAATAATTGTTAAGGAAGTATTGTATAATCTTATTAGATTGTCAATAATAATTCGAATTTGCCCCTAACCACAATCACTAGAAACCTAATAAAACAATTATCTAATTAATTGTTCTTTATTAATTATTTCCACTTAATGCCCTGATGTACATTTCGATAACATGGTTATCATCATCGGAGGGTCTTGCTTATAAACTAGATCTAAACTCCAGTAGATATGTAAGTTTAGATCTAGTTTATAAGCAAGACCATCCGATAACCATGTTATCGAAATGTACATCAGGGCATTAAGTGGAAATAATTAATAAAGAACAATTAATTAGATAATTATGTTTTATTAGGTTTCTAGTGATTGTGGTTAGGGGCAAATTCGAATTATTATTGTGAATTTCACCACAGTGCTCAACAAGATTGTAGTTTATTAGATTGTGTTTAATTGTCATTGTGATTTATTTCAGGTATTTTCATTTGTTTAGGTTAAGAAATATCAGGTATTTCATTTGTTAGATTAAGGAATTGTACTATTGCTGTATTTAGATACGTGCATCTTTAGCAAATCAAAAATAAATTATAATTAATTGTGAAAAATTATTATAATAATAAAAAAGAAATTGATTGTAACAATAAAATTCATTTGTATTTACAAATCAGAAGTGCATGATTGTTATAATATTTACGCCAGGTAACAAAGGCTGGTGGTTGACCATATGTCCTAACCCTAGACATTGTTTTAAACGTCAGGACCTTGGATATGTGAGTTTTATCTACACAAAGCTAGAGGTATGCGAAAAATATGTAATAACAGGTCACAACAGTGAAAGAAGCTAGAATGATCGCAAATGTCCCAATTGTGGTGGCAATAATCCCGCAATCTCCTTCAACTGTACCATTGTAATGTGTATATTTTTTCAATTTTTGAATCAAGATAATGAATAGTGGTAAAATAAATGGGGTTACGTGATTGGTTTTAAAGAAGTGGGAAAAGGGGTAATGTCAAGTGAATGTAGACTTTATGGCTGTGTTTTAAGATGAAAGAATAAATCCAAGTAAATATCCAGAAATATGTTTGTACCGATAATAATGTTTAGATTTAAGATAGAATTAGTATTTGAATAAAATTTTGTCTATGTAAAGTGAAAATGTTAGTTACTAGGTAATTATGGAGTAGAGATTATGTCCGTGAAAGGACATATGTGGATCCTGTTTTTTAGAATCGAGCATGGAACAAGCATCTCCTACAGTTCCTAGACAGTACTCGCAACAGTCGGACGTGTACTCTTGTGATATAAGTTTAATTAGAACAATGTGATTCATAAAAGAAACGTTTTTTCTGATGAAGTTAAGAAATGAAAACTAAATCATAAACATTCGAAAGTCAGTCTTAAACCAACAGTTCATAGACAGTTTTTATAAAAGTCAGATGTGTATTTTTATGATGTAAAATTTGAATAGAACAATGTGGTTTGTATAAAAGACACTGTATAATGAAGTAAAGAAAGGTGAACTGGTTATTTAAAGTATCTATGTTCAAAGACAATGTGTCGTTATAACAAATTCTCTGCTAGATGAGTAGTCTTTGGATTAATTTAACAATATCAAATTAAATTGTCTTTTGGTTGATTACTGATACAATGGTTGAATACGTCACAATGTTTTCTTTATTTAAAATACAATATCTCGGGGAAGGGGAGCTCGTGCTGGCCGAGAAATCCTGTCTTATACGCAAAATTATATACAAAAGAAAAGTTATTTAAATTTTGATATATTGTGAAAAGAATTTAGTTGAAATTGTTCACTATGTTGTTTCGTTACCAGTATTTCTAGGTTCAACTTCGGTAGAAATGACCGTGAAATTCACTTTTCTTCACACACACAAAAAAAAACACATCTTACTCCTTCAGCGTTTCTCTCAGCAGTTACCAAAAAGGATGCTACGGTATTTTCAAGCTTGCCGGCTACAACTGCATTGTTTTTGAGTCGTCCATTCTTATTGGCCGGTGAATCCGTTGTCAAGGCAACGAGTTCGTTATGTTGTGAAATTATTTTGAGTGTTTTAACTTTTTAGCTATATTTTAATTCCAAAAATGATTTGTAACAATTTTAATTATTCAAATAAACACTTTATATCGAATTATTACTTTACATAATCTTTTTACGTAATCTACACTCTGGCTTGGCTACAATTAGAATTCAAAATGTCTAACTTTCTGATTATAAATTATTTGATTATGGCCTAATTTTATAAATTCTTATATTTTACAACCTACCAGTATTTGTATGGTTTCTTACGTTTTTTCAACCCAATTTTTAATTTGGGAAAGGTTATATGTATTCCCTACTTGTTTAGCAGAGTTGCTTATATTAATTTGTACCATTATATTGTGTCGTGAATAATCATTGAACATTGCTAACGTGAACAGTAACTTTGATAAATACACAACGGTTAGTCCAGTGATAACACGTGATACGGTCTGCATGCTTTCTTTGTATGAACTAAAAGACAAAGGTGTTTCTTGTGAAAAGACAGTGAGTTATCATTAAACAACCTAGTTTCCTAAAGAAGGAAAGAATGCACGTGACAATTTATAAATCGTGAACTCAAAATAAAGACAACCAGCTTCAATTCAGCTCGAAAAAATGGCGGATCCTCTTTAGTTATCCTGTGGACACCATTTTGTGAGGGAAACTTGGAATGTATGCAACGATGTGGTAACATATGTAAAAACAATATTAATATAATTATGTAAATTCAAACTCTTGCGTATTTCGAATTATTACAATTAATTGTCGCACCAACTGTGGGGCAATTTGTTATTGAAGTAGAATTATTTCTATTACGAATTATTACACCATATACAAGGAGGAGAAAGCAATTTTGTCTCTCATGTAGAGAGATTTAAAAATATCTTTTAAATATGCCAGGAATTCTTATAAATTAACAAAACCTGCAGTTCATGGAAATTCTTTTGTTGGTGTAGTTTCTAATACCAAGCCATCAACTGCGAGGAGCTTATAAAAACAGATAAGTGCTAACGGAGAAGGTGGATAAATTACTGGCCAATTTCTTGAAATGCATAGTTGATAATAATGAGACTAATACTTACTTGTCCTCCGCAAAAAAAAAAAAAAAACAAAAAAACTGAACCATTGGCTTCAAACTCAGAGCCACCTATTAATAAAGTAAACATTAATCATGTGAAAATAAAAGTTCCCTCTAAATATCTTGGGGCGGGTATAACAAACCCCTTCCAAATCACTTCATGGTTCTTCCCAGTCCTCAACACCTGACGTTTCAGTTTTTAATGTCCAATGAAGACCTTGAGACATCTAAAACTAAAACTGTAACTACATAATATCAAACCACCAGACGGTAATTCAAGCCAGGCAGGTAGAAAGAATAGTACAGGTCCGGATCCATTTTTATTGTTATCGAATCGATTATCAATTTTCTTTTTATTACCACTTGATCATAAATTTAATACAAACGCCAGAAATTTCAAATTAAATAGCATGAGACAATGGAACATTGACGGCGTGAGAAGTCACATTGAAGATCTCAAGGTTCTTGTAGGAGATACACCCCCCTCTGCTTATTTGCCTGCAAGGGACTCATCCCCATCAATCTCAATCATTTAGATTGAGTGGGTTTTCAGTTTTTCAAAACTTATCACTGCAGACAGAGCTAAGGATGGAGTGGCAATATGTGTCCTCAACTTCATCTGTTCCAACCCTTTAACTTTATTGCAAGCAGTACTAATAAATATCACTACACCATATAAAATGATAATTTGATGTTTGTACATACCACTTAATTACAGTTTTGTTGAAGTAGGACTAATTGACCTACAGTAATAAGAGGGATAGTTTTGAAGAGGCTACAGTAATTCTTCTTCTAAAACCAGTTAAAGAAAAAACCAAACCAGGGAGTTAACGCCCCATTTCTCCCACTAGTTTGCTTTGCAAGCTGATAGAGAGAATAGTCAATCAGTCCCTTGTTATGTACCTTGAAAGTAACCGGCTGCTTTATAATGAACAATGTGTTTTTAGGTAGGGTTGATCATCTAATCATCAGCAGGTTACATTAGAATCTCTCATACTAAATGCATTTTCCTTGTATCAAACACTGATTGTAGTATTATTTTTTTTAACCTGAAAATGGCCAATAATATGGCTTAGCGAAATGGAATTCTGAATACTTTAAAATCATGTGATATAAATGGCAATATTCCATAAAAGTGTTAAAGCTAATTTATTACATAGTTTTTATCTAGAGAATGGTATCTCTCTGGGTAGTGAGCTGAATGTGACACTGTTTGCTGTTGTAATCAACATAACAGCTAATGTATAGTTTCCTGTTCACTATTATCTATTTGTTGACGATTTTGCTATATATGTGACTACTAGAGGTATGGCAACTGCTGAAAGAGTCCTTTAACTCGTATATATATACACTTGGTCAAGTTTAACAGGATTTATGTTCTCTGCTTCAAAAATGCAATACTTTGCTTTTAGTCACTGTAGAATGAACCATCAAACCCTTATTATATCATATTGGAACATGTCTACAAACTGCTTCTATTGTCAAATTCTTAGGCCTGTTATTTGATCACAGACTCTCTTTGATTCCTCACTAAAAACTTGCTGTAACAAAACTCTTGACACCAAAACTCTTTAAATTCTCGGTGGGGAGCCAATAGGGCTTGTTATGATTTTACCCTGCTCTTATTCGATCGGTGATTGATTATAGCTCTATAGTCTACTCTTCCGCAAGACCATCAACCATTAAGAAGGTTGATACATTACATAACGCTGCCCTTCGAATGGAGCATTTTGTTCGAGTTCAGTTACTAGCTTACTAGAATGATGAACTATCTATTTCTCGACGAAGACAACAACTACAAATATCATATATTAATAGTCTGCGCTTCAAACCGTATCATTCATCTTACGATACTATGTTTCATAATCCTTTGGCTGAACAATATGAATATCGTCGAAAGTGCACTGCCTCTTTCTGCAATAGAATGTTTGAGAATTTGGGAATTGTTCTTCCTCCAATGTACAAGCATTTTCTATCTTTCATTCCTCCATGGCTTATTTAAACGGAAACATTCGATTTCTCACTCTCCAGATTCCTAAATTTCAATACCCCTGATGAAGTGTATAGTCACAAGTATAAGTACTTGTATATATATGCTTAATGAATACCCTACAACGGAAAATCATTGTATGGGATTATATTTTGGTCAAAAAATAGAACAATCAAGATTTAGTACTAACACAAGATTTTACTAAGTTGTAACCAACTTTGCTGTTCAGGGCGAGTTGGTGAAACTGAACTATGACCAGGTCTAAATTCAACTCTCATGTACTCATTAGAACAGTAAATTCGTGTGTAATCATTCTCGCATTAAATAACTCTCTTTCTTGTAAGGCTGTATATTCTATATTCTTTTCGAGTTTACTTAAAGTGATGTTGTGTAACATCTCTATCTGTTGTAATAATGCCGGATTCAGCCCCTTTAAAATGTAACCGCACAACTTTTGCTCTGACATCTCTGTATCTAACCATGCACACAATAATTATACTTCTGTTCTATATTGTATAACCGACTCCCCTGGTAACTGTACCCTATTATTCAGTCGCAGCATCAACATCTCATATACCTGTTTAGGTGCAAAAACTGTAACAAATGTGCTCTTATCTCTGCCCACATCAAGTTACTTTTTTTTCTTACGTTTATAATTTATTCTCAAAATATGTATAAACCTGCCTCCTCGAGATACATAGGAAAATAAATTACTTTATTTGCATCATCCCAGCCATTTGTCAAGGCTGCCCTCTTAAAACATGTTATATGACTTACAATATCATCTTGGACAGTTACCTTGACCTCCCTGGGTCGAAAAATGGTAAACTCTCACCCATCTTTGCTACTTGTGTTGAAGTGTGACCTTGATGTACCGTACACTTATCATATTGGCACCTATTTCTGTTTTGCTTCGGAACTCAACTTGTTGATAAATTTATTCGTCCTAAAAAGTCACTCACTTTTTATTTAGCACCTCGTGCTGCTTTATTAGCTAATTGTTGTATTGCATTAGTTCACCACCATGATTCATACCCGCATCTATATAAAATTTTATGAGTCATTGATGTGAACATAAAAACTCTATATCTGTCTTTTTTGGAATTTATAACCCTAACTCTTTCTAGATTTTCATTGCCCCTGCCTTATGTAAATTTTAAATATCAAATTCGATTAATAAAATAGCCAATATCAAATACTAAAATACCAAAATTAATGGGAAACTACTATTACAATTTGAATTTTTGCAACTGCATGTATGGTAGTGAAATACTCGGCTAGTACTATAACATCGAGAGAATTCCTTTTAGTCAGCATGCCTTTTTTAAAACACCACATCGCATCAGCATTCCTTGCGTAACCTTGCTATGAATAATTACTAAGGTAGTATGAACAACCAAATAACAACTTATGACATAACATTTGTTTACAATTGCCTTAGCTACTAAATTCACCAATACCAAATTGAAACTTTGTTAAGCTTTTATAAGTCTATCACCGTATATACTTTATTTTGTACGAGGAATTGGAAGTTGTGGCATACCACATGTGGGTACCCTAAGTTGCCTACGCAGTGTTATAAAGTGCAAGGTGTTTTTAAAACAAAATAGGAGATATGAAACAATGGGGGGGAATGTCCCCTCCACTCGAGGTGAAGGAAGATAGCCACGGTTCTCCCTGCAGAGTCCGAGCGACCTGCAGTTAGTACGGTTATGTGTAAGACTTTTTGATATCTATTATTTAACCGTAGGCTCGAACTCTCAATATGGACACTTAAGTCCAAGTAATGAGTGTTAAGCCCAAAGGAGTTTGAACTGGAGTACATTCCCTTTTAATTAAGTGATGTATTACTAATTAAATTCCCCGTACAAAATTAAGTGAGATGGTTCATTAGGCCGAATCGCATTTGGCCTGGTGCAATGGTAATAAAAGTGTAGTCCCAAATTACATAAGTTACACTTATCATTAACATATATTAAATTTAGAGTATAATTAGAATCAATAATAATAAGGCTGGTGAGACAAACCTAAAAAAAGTTGGGAAATTAAGTCGGTGATTCACATTCCTCTGAGCAAGCTTCTTCATGAATCCTTTCTAATATTATTGTTGATATAACCACTTATAAGTGGCTAAATGATAGAGATTTCAGCCAAAGGGCAACCTACTCGTTCAGTTGGTAGCAGTACGTGGTTTTACCTTTTGAAAGGTGACTCCGGCCGATATTATGGATTTAAATAAGATTTTAATTTGTCAAGCATTAGATATTTACACTGATTCAGGGGATTTTACCCCTCAATACCTATAATGCAAACTATAGAATTCAGCACTGACTCAATTCTAAAGTAAAGAAAGTTCAGATACGAATTTTCCTGACAAGTTCTTTAATTTAGGAACATGTGGTAAAACACGTTTTTTGCATTCACCAATATGTCTCATTGGGCTAAGCTGCCATGTGTAAAGAAATTATGACATCCGTCTGGAAATGTAAAGTTGTTTGTCCGTTGTCATTCGTTTTCCTAATTTATTATAAATATTAATGGTTTTCCTAATTATTAATCCTAGTTTTTTTCGCATAGTCTTTTTTTCCAGTCTTTAAATAATTTTTTCCTTCCCTCATGAGGTTCAAATAAATTTAATATTCCTCCCTCGTTCTTGATAAAATTGCATTATTGCCAACTCTTATCCCTTAAAATTTCTTTTACCTATATTTTTTGTAAGCAAAATCCCCCCCCTCTTAAAATTTTGCCGAAATGCAGTAGTTTGTTGGTCTATACTTCAAAAGGGCTTTCTATTTGATTTTATTTAAAGGCTCCAATCTTTATCTGATTTTAAAGGATTTATTTGTTTTAGTTTGAGTTCTATATTGTTATAATATTTTCCAATAGCCCAGTTACTAATTTTCAATAAATAATTAAATTCGGCTTTTTAAAAATTAACAAGAAAACCATAGAAACAATACTGAAAAAAAAAAAAATTAAATAAAGTAACTGGAAAGTTTTCCTTTAGTCGTACCTGTTAGCCCCAAGTGGAATAATAATTTTATTTCTTTTTGTAACAAAAGTTTCCTCCTGAATAAACAAATTCATAGAAATTTCTTTTTAGTATTTATTTTTTTGAACTGTATTTTTTCTCTCCACTTCATATTCAGTATATTTCAAAGCTAAGCTTGTAAAATTGATAACTAGTAGGAACCAGTTTCTTGAAACAGCTGATGTAGGAACTACATCAGTTGGAGATAATCAGATAAGATGTTTACTAACTAACTATTGCTATGCAAATGTCGAATCACATTTGGCCTGGTGCAATGATAATATAAATGTAGTCTCTAATTACGTAAATTACAATTAATTAGCATTAACATAAATTAAATTTAGAATATAATTAGATTAAATAATAATAAGGCTTGGTCTGGTGAGAAAAATCTAAAAAGAGTTGTGAAATTAAATCTGTGACTCATGTTCCTCCTGGCAAGCCTTCTCAAGCATCCTTCCTAATATTATGTATGGTAGTGTTGGTATAGCCTGTAAAAGTGACTAAATGATACAATTTTCACCTACGGGCGATCTACCCGTTACAAAGTAGCATAAAGAAATAAAACAAACAGACTAATCTATTCCTAAATTTTCTCTATGTATGTGATAAATCGCCCAAATGTACACAACAATAGAAAAAAATATCAAATATCAAATTGGAAATACTGTTGTTTTAAATAATGAAAGGCTTCTGAGGGAAATAAGTAAATTATCAGAGGATGATTGCGGATGGGTTCATCCACATAAAGAAACTAGACATAGCTTTCCATTGACACATAAAATAAACAGGGATATTCCTCTCTATAACAGATTTGATCTACTTTCAGAATGTAATACCTCCCAGGAGAATCTGCAGTTAAATACAGCACTAACGTCAAATAAATATCAAATAAATGCAGATTTTAGGGAATTAAAGGCAACTACAGAAAACTCTAAGCCTCCATCTAAATCGGTATAATCCAAAAGTAACAAGTTACCTGAAATGGTAAAAAGAAATTGTTTCAATATATTGACAGAAGATGCACTACTGGGAGTTAGTCAAAATCGTACAAAAATGAATGTAACATATAGAAATCAGATGAAAAAGAATATGTTACCTAATAAATTAACTATAAGTGACTTACATAAAAACTCTAATAAGTCTAATGTGAAAGCGAGAAAGCAAAAACAAATACTCCTAGTGTCAGACAGTCATGGTCGAGGTTGGAGTAAGTTGTTAACAGCAAGGATGGAAAATGTTAGCATAACTGGGTTTGTAAAGCCAAATGCTGCTCTGAAACATGTGGTGGGTGACTTGAACAGTGCAACTAGAGACTTTACTGCTGAAGATTTAGTTATTATAGTTGGAGGGACAAATGATGTAGGGACAAATACTGAACATACATTGTTAAATACTCTAAGATCAGCTATTTGTAATGTTGTAAAAGCGAAAGTGATTGTATCAACAATGCCTTATAGGTACGATGCACCCTATTTAAATGATAAAATATATAATATTAACAAAGGCTATTTAAAAACGATTAAAGAAAATGGTGCAATACTATTTGACATAAATAAATATATTGCAAAAAAAGATTACACACGGCATGGCTTACATCTGACCTCATTGGGAAAACGTAAGGCATTGTTGAAACTAGTCGAATATGTAAGACTTGGATGTAAACTAAACAGACCTTGCCCAGTTTTGCGGGAGATCGGTTCCTCTGATCCTCCTGAAGTACAAAACCCTCAGCAAGAATTTGATAATGTAAATTTTGAAAATGGAGAACCTTGTGTACAAAACTGTAATAATAATACATTGTTAAACAATCAAACTTTTTTAGACACATGGCTAATAAGGAAGAGTCAGAGGGAGGCGTGTACACAGCAGGGCAGTTTAGGGACATAGACAGAAGGACGGGAAAGAGATTCCAAAATTCGAAATTGAGTTTAAATGTATTTGCATATAATATAAGAAGCATAAACCAAAAAGTCTCTGAATTTATGATATTCATAGATCAATTTTTGATAAAGCCTGTGGCAATAAGCCTTTTTGAAACATGGACAACGCAATGCAACGAGAGTCAGCTAAATACTTTCAATGGTTATAGAGTAGGCTCGTACTTCTCACGCTCCATTACGAGCGGGGGTGGAGTGGCAATTCTTGTCAGAAATGATACCGAGTGTAACAAAGTAAATGTAAAAAACAATCCCAGTACGGAAAGTGTTTTTGAATATGTGGTCGTGGAAATAAAATCGCATAGTTTTCAGTCATGTATAATAATAGCTATGTACAGAGCTCCGGACTCAAATTTCGACACCTTTATAAATAAATTGGAGTTTTTGTTGGAACAAATGTTTAGGCGCTTAAAAAATAAATTAATAATTTTAACAGGAGATTTCAACATAAACATTTCAAAAAATAACAGGGAAACTTCTAAATTCCTTGAAATCTTAAAATCGTACAATTTAGTAGTCAATTTTCAACAACCGACGAGAATAACTTCCGATACATCAACATGTATTGACAATATATTCACAAATTTTATACCAAAAAAAGCTGATATGCACGAACCAGGTCTGTCTGACCATAGGGGACTTTCAGTTCAGTTTGTTGCATGTAAACAACATTGTAAAACTAAAACAAAACTGTCGTACAAACGAACTTTAAATGAGACAAATTTAAATCTCTTCACTTCTCGGTTGGGCACAAATAGTTTTTCTGAGTTGGAAATTTCCCTGGATAATATAAAAAATATAAATAAAAACTACAATCTGTTTTTTACAACATTAAATAGATATCTTGAAGAGGTATGTCCTCTAAAAAGGTCTAAACCTTGCAGACATTTCTATGTTGTTCCATGGATAACGAAAGGCATTAGAGTCTCCTGTAATAGAAAGCGTGCTCTGCATGAAATTTTGAAGTCACAAAACTGCCCTGCTGAGATATTAATTTATTATAAGAGTTATTGTAATGTATTGAGAAGAGTCATTCGGGATGCAAAAACCATGTCAAATGATAGGTATATTTTAAATTCTGAGAACAAGGCAGAGGCAATGTGGAATATTGTTCGAGTTGAAACTGGAAATTCTAATGTAAAACAAAATCGCGATATAATTCTGCAAAAAGGTGCTGAGGTAATTGACCAACCTATGCACGTTGCAGATTGTTTTAACAAATTCTTTATACATGTCACAGAGAAACTAAACCTGAAGTTAAATGAGAGTGAGGCAATCTGTTTGTTAAAAAAAAAGGAAATTGGAGTTCAAAACTCTTTGTTCATTCGCCCTACAAGCCCTTCAGAAATTTACAAAATTATACTAAGTTTAAAAAACAAGAAGTCTGTTGGCTGGGATAATATTCCAACATCAGTAATTAAAGCCAGTGCTCATGTTATCTCAAGGCCACTAGCCTTACTTATAAACCAGTCTTTTGAAACTGGAATATTTCCAGAACACTTAAAATATTCCATTGTAAAACCTATTCATAAAAAGGGCGATACTAAAGAAATTACCAACTACCGTCCTATAACTATTATCTCAGTTTTTTCTAAAATATTTGAAAAAGCAATGGCGAAAAGAATCGTCTCTTTTCTTACTAAATACAATATATTGAACAAAAAACAGTTTGGTTTTCGCAAGGGTCTATCAACTTCCTCAGCCATTTTTTCGTTAGTAAATACTGTGATAGATGCTATAGAGGGGAAAACTCAAATTGCATCTGTCTTCTGTGACCTCTCAAAAGCTTTTGATTGTGTAGATCATTCGATCTTGTTACAAAAGCTTGAATATTATGGTATACGTGGGAAGGCAAGCAGTTGGATAAGCTCATATCTTTATAAGAGAAAACAGAGAGTTATCTATACTGACAGTGCTCTAAACTCTCACCATTCTAAATGGGAAGTAGTCCTGCGTGGTGTTCCTCAAGGGTCAATATTAGGACCATTGCTTTTCCTTATTTATGTAAATGATTTGCCTCAAAATGTTGGACAAGCAGAGGCAGTGTTATTTGCTGATGATACTACTTTAACAGTGGTGGGCAAAGACCAAGCAGATTTGGCTGAGTCAACAGAGTTAGCAATGTCCATGGCGGAAGATTGGTTCTCTGTAAATAACTTAAAACTGAACGTGACAAAAACAAAGTTAATCCAGTTTGGTCTACATTCAAATCCTAACCTACATGTAAAAAAAGGTAAAGAAATAATCACGAGCACAAAAAATGTTAAATTTCTTGGCATTACCTTAGACGCAAATTTAAATTGGAAAAGTCATGTTTCAGGTTTGGCTCAGCAACTGGCGCCAGTTTGTTTTGCTCTCAGAATGATTTCTACTGTGACTAGTTTAAAAGTAATAAAAGCCGTTTATTCTGCTTATATTGGTTCTCGGCTAAGATATGGGGTGGCATTCTGGGGGAACTCTGTAGAGTCTATAAAAATTTTCCGCCTACAAAAAAGAATTTTACGCTCAATGTTTCATCTGAGATATAAACAATCGTGTTTTCATTTTTTCAAAAAACATAATATTTTAACTTTCCCGTGTATTTATATCTATGAGACGTTAATTTTCTTTAAGAGCAACCAAAATTTATTTGAGGTGAATCAGCACCACCACAAATATCCTATCCGTCATAAACTATTGCAATATCCTGTCCACAGACTAAAATTTTTTGAACGTGGAATATATTACTCGGGTATTAAATTGTTCAACGCACTTCCGGAAAAAATAAAAAAAACGAATTCTATCCAGAGTTTCAAGAGTTCACTCAGAGGCTACCTCCTAGAAAATACATTCTACTCTGTGGAAGAATATCTGGCCAGAGGTGCTCAAGCCAATCCTGCTGATGTCGGGTGTAAATTGCGAATGAATTGATCCAGTGTCTGCCCTGTACTTGTCTCAGATATAGCCTTATTTTTTGGATATGTATTTGTGTGTATGTAATATGTATGTATATATATATATATATATATATATATATATATATATATATATATACCGTATATATTTGTTATATTGTATTGTGTGATTGTGGATGTGTGATTGACTAGTGCAGAAATGTAAACTGTATTTAAAGTTATTTAAGTTATTGTAGTTATTATAAATTTGATTTTTTGTGGACTCTTGCTGTGCGAATTGTGTTTGTTGGCAGCAAAAGAAATAAATAATAATAATAATCCGGGATGTATTTTGCTAGTGAAGCAATTAATTTTATATACCATACTTGACACTTTGTGTCTTTGTAATTTTTAATATATGGAATGACTTTTTTTAATTAAGATAAATTATTCTAATAAGTCATGCAAAATTTGTTATTTGTTCAAATGTTATTTATTTTGTTAAATATTTCTCTATTTTATTGTTTATACATTCTCTGATACAACTATTTGTATAAAAGAAATAATGTGTTGTGTGTTTTGTAATGCGTTTTATGTATTGATGTAAAGGTTTAGACTTGTTGTATGCAATTGTATTGTCAACTACAACCAAATAAATGAAATGAAAAAAAATGAAAAATACAAGATTTAACTTAAAACTAAATAACATAAAACCATACATTAATCGAATATATATTATTCATTATTACAAACTACATAATAACATATATAACATGTTATTATGTAGTTTGTAATAATGAAAACTAAAATTTAAAAAAATTTCTCATATGTTGATATGTGTGTGTGTGTGTGTGTGTGTGTGTGTGTGTGTGTGTGTGTGTATGTGTGTGTGAATTAAATTTCTAGTAAAGATCCTAAACAGTGAGTCACAAACTAACTTTAATACACAACTCAGCAAATATTTTAACAAAACTTAACTTTAAATTTTTTAAATCGTAAAAACACCAATTAACACGTTTGCTACCAGCTGCCGCATATATGCGGCAGCCGGGTCACTCCCACAGCCCACGAAAAAATTCATGAACTTCCCTGTAGACTGGTCCTAATGGTTGTGACTGTCGCCACAGACCACGAATAAAATTTGTTCAAATATAGTATGTCCGTTATATATAGTATGACGTTGGGCTAGGAGTAGGACACGCCCGTAGCAAAATTGCGGCGGCAGTCTGTGGTTACGATTTTTTTTAACATTGTGGTAGCGAACGTGTTAATTGTATGGTATTAACACGTTCGCTACCGCAATTATATGAAATTTGTCATTCATATAGACCAGCGACTCATATTTGCGTCTATTGGTTTCTTTTGATAGACTGCCGACGCATATTTGCGTCGGCTGGTCACATTAAAATAGACTGTCGACGCATATCTGCGCCAGTGTCCCCGTCTTATTCAAATGCTTATATGTTTTGAACGGTCTATTTTACAGCAACGAGGTTATGGTATTGGTCTATAAGAATATCTGGCGCAAGTGTGCGTCGCTTGGTCTGTGGTTCTGACGATCGATGACGTCACATAACAGTTGGCAGAACTGGGCATTCTGTTGCATCACTGTTCCATTCTTTATGTGGCTAACCTAGCAGTTTTTGCATGTGCTTTAGTGCAGTTAGTTTGTTTACATTGTGCGGGCGTTTACAATGAAGCGAAATAGGCCTAGTAGGCCTACAAAGCCTACAAGTTCATCGGTTTTATGAACTGATAGTGAAATAGACCGATCCCTTTACAACGGAGATGACAGTGAGTCAGAACCTAGTTCGTTGTTTTCATCTGATGGTGGTAGTGTGTACAACCCGTCCTCAGATAGTGATAGTGAATCCTCATCCAGTGACAATAATCCTACGCTCAATCAGGCTTTAGATGAAAACCTAATAGAAACTGCAGACGTGGAGTTCTTGTTCGAAAGTGAGTATGATGAACCGGGTACCGGTAACAATATATTAGATGAAGCAAATGAATTGGCAAATAGACCTAGGCCTACTATTGAACAACATATCGATAGACCTATGGACTGTGAAAATGAAAATGAAGTTGAAGGGGGAAACAGGGAAGTTGAAGGTGAAAATAATGATCCGAATGTAGATTTTGTTAGAAATGCCATTCACGAACATTATCAGGCCGTTGAAGGTTTATGGAAAGACACCAATAATGCCCCCCACATTTTTGAATTTTCTGGAGAAGAAAAAATAAATGTAGTTACAACTGATCCTATCGAAATATTTTCCTCTATTTTTGACGATTCCCTGATGGATAAACTTGTCACATGGACAAATAAACGAGCTGCATCGTCTCGAGGGGAACCACTGCCAAAACACGCAGTGCTTAAGAAGTGGAAGGATGTGACCAAAGATGAACTAAAAAAGTTCTTGGCACTTAACCATACTTATGGGAAATGTTGATTTTCCCACACTGAAACATTACTGGTCAAAAGATCCGCTCTATGAACATTCAATATTTGGTGCAACAATGCCACGCTGCAGATATGAGAGCATTCTAAAATGCTTATGTTTCTACGACCGTGACAATGATCCTACCAACTACAAAATGCATAAAATTGATCAGGTCTTGAAACATGTTTTAGAAAACAGTAACAAGATATACAGTCCAGGAAAATCCCTATCACTAGACGAAGCGATGGTTTTGTTTCGTGGACGGCTTTCATTCCGTCAGTACATAAAAAATAAACCCCATAAATACGGAATTAAGCTGTACGAACTATGCACATCAGATGCGTTTATCCTAAACATAATAATTTATGAAGGGAAAGGGACTTTGTTACACCAAGACAAAGGCCACACATTCCAAGTAGTGATGAAACTGATGGAGAATTTCGTCGGGAAAGGCCATACTGTATTTCTCGATAATTTTTATAATAGCGTAGATTTGGCCGAAAACTTGATGGAGAAACAAACAAACATGTGTGGGACACTACAATCTTACAGGTCAGGTAACCCGCAAGTAGTGACCCAAGCCAAACTGAAGAAGGGCGAGTATATTAGTCGCCAAAAAGGTGACGTAACTGTCATGAAATGGCGCGATAAAAGGAACGTGTTAACCATTTCCACTACAAATGGTCCGGAAATGGAGGACGTCACGAATAAACGAGGTATGGTGACAAAAAAGCCGTCAATTGTTGTTGCCTATAACAAAGGCATGAGCGGCATAGACCGAAGCGACCAAATGTTGTCGTACTACTCTACTCCACGAAAATCACTTCGCTGGTATGTGAAGATTTTTTTTCACTTGTTGGACGTGTCCCTGTGGAATAGTGTTTACATTTTTTCCAAGCTCAATGGAAAAATGACCTACCTTACGTACAGAGACATCATTATAAGACACTTCCTACAGGTAGAGCCGGTGAAACGTTCTCTTCGTGCCAGCACCTCCAAACCAGCAGCATCCGAGCACTTTCCAGTAAAGTTGGCGAAGAGAGTCAAGTGCTTTGTGTGCAGGTCAGTACGTAAAAAGAGAACTGATAGTTTTTATATCTGCAATGTTTGTAAGGACGACAAGGGCAAAGCTTTGGGCCTCTGCATGCCATCATGCTTCAATGAACATCATGGCAACTAGACTCAAACCACCGAGTGACATCAAGTAGACATTTTTATGTAAGTTCAGTGAACATTTGAAACTAAAATTTCATATGAGTTTTTTTAACTATTGCTAAGACAAAAAGCCATTTCTATGTAAGTTCTGACATGAGTTTTTTTTTTACTATTGCTAAGACAAAAATACATTTCTATGTGAATTCTGACGTGTTCAATTACATTTTTTTTACTAAAATAACTTTATTTTATTGATCTGTTCCTTGAAACCAGTGGAAATGTACAAATTTATAATGACGCATATGAGCGTCGCTTGGTCTATTAAAAAACATGTTTACTATTTTGCATTATATAGACCGGCCGACGCATATATGCGGCGATTTAAAAATTGCTCGAAATGGTAAAAAAAATTAATACAACAGGTTTACATATTCTTTTAAGGTTATCATGACGTGAATTAGTTCATTTAAACCAAATATTTCTCGTGGTCTGTAAGTTATGTTACTCTTATTGCTCCCGGTCTGTGTGCAACATTCATATTATTTCGTTTGGTCTGTGGGAATGACTGGACCGACGCAAATATGCGTCGCTCGGTAGCGAACGTGTTAATCTTCCACTAATTTACAAAATGGTTATAAAAACAATGAACTTTCAGTAAAAATTTTAGTGTATTTTTTTGTCATGTATTGTATTAATAAGTTTTTAATAAAATCTAAAAGCACTGCCCTATGCACCATTTGTTAGGATTTGGGTTCAGAAAGAGATAACAAATCTATTGTTGTATTATCTTTTATGCATATCTAAATGTTTTTATGTATAGATGGTATATATTACATCCTTATGGAACATTCTACTACTTATGTATTTAACAATCAACTTTTAAACTTATTGATTGACTAATTCGTCTACAATGAATTTAATGTACACATGAGGCCTGCTCAACCTCTAATACCATGGACTCCTATGGTCCTATTTCTGCAACAACATGCCTCATGACTTACTCCAATGACGATCTTGATCCAGAGCTCCTTGACTATATTTCAAACAGGCGGAGTCCCTGCCTTGCTCCACGCCATTGTACCGGTTGTAGCAACGATTCAATTCCCTTTCTCCACTGCTGGAAGCTTATATAAGTCTCTGTCTTCCATGACGTGTTAGAAGGTTGCAAGCCATGCAGTTTCTGAATATTTAAATTCTGTACCAATGATTGTTTTTCGTTCTGAATTGAAGTGACTTAGAGTATTCCTATAATCTATTATACTTTAATAATATAATTTTATAATAAACCCTAACTCCTAACAATTTCCTTTTGTTTTTATGGTATGTCTTTCTCTACGAAATTATATAAAAAATAAAACTACTTTTAATATTATTATTTTAATTAGTTAACATACCTTAATGTCAAAAGTAGTTCATTATTCTTATAGTAGCTACAGCTGTTTCGCCTCAACATAAGGCATCATCAGGCTTAGCACACGTAAACAAACTAAAAACATGTTCACAACACAAAACTTGTTTGTATATAAAAACACACACACATAAGCCTGATGATGCCTTATGTTGAGGCGAAACAGCTGTAGCTACTATAAGAATAATGAACTACTTTTGACATTAAGGTATGTTAACTAATTAATTATATCAGTAGTTCGGAAGGCAATATGGAAATAATAAGTATTATTTTATTTCAAGCAATAACTCTTAATTCCTAACAATCGCCTTTTGTTTTTGAGTATTTTTCTTTTAAATTCTATACAAAATAAAACTATTTTTATTTAGTCTAAAGAACTTCTGAACTTATTTTCTTCTAATGATAATTGGTTTTTTATTACGGTAACGCACATAAAAAATGTCTTTGTGTTTGGATTAAAAAATCGAACTGAAAGATATCCTTTGTTTCTTTTGAAACATATAATACAGTAACAAATCATCTTCTTCTTCGAGTACCGGTAACCTTTCTAGAGCACTATTATTGCCATATTTTTTAACTATATATTTTATTTTTTAAATAGGAATAGGATTTATCTGGAACTCACTCATGGTTTTAAAAGACGCAGTTTAGAACGTACAACAATATGACGTCATTATCTCAATTCCTGATTTTTGGGGATAAGGCAGGTTTTGGAACTATACGACTCAAGTATAATAACAATACTTTAATCCTGTTTTAAAGGCAATTTAGTGAATCGTATATTTCGTCATAGTACAGAAACTGGTCTTTGCCAACAAGCGATCATGTTTAGATAAAATATCGGAATAACACTTTAGGGTCGAATTATGAACGATACTTTTTTCATCACATTGTAAATAATAATAATAATAATAATAAAAGAAGTATAATTTATCAACATAATGTAATTAACACAAAAAAGTATAATTTTTTAATAAACATTTTACAAACATTAAAGGTTATAATTTCTACATTTTAAACTTCATTTATATATTGACAATATTTACTAACGAGTTAAAATTTATATGAATATTTCACTTTTCATTGTTACTTATGTTTATTCCTTTGTTGGGCAAATTATTCTATAAGATCTAAAATGTATGTGATTGTTGATTTTCTATTGCATTACTTACAGCTGCTTGGTTGCTAGTAATTAATAAGAACAGGTAATTTCAATACATAACTACTGTACTAACGATAGAAGCTACATACATACAAGTAGCGCAACTGGTATTAGAATACATACTACATAGCTGTACAGGAAAAATCTCCAGCTGTCTTTCCTGGACTTGACTGGGAAAATATCACTTTTAATATTCACAGCTGTAATGGAAATTATTAATTTCGATAACTACAGTGTGATGAAAAACCTATTTAACTTCAGATTCTCATGTTTCCAGATTTTGTTCTTTAATCTCAAAAATTTTCTCACATTTATTTCTTTCAGTTTTAACTTGAAAAGAAACTATTTTGTATCAATACAAAATCGTATCATACATATGATAATATGATTCAAAATATCGCTGTATCGCTACTAATCGATATAACTTGTATGTTCTTGTTTTATATAGAGTATAGTGACATAGTGACTTGATTACTCTAGCTACTATAGTTGCAAGTTGCAACTTACAAGTTACAAGTTCAAAAGTTTGAAGTTCAATCAGTTCAATTCAATGGGTAAAAGTTAAACATGGAAGTAGATACTAAGCCCACGTTGTTCAGGTAATTTGAAAAAGAAATTAAAGTCTAAAATGATAAATTAAGATGTCCTGTTTGTGTTTTGAAAGTTTTGTATTCTGAAAGTCAGGGTGTTACCCTGTGGTTTTTAGATTTCTATTTTGTTTTGAGGTTAACCATTCTAAACCTATTGATATTTAAAATTTTAAGGTTATCTGACATTTTGCCGTCATTTGCGTAAATAAACTGTAAATTTGCAGTTGATACCGCGACGCTATTTTATATAGACATTTTATGAAATCGTGTTTTACATATCTAATTATGAAACAATTGGATCATCCTTAACTGGGCAGACAGGCAGACCATTTTCAAGTTTGAAAATCCATTATTTCTGTCTAAAATAAGCAATTAAAAAATTTGCATTCAATCATCAAAATACATAGGTACTGAACTTATACTACTTTAAAAGTGTCATAATATATATTATGTATTACTACACTGTATAATTTTAGAATTATGTAAACTAGATTTCAGGAAGTAATTATATAGGCCTATAATATGATAATTCTTTACAAAGAAAGTCATGGTTTTTTTTTGAAATTTTTTTAAACATTTATTGAACACTTATTTTATTATTAAGAAATAAGGTATGTAGAACATGTTTAAAAAAAATTGCAAAAAAGCTGTGACTTACTTTGTAAACAATTACCATATATATATATATATATATATATATATATATATATATATACCGTATATATATATATATATATATTTATATGTGTAGTTTCTTTACCAGGTAGCTCTAAATATAGTTATCGAACCAGACCTGTCTTTACTGAATATACATTAATACATATATAATTACCTATCCAGACCTATTTGCTTTGCACACGTGAACATAAACATCAAGTGATGAGACAATCAATATATTCACAATCAAAGGCATATGAATTACCTTAAACAGATACCTTAACCTAATAAGGTGATGATTTTGTTCTTTTAAATTGTTTATCTTAGACAGAAATAATAGAATTTCATACTTGAAAAGGGTCTTTCCAGCTTAAGGATGATCCAATTGTTTTAATAATGAGGTATGTAAAACACGATTTCATGATATTTTTATATTAAATCTCAATGTGGTATTAACTGGATAATATGATTTTCTTAATGAAGTCTTAAGGCAAGCTTCAATGCATAAATTACCACTAAAACTAGAGGTAGGCCCTAATTGATAAAGAACAGCTATGACCAACTTTTCATCATTAAAACTATTATTACTTTTAAGGTTTTCTATGGTAGTATATATCCCACGTGTTGAGGGGAACATGTTTAGAAGAGAAGGTTTAAGTTACCAATCTACATTTTGTTACCCAAAACTCAGCGAATAGGTTATATATTCAAATAGACTCACAAAATTCAAATCAGGTTTGGCAAATTTGCACATTTTGGCAAACATCATGCTTTATAACTCTGTGAATATGTTGTTAGGTCAGGTTATGTTATATATATATATTTAAATATTATTCCTATAGATGTTCAATGAGCACTGTGGTGAATGTGAACACTATAAAACACTGAGTCCCTACCACAAGTTTGGTACAATAACACAAACACAAATTAAATACTCAGTATTATTTCAGATCCCTCCGATGATGGTAACTTGGTTACCGAAATGTACATTAGGGAATTATAATAACATAAGGCAAATAAATATTTTATTTATTTGTGTTTGTGTTATTGTACCAAACTTGTGGTAGGGGACTCAGTGTTTTATAGTATTAATTCCTATGTTTATCATATGCTTGAAGCTGTAAATTAGTCTTACTTTCTCGACTTTAATCTTGCGCATTTCCTGGTAATTCTGCACAATTACTTGGTCAATCCCAATTTTTTTCATATTTTACTACGGTCATAAGGATGTTCTCAGAAAACAAGAAACATATAATTTAAGGCCCGCAAGGCCATCTGCCGAGCGATAAGAAGGTTCAAAGTCCACGCGATAACAGTGGCTTGCAAGAGACGCGTGGAAGGCCAGTTGTGACAGTACCGTTATATAATTATATATAATGACAGGTTTGGCCAGGTAGCTATATATATAGGCCTATATATATAGCTACCTGGCCAAACCTGTCATTATAGGCCTGTAGAGATGTATGTGAAACTAAAAAAAATAGAAATTACCTCAGTAATCGCCGGGTTCAACGTCCTCATCCAGATGGCAACAAAACGACAAATAGTTTGCTGTGACAAATTATGACTCTCAAACCACGTATTTTTATACTGCGACACGTATTTTTTACACTGAATTTTGACCTTTTTTTTACTACTATTCACTGACTCGATTCTATTCCAACAGTTAAACGCGTGTTTTTCTTCATTTAACGTCATCGACCCGCCACATGTTGGACACACTTTGGTACGTTGCAAAACGCCGTGTTCGTACAAAAAACGTGTTAATTTTTCCTGATCTTCACTTAAAACCGTGAAACTAAGTACCGTGTTCTCACACCCGTCACATAAAAGAGGATTATCGGAGGAACCACTAGCCATAACGATACTGTCACAACTGGCTTTCCGCGCTACTGCTGCAAGCCACTGTTATCGCGTGGACCTTGAACCTTCTTATCGCTCGGCAGATGGCCTTGCGGGCCTTAAATTTTATGTTTCTTGTTTTCTGAGAACGTCCTTATGACCGTAGTAAAATATGAAAAAATTTGGGGTTGACCAAGTAATTGTGCAGAATTACCCATTTCCTATTTATCGACATGCATGCAGTTTCTTTTTAAGTTCTTTTATTCACTGAATTGTGATCTTTAAAAATATGTTTAAAAAATTGGTTGTTACCATGGTCATGTTGTTCTTAACAATTACCAAACTAGATACTCAGAAAAGAAACCTAGGGCTAAATCTAGGCTTGAGCAGTAAAACTAACTAAGACTACAAACTTTATCAGGAAAACCACAAGTTGCAGAACTAATACAAGGAATGATAAACACCAAGTTAAAAAAACACCAGTTTATGTTTTTCATACTTCTTGTGTTCTAGGTTTATCACTTTATAAAAGTAGTTGACTAATACTCTCGAATCATTGTATATTAATTTTTTATTTATAAACAATGGTAAATGTGTGATTAAGTGGTCTATCAATAACTAACTTTATCTTGTCACAAGGCAGACATACGTAGGCCTAGTCACTTTGTGACAACTCGCCAATAGCCAAATATTTCAAATCAATGAAATTTGAAGAATGTCATTCATTCAAAAGTGCAGCAGACGGATAGTGGTACCAAGCGGAGGAAACTGTAACTTTGGTTTGACTGATGACGTCATATGGCCTAAATTAAACAAACATTTTGGAAGAATATAGTGATATCCTACGATTACCAGACTTGAAATAGAATTCAAAATATTCCAAATTATCTCCCATAATTTTATTTTCAAACCCCAAATCAAAATTCAAAGGATAACTAAAGTTATCAATCGTTTAAAGCAGGCTTAATTTCAAAGTCATTCATAAAAGCCTAGATTAAACCGAGCATGTTTCTTAGATTAAACCGAGCATATTTCTTCAAATGCGAGATTATTAATTAACAAGACAACATATCAAAATTCAACCAACACCGGTAGATTCCTCATTAAATTTCCTTTCAGAAATCTCATCCAACCTTATACATAAAAATTCATACAATTCATATCAATTTCGCAAAGCTATCGATGTGGTACAAAAAACGAATACGTTAGTTGGACAATGTGACGTCAGCGATAAGTCACGCCCACTGATGTCATCTCAGTGCATTCTTGTATCTAATTTGAAATGTCATTCGTTTTGTATTAAATATGCAATTTAATAAGTATTTAAATAATTAAATTATTGTAAAAGAAGTAATATCACCGTTTTCGTTAGATAATAAGGAGCTAAAATTGTTATAAAATAATTAGATTATATATAGTAGGATTTAAGAATTGTACTATATTAATGTTAATAAATAACTAATATTAGCATAATTCATTGAGTGCATTTAAGAGGTAATTAAGTGCAGTAATATAGAAGGCACGGCAAAATTGTAAGGGGCTCTAAGCATTACATTTTGGGAATCGGGGCATTGTTAGGTCAGATTTTCAAGGGAGCAGACGTGCATACTTTCACTACTAGACTTATCCAAAATGTGACTTAGCTGGAAGAAGATGGGGCCAGATATGATTCAAAGAACCGAACACTGATTTATTAGAGAAGCACAATTATTATGGAAGACCCAAGAAGGGCATACAATTATAGAAACCTACAAATTGGTGAGACCAACCCATTTTGTATAACCTAACTTGTGAACATTTGTCTTGAAGTCAGTCATCTATTGAACTTTTAATAATTTTAATAATTTTCAAATAATTAATTTCTCTATTGATCCTATATAAAGACATCAGAATTGACTTGATATTTCTTATATAATTTTCTATAAAAATAAAAAGAGTGAAAATTGTTAATATTTTGTGAATGGAAGTGAACTTCTAACTGATTTGACATTTCTTTTAATAATTTCATATAAATAAAAGAAAGACTTTTATTAATATTAGTTGAACTGAAGTGAACTTTTATTTTAAACAAAAGAGACCAAATCTAGACTTGAACAATATAGATTATATAATTTCTTATAATATAAATTTCATGTCATGTCAATTAGGAAAGAGTAGTTATAGATATGTGTATATAATGTGTAAATATTGTAATAATTGTTTGTGAGGTGACTGGGAAGTGCCGGCGAAAACTTTTTATTTTCCCGAGATTAAGAGTTCTCTTACTCATCGTCAGAAAGTAATAACTAATTAATAAAAGTACAGTAATTAATATTATATATATATATATATATATATATATATATTTTTTTAAATATCCAATATTACTAGTTTGAATATCATTGAATAATTGATTAGTTTATCTAGTCAATAAAATAACTTGTTTCGTGATTTTTATAAACATGTCTTATTATTTCAAGAGTTAATTTAAAGATTTAGAATTTTATAGATATTAAAGTATTTCAACTTTTGTGTATTTTATTAAATTCTTATAGGGTATTAAATATGTTCCTAAAAATTCACTTAAGAAACATTTGTGCTAATATCACCTTTGGGATTAATGCTTAAGTTTTTTAATTACTCTCTGTTATTAATAAATAGTTTATTGTTGAAAATGATTGGATTGACACAAACCTTCTAATAAAAATATTACAAAGCCAAGTAAATAATCATTTATAATTATTTTTAAGTCTATATTAAATAGCATTTATAGGCTTATAAAAATTTCAATAGTCCGATTATATTGCAAGGCTTTTATTTATCTCTATACAGTAGAGCATATACTCCCTGATATGCTGACTAAAGATACAGAAAGTAAATAAGGGACCAAGCATTGTAGTGTCTGCTTTCTGGAGCAGGTGTGCACCAGAATTAATTGATAGACTTTGTTATTGTTTCTCACTCTGTTCTTTTCCATTAATTATGCTTACATTAGAAATAGCCTATTCTTTATTTCTAAATATAAAATGAAAATTATTATAAAACAAAAATGCATGTGAATCAATCCTTTCTTAGACATTAAGTGCTTTTAAAGACATAGTAAGTTATTGTTCAACTAGTTATGAGTGTTCAAATATTCATACTATTATTGCGTTTCAAATGAAAAGACCCTCTTACTTCATGGTTATTTTCAAAATCAAATACATTAAATAATTCTGAGGGGTTAATTTGTATCTCTTGATTTTTCTTCAGGAAATTAGGGGTTTGTGAAGTTTGTGCCAGTCAAGATGCAAAGTACACATGCCCAAGGTGTGAAGTCAGAACTTGTAGTCTGTCATGTGTAAAAATTCACAAGAAAGAGCTAGATTGTGACGGTCAACGGGATAGAGTTAAATTTAAATCTGTTCAACAATTAGGAAATTTAGACCTTCAAAATGGTAAGCTTTACATTACTAGATAATTCTGATCAAAGATTTGTCTACCTATTTACAATTTGTCAAATCTTTTTTTTTTTTTCGTTAGATTAAAACAGAAAAGTTGTATGATAACTATGAAATAATTTGTTTATTTTATAAAAAATGTGTTTGCCATCTAACAAAAATTAATAAAATTTTTAATTTAATATGAATTTTGGTGACATCATCTTCAATTACTGAAGCAAATAAAAAATGTATAGATTAATTACTTAAAAGGCTCGGACAGATTTAAAGGTACCTTTACCTACCTTAATTTGTCCTAGAAGCTCAATTTCCTTTGTGTAGGTTATAAGCCCTATACTACTATGTTTTAAAGATTTATTAGTAAGTACAACAAACTCGTGCATATACAATACAAATATAATATACATTTTTATTTGAACATTGTAGCCTACAGATTAGTGAACACACACATATATATATATATATATATATATTATTTCTACAGTTTACCTATCAGTACTTCGTTATGACAGTAATGCCATTTTCTTCTTGTGATTACTGCAATGATGTCAGGCTCATTTGACCATTATCAGATCCACAATTAAGTCGGCATGTACATTATGCCAAATGGAGGTTGTTGAGTAGTTTAAAAGTTGATCCATACAAATACAAAATATAAAGTACCTAGCTTATTTTACTAAACTCATTTAAATTGCACTAACAGAACATGGAGAGCAAGGGTGACGAATTCTGTACACTATAACAACTTAAAAATGAGAGAATATATATAATCACCTGGCTAAACTTTTCGTAAAGTTTATTGAACTTAATAATTTGCTTACCTTAATATGTTGGGCGATATAATTTCTATGAAGAAATTGTGTAATCTTATTTCTGGTGAATGATTTTACTTAAACATACATTCGCTAAGTATTGATGAAAATGTTCTTGCGTGACGCCATATTTATGTATGTGGTCTCTAATATACCTCCATATACGTTCAATTGTATTGGTATGAGCCCCGGTGACAGGATCTTTAAAATTTTTGCTATGGTTGATGGTTATGTGTGTGAAATGAATGGTATGAGGAGAGAGTATTGTACACTCGCCAACAGTCTGTTATTATCGTCAAACCAGGTTTCACCCATTTTCTTATAAGGGATATTAGAGTTCGCCTATTGCGTTTTTTGACAGGTATTAAAAACGATTAATCTCAATTTCTTAGGATACTGCTAAGTACTCAGTTGCCCTTGACTAAGAGGCCACGATTGTATTTTCTTTTGCCAAATTTTGACCTCCTATTTGGACTGAATTGCTAATTGTATCATTTATATATACTTCTCTTACAAATGAATACCAGTCAACAATTGTCTTGGATAATAGGCCTAGGTGAGTTCGTATAAAGATTGACGAGGAGAATTTAAAATTATCAATGAAATAAGTTGAAATAGAGTAACGTTACCTAATTTTGATTTGGCAATAAATGACCCACTTTTAGCAGAACGTTTCCAATTACATCGTTGTGGTATTTGTTTCCTTAACCTAATCCTTTTGTAACACTGAAAAACCCATGATTTCATTTCAATAGTATTTTCACAAATTTCAAAAACTGTTTCTTTATTTATTATTTTATGTCGCAAATAGAAATTGCGTACGTCTATATCTTCAAATTTTGCAAAGTCAATCAATAATAAATTACAGCCTTGACATTATACACCAATTGCGTACTTGCGTTACACTTGTTACATACTATATTTGAGTATTATATTGACATAGATTGAAAGCATATCATGTGATCTGTGATGTCAGATATAAACATTGAAATTTCTTTCGTAACATATGAGACGTAAATGTGAACATTTGCCATTATCTCTAACCTAAAAATACATTGATTTCATAGTTTTTTTATTGTGAGTTTTCAGTGAAAAATAATGATCTACGCAAGGAAAACAATATTTATTCTTAAGAAGTAAGGTATCTAGTAGACGATAAAAAATTTAAAAATCTGGAAAATAAAGTGCTACCTAGTAAACAATTACCATAATTTCTTCAGGATGTAACGCATAACATTGAGTTTTTAGTGATTGCATTTAAGGTCCATTGATCAATTTAGCTATTTTCAAATTTTTATTTTCTGTTTAATGAAATGTAAAAGATTCACTAATGTGTACTTCATCAAAGTTAATCTAAACCAGTTATGATCAAATGTTTGAAGTCTGTAAAACAGAGATCTGTATGGATATTTGCTCATATAACTCATAAGCTTAATAATGGATATTGTGAAAAGATCTTTACTTCTAAATAGATTAAGTAAACATAACCTAAATCTAAAATATGATAATTTCCTTTAAATTATTAATAATTTTAGTACTTATATTTTGAAACACATCATGTTAAAATTACATTGTTATGTTTTTTGTAGATTATATGTTACTAGAGGAGATGTCTCGCAATGTAGCTGTACTTCAGAAGGATCCATTAAAACGGTACTCACGTAGAAATGTTCAATTGCCTGTAGTAAGTAAAAGAATTACTGACAACAACAAAATAAATTATAGGCTATATATGAAGTGAAACTGAGTAGTTTTGTGGCCACAACAAGCTTAATATAAGGGATCTTAAACATCTTAAACAACAATACTTATTGGAAAAATATTACATAGATTTTTATTTGTAATTGGAGCAGATCTTTTACACGCAAATTTTTCAATAATTCCTCTCACCCAAATTGTAAAACGATGTTATAAATAAATAAATATGAAAATGAAAATAAAAGTAAAACCATATTTTAACTTAGCCAAACATCAGCATAACTGAAAATTATGTAATTAACCTTCACAACTATTTCAAGTCATATTTAGTCCGACAAAGAGTATGGCACAACACAAAATTAATTCACCATTACACAAAAACACTGCATCGATAGATAACAACAACTACATTGTGAAATAATTTCTAGTTCCTAACACATACACTCTGCAAATTCGTAAAAAAAAAAACCTCACTTTTGTAAAGACATTAGATTCCCAATTATCCATGGTGTTGAGTGGCATGGCCATCGCAGATAACTAAAATCATGTATAATTAGGAAAAAAAAGCTTAAAAGGTGGTACAGTATACATAATTAACAAAAACTCGAATTTGTGATACACAGTGAGCTTCAATGTATATGTACATGCTTCAAATTAACTATATTCAAACATGAAGAATAACTAACATTTGCGAAAACTAATACTAGGCTGTGAAAATTTTAAAAATATAATAAGGATACTGTTTTACTTACAGGTCAAGCCATTTTAGAATAATCAGTCACTTGTTTTTGCTTCTTTATGAGAGAACACTTTTTTTTAATTCTAGATTTCCCTTTTTTTTCAGCTAGTAAAGGTATTGCTTTAGGTATTTTAGCACTTCAACATTTTGTAGTGCCGCTACTTGAGTGACCCGCGTCTGCTGTAAACTCCCCGTCTTCCTCGTTTTTCTTTTCATTCATCCCTCAACATTTTCCAATGGTTTATTTTTCTGTAGGGTGCTCAAATCCAGGGTAATTATCTTCACAGTTTAACCACTCTTTGAGGTTGTTATCGTCAACATTTTCACCATTGGCAACTGACTTTATTAAAGTCACTAAGGTAGACACAGGATCTTCCTGTTGTTGTATATTTTTTTTTATTACACTTATAGTTTGTTGTTCTTCTTTCTCTTCTACTTTGTTTGGAAGACGTTATCTCCATGATGTCATAACAGTTAGACAGAATCCCAATTTCATAAACTAAGACGCAATTTCATAAATGTAGTTTAGAATTGTGAATTTTTCCAAAATTCTGTTAGATTACAATAATTTTTGTTCTATAGATCCTCTTCATTGTTGCTATGATGCCTTGATCCATAGAATGTCTCTTGTCTCATAATAAGTACCGTGTTTCACCTGAGTTGCCCTTTGCTCGAGATCAATACTATCCCTCTTAGTCCATATGAAAGAATGTCTCTTGTCCCTTAAGTACTGTGTTTCACCTGAGTTGCCCTCTGCCTGAGGTCAATACTATCCCTCCTAGTTCGTATGAAAGAATGTCTCTTGTCCCGTAATAAGTACTGTGGATTCACCAGAGTTGCCCTCTGCCTGAGGTCAATACTATCCCTCCTAGTTCATATGAAAGAATGTCTCTTGTCCCGTAATAAGTACTGTGATTCACCTGAGTTGCCCTCTGCCTGAGGTCAATACTATCCCTCCTAGTTCATATGAAAGAATGTCTCTTGTCCCGTAATAAGTACTGTGATTCACCTGAGTTGCCCTCTGCCTGAGGTCAATACTATCCCTCCTAGTTCATATGAAAGAATGTCTCTTGTCCCGTAATAAGTAGGGGAAACTAGGGATCCTTGACCCATAGGGATACTTGACCCAATGCAATTTCCCTGACTGTGGGATATTTTGGGGAGGCAACAGTTGCATCATTACACAGCCTACAATGAGTATGAAATTAGAGGGAAACTTCCACTTCATTGTCTGTTGTTGTTTAGAAGCTAAAAGAAGAAGATTGAATCAGTCCTGTGAAAGTAAATTTTTAGTTTTTTGGTTTACAATTTTTCCATTTTTTTTCATTCAAGATAAATTAATTGTTATACTTCCTTTTAATTAAGTGTATCTTAGACTATAAGGTCTTATGGTTAGAAATGTAAGATTTAAATAAATAACTTAATAAATTAGGTTTTTTTAAAACAATAGCATCTAGGGATGTTTGACCCAGGCTATCTTGGGATACATGACCTAGCTTTTCCACAATCCTTACCCCAGTCAACATTACAAGTGGCTTCAAAAAAACTGGGATGTGGCCTTATGATAGTAATATCTTTACCGAGGCTGATTTTCTATGTTCTTACATTACTGATAGACCTGAGGAAGAAGGACCTAACTCTACATCCCACAGAAACGTACTCATGATCACTGATGAAAATGAGATGCCAGACTTGAACAAAATATCAGATTTAACTAAAGAATCTTCGTGTTTTGATCAGCCTAGCACATCAAGTGCCTGTTTAGATAACCCATCAAGTGATTATACCATTTTATTTGAAAAGCCAAGTTCGTCAAAGGGGTTTGTCGTGAGCCCAGAACTCATTCTCCCTTATCCAAAAGCATGCCAAAGAAAAACTAAAAATAACAAGGAAAAAAAAGGAAAACAGGTTTGTTTTCAAAATGATAGAGTTACAGGTTTCATATTCAAACACAAATTTCCATATGTAGTTGAATAGGACAAAGACAAACATTGGCTACTTGTTATCAAATTTCCATGGTTTTACTTCAAAATCTGTATATTATTGCCTTAACATGATTCACTTAAATATTTCATACTTTCACTACCAAAATGTTAATTATTGCAGAAATAAATGAGTTGAAAATGTATAATTGATGTTTTTATTAAAAATTACATTTATTTTAGTATTATATATATAAGGGGTCAAGTATCCCAAAGGGGTGGGTCAAGTATCCCTAGGCATAGGGATACTTGACCTAAATTCAAATTATTAGTAAATAATTTACCATGACAATGTTTAGCTTCTTTTCTCCATAAGCAATGTTGCAATACATATATAACACTTCAAACTAACTATTTAAAAAATAATTGCAAACAATTATCAACATTTAAAAAAAATAAAAATAAAAAACCAAAATTTGGGCCAAGTATCCCTAGTTTCCCCTACTGTGATTCACCTGAGTTGCCCTCTGCCTGAGGTCAATACTATCCCTCCTAGTTCATATGAAAGAATGTCTCTTGTCCCGTAATAAGTACTGTGGATTCACCAGAGTTGCCCTCTGCCTGAGGTCAATACTATCCCTCCTAGTCCATATGAAAGAATGTGTCTTGTCTCGTAATAAATAAGTAATGTGTTTCACCTGAATTGCTCTCTGCCTGAGGTAAATACTATCCCTCCAAGTCCATATGAAAGAATGTCTCTTGTCTCGTGATAAGTATTGTGTTTCACCTGAATTGCCCTCTGCCTGAGATCAATACTATCCCTCCTAGTCCATATGAAAGAATATCTCTTGTCCCATGATAAGTACTGTGTTTCACCTGAGTTGCCCTCTGCCTGAGGTCACTACTATCCTTCCAAGTTCATATGAAAGAATGTCTCTTGTCTCGTAATAAGTACTGTGTTTCACCTGATATACATTCACCGTTGGAAAGCTAATGTTCCGTAGATGCATAATCATGTAAAAAAAAATACCACAAAAGTTATAAATAATATTCCAAAAATTGGTGAAGTTCGTATATTTTTGATGCGTAAAATCATAAATTTCAACTCTGCGGTTTTTAGTAAACGCGACGCCATTTTTCCCCATTTGATTACAAATCTGTTTTTCTGTCAAACGGGTTGACCAAAACACTGTTCTATAGATCACATCTTTCTCTTTCAAACTGTAGATTACAAATTTTTCTGCGTCTCACAGATCCAGAGATATTTCTACTTGACCATAGAAGAAACCTGACGGCACGAAATTCAATTGGCATTCGGTGCAGTTAACGAAATCACATAATCGATTACTTAATTGAATTTTTGTAATCAAACTTTATAGTATGTTGTAGAGGAAATTTCATTCTTCAAGTTGGTACCACTTGATATAGGCAAATACGTACTTAGAAGGTTTTGTTTTGATCTCGAAACATAGCAATTGTGTGACGTAAATATTGTAATATTTTGCGTGGCGCATATTGTTTTGGGGTTAGATATTTGTTATTTTGAAGGTTTGTTTATACAAATTGTATATAAATTGTGTATACAAGTTACAATATATGTGTTTTTATTTCTAAAGTTTGTTTTTGAGTGAATTTCTAGTTTGTGAAGGGTTTATATTTGGGATAACCTAAGACGTATGTTGCGAATTTAGCCTATATGCAAATTTTCTTATATTTAGTGTTTTATTTGATTATACAAGTGTATATGTGTGTTATTCTTTATAAAGTTTATTGTTTTAGTGAAATCTAGTGATTTTGTCTTAGGCCTAGCTTTAGAAAGTTACTAATTACGCCTAAATTGTCGAGGTGTCCAACCTAACCTCAACCGTCAGAGTATCACTTTTTAGGGGAAATCGTTATTTTTATTTTGAAAATGTAAGAAATTATAATTTTTTTCCCCTAAATATATTCACAATTATATCACAAACCTTTAGTAATCATTGAAAAAAATCAAAACAATCTATTTGTATGGTGTAATTAACGATATCTGTAAAATTATTCTCTTTTTACCCTCTGATTTTTTGGTATTTGACCAAAAAACTCCAAATGTGATACATCTAACATTTTTTTTCACTACACACCTAGATTCTATGCACCTTTCTGAACATTATGATATATAGAACTTTTGTATAAAATATATATTACTGTTTGGTAAATTGTTGAAAATAAAATGACCAATGTCCCAATTTTCAAAAAATAATTTTTTAAATTTTGAAAATGTAACAATTTCCCCCCCCCCTCCCCTAAATATATTCACAAATAATACACAAAAATTGTGTATATCTTAGAAAAAGGTAGTAAGCTATTGATTTTGGATGATAGGCTACAGGTTTTTCTGAAAAATGATAACATCATTTTTTGACATGTAACATACTTATTCAAAAACCGTTTAAAAAAAAAAAAAAAAATTATTACATAGATGAATTCTATGCATTTTTCTGAGAAAAATGATGTCTTATAAGTTAGGTTTTGTATAAAAATAATATATTTTATTAATTTTTAAACAAACGAAGAATTGTCAAGAAAATTAACATGCGCCATTTGAAGGGTTAAAGGTTGCTAAATCACTCCAAATCATTGTTCGCTTCCATTTAACATCAACTCTGGGGGGAAAACCTATGGTCAGGATAATCTGGCTATGCAAATCATATACTAACTGTGTTATTATGAATAGACCTTATTTTTCAGATCAACATACAGTAGAACTCCAATTATCCGGATCAGATTGAGAAAAATAAAAAATCGTCTTTTTAAAATCATATCGTCCTGCAAGCAATGAATATGCAGGAATTGCACACAGTAGTTGACTCTTCTAACTGGGAACATAGTGTAGCAATAGTGGAGGGCGTGGGGGGCGATGACACACTGCTTCGCCACCCTGCTACTATCACTCACTACAGTCTATTAATAGTCAGTCAGCCAGTGCTTCTTCAACCTGCCGGGTGAATTGATATGTTGACTCTTTCGTGTTCCTTAGTGTTTTGATTATTGTGTGCAGTACTATGATAAGTTCTAAGAGGAAAAGTGTGGTGTTATCGTTGGCCGATAAAATTAAAATTATCGAACAGTTGGACAAAAGTGTCTCGGGTAAACATTTAGCCGAGGTGTACAAAGTGGGAACATCAACAATATCGGACATTAAAAAAAAAAAAAAAATCCTTCATTGTAAACTTTGTATCTGTCCTCGAGAATGAAAATGGAAATTCATCAAGGAAGTCTATGAAAACAGCAGAGAATAAAGAACTGAAAGAAGTGGTGTTTTAAGTGGTTCTTGCAGCAGCGAAAAATGGGGAACCCTCTTTCAGGCCCGATTATTTGTGAAAAAGCCATGTTTTTTTCCGAGAAAATGAACAGTGTGGGTTCATTTATAGCGAGTAATGGGTGGCTACGAAATTTTAAAGCCAGACACGGAATCCGGGAGTTGGACTTAAGTGGAGAGAAGCTTTCAGCAGACCCTTAAGCTGCTGAAAACTTCGTTGAAACTTTAAAAATTGAATTTCCTTTTTATGACCCTGAGTTTGTATACAATGCAGATGAAACTGGCCTAAATTGGATTCTTGCCAAAAACAATGTTGGGTTCCAAAAGAGAATCAAGTGCTTCTGGTCACAAAGATCGTGTGACTACCCTTAATAGGAACCGGAAGACAAGGACTTCACTACCAAGCCCGACGAGGGGCCGACTGCGAGTGAGGCATTCGCAGGCCTAGACACCACGCTTAAATGGATGGAGCGGCAACCAGAGTGTGACCACCTGAAAACTGCTCACCGTCAAACGGATGCGAGACTTGGCGGCGCGGAATCGATGTAAGGTAGCAAAACAGCTGACCCTGCCTGGTATGTTAAAAAAATAATGTATTTTACTGTGATTTAGTATTGTTTGTCAATATTACGTAATGTAAACATTGTCTTATCATAATAAATACTGTAAATGTTCTCTATTAGGTTTTTTTAAAGGTTTTTTTCCCTTAAAACGGCCTGGAGAAAAATCCAATTACTGTATTCGGATTTTTGATTTTCCGGATCAGGTTCGGTCCCAATTAATTACATCTAGATAGGAACATATATAATTACTTTAACAAATTTTGTTTTTTCAGCAATTGTTTAAGCTTCAAAGGGCAGCAACAATGCGTGAAACAACTCTTCAGTTCCTACCTCAGCATTTTACTCGGCATAAAGTAAACTCTACGTACCTTAACTGGAAAACTCAGGAACTGTTTTGGAGAATAGAGTGGGTTTTTCCACAAGCTGATAATTTCACCATATTTAATTCCAAGTAATTATTCTTATATACATAAAAAATTTAATGTAGGCTAATATTTAATTAATTTTAATGTAACAGCAGATATTTTTTGTTGAAAGTCCATATTCAAGGATAAAATAAAGCAATAAAGCTTATAGTTTCAAAATATCTTAATATTGAAAAAATTATGTAGTACCATCTTTATGTTTATGATAATTTTCCTGTTATGGTATTCCTACTACCTTGAAAATTCCAGCCTCTATCATGTATTACAAATCTTGTCTGTCTGTTGTTTTTCTCCTACAAATCTCTACTTGACATTTTCCTTGTACAATATACATATATATTTAATTAATTTAATTATGCGTTTTACTCTCAATGGTTAATGAATACACACAAGTAGAGTTTTCAAAGTAAACAATCAAATTAATATTAATTTATTATATCAAAAACAATATTAAACTCAGGATAGGTAACGTGCCGACTTTATCCAGTCTCCTGATCGTAATGATTGAAATTCTCAACCAAATATTAGATTAAATTTCGATTATGAAAAAATAAATTTGAAAAATTTGTTTTGGAAATCAGAAAGTTTGAAATATTTTGGATAGATCTCACCAATTTGTCGTATTGTTAATTTGGAGTTCTGGTATTCTTAGCACTTATATCCTCTCGTCAAGCACAAAAAACTATACTTTCTTTCACTTTTCACAATTGAAAATTCAAATTTTGTAGTCCGTCGCTGTATGCGTCTTCGATGTTAAAACTGGACTGTTCAAAGGACGCTTCTTCTTACTTGGCTTCTTTTCCAAAATTTTATAAGGTGGCGTATTGGGGTTCACTTATCTTAATACACGGTATGAAACGAATTCGTTGTCATAATTTTGATAGGTTTTTATTTAATCCGAAAGATATGTAAAGATTTTTATATTATAATCATTTTTATTTTTATTTTGTACGATCTCGTAATATAATTATTTCTCTATATTCCTTATAACTAAAATCTTATTTCTAAAATTTTTACATTGAATACTTTAAATTCTTCTGTTTCATGATAATATTTCTATGTTTTATGACTGTTTAGAATAAGATATGACTTATAAGGAATATTTTTTGTGTTGTTTTATTGTTGGGTTTAAGAATAGCCTACTTAATTGTTTAGGGTAAAATTATTGTATTTTATTTTTTTGTTTTTGTTTTTTTTGTGTTAACTAAGATATATATTTTCTATTTTGGCATAATTAATATTATTTATATATTTAAAAAAAAAAAATTGTTTGTCCTGTATAAATAATAAGTAGCCTTTGTCTTTTGTTGTTTCTTCCATGTTGAGAGATGTAATTTTAACAAAGTTCGGTGAATCATCAAATGTAATCGATCAGCCGCCACCTTTATCTCTAGCTCTTGTCATAGATTCTAAGTTTCATGTGTATCACCCCAAACAGGTTTTTTTTTATAAACCTCGGGGTCAGACTTTATTAGTCTTAAGTTTGTTAAGTGTGTAATCTGAACATGTATATGTATATAGTGACTAATAAAGATATTTCATTCATTCAATACGTTTGTTAAAAATCGATATCTTTTGTCCTAGCCAATGAGTTTGCGTTATCTTCCGTGACGTCATTCGCTCCGCCCTGGTTGTCTGACGTATGGTAGGCGTGGCCTTCTATCTTCATGGTTGCTATATCAGCGATATTACATTTCGTTATATTTGTAAATATTATTCGATTTTATAATTTTGTAATTTTGTAAAATTATGGAATGTTGCATTTGTGAGTATAAAGTATGCATGTTATGCAAACACAAAAACTAATTTTTAACCCACCTTTCTTATTGTTCTCTAGATTGTCTACCTTTTTCTGGTGTGTTCTCAATGTTTCGTTATTCAATGTTATTCACATTTTTTTATATCTAAGATAAAGAAAAATCATACAGATACAATGTGCCAGCATTTTTACTGTATAATTTGATGCAAAGTTTACAACTAGGTTATCCTTTCCATGATTCGTTGAGGCAATGTCATGACTATTCCTTTTGTTATAACTAACAGGAAAGCAGCAATTTATTCCTATAAATTAAACTTTTTTCTCTCTCATCCATTATGACAGTGAATTAAATACATTACAACCTCGTTAAGTCGGACCAGCCGGGACCGCGGCCGATCCGACATAACGAAAATCCGTGTTAGCTGGAGAAAGAGCAGAAAACACAAAAAAATGAAATTATACATACTGTACTTACAATAATTTCCTTTATTACAGAGAAAAACACTTTAAAAATATTTACTCATCACAATAAATATCACAACAAACACATCTGTGGACTGTACAGGTATGTCTACTTTTTAGAGAATAAGCTTGTAAGTTTCTGTTGTGTCAGCTTCGAGTAACGTTTACATGCCGCACGGTCGCGCATCTGTTTCAACATGAGAAGCTCAGCCGGTGAGTCTCGTTCGGATGCTTAAAATACACCATCAATTCATCCAAGTAAGATGTGGGGCAACCGGCAAAGCGCGCCAATCACCTGGGTGACAATGACTTACCACGCCAGCATGCAGCACTACAGTTAGGCATCAGATGCACGGCAAACAAAGTTTGTTGCGTGTACTCGGCGTAAACACGTTCACCGTGAAATACGCTACTATTATGCGCTCGTATAAAGCAATAGCGCTACCAAAAAGTATATTTTATATTAATTTATATTTATGTTTATTTATTGCAAACCGGTCTGGGTTACCCGGAGATCCGACTTAACAAAGTTGTACTGTATTGCGAGATCAATTATTTTTACTACATGAATTCATATTAATTTGTGTCTTAAGTGTATGTAAGTATATGAATGATTTGTGCACAATTGTTTGATTGGTTCTATATTTTTTCAGAGTACTAGATACTCTCAGGATTGCCACTATTCTAGAAGAACACTTACAGTCTGAAGATACCAAACAGCTGCTGTTTTACCAATCAGCTGGACATGCGGGGATAATACTTTTACTTAAAGCTGAACGTATTCCAGGAGGCAAAAGGTAAATCACAAAGATATTTAATAATAAAATGCAGTTCAATCGAACAGTAGTTCACAGTACAACCACCCTTTTGTATTGTTCAACACAAGAGCTGATATACAACATCACAGCCACCTAATTGTTTGTGTTTTGTTTTATGATACAAAGGTAAAGGGTTTTTTAAACAGGCTTTAAAAAGGGCTGGGATTTAATATTGTGTGGATGTAATTTTGCACCAGAGTAACAAAATACAACTCCATTTCCTAGGTGTAAATGTTGCAAAGAATATTCTTTCAGTAATTCCGGCCCTAAGTTGTTATACGACTATCACAATGTACTTCCTTGTGGGCAGTATTTCATATTCTGTGTTGATGTGTCTTAACAGTTTCTATTTCTTGGTCACAAAGTTTTCAGATGGGATCATAAATTTTTATGCCCGTCTATTACATATGCTTCTTTAAGTAATTTTACCCTGATAGAAGTCCTACCATGTCTAACCTTTTAAACCGGAGTAGTTTCTTTTATAACATTCTCTGAAGGTAATTTAAACAGTGTTTTGCAAAGAAAAGAAACTGCATTGAAATTTTAAGTCCTGGATTTCTTCACTTCTTTACAGCAGCTTTCACAAATCTATATTAAATTCCATATGCTAGTTGAAGGCCATGTTTACTATAGAGTTTATAGATGCTTTCCTGGCAAGTTTATCCACCTTCTTTGATGCCTCAGTGCCTTAGAACCCATTTAAGTATTACCTTGTTATATCTTTCCAGTTTTACAAGGTTTTTTCTACACTCTCTAACTAGGAACAATCTCATTTTATAAGCTGTAATAGCTTTTTAAAGCAGCCATTAAATATGAAAAATTATTTACCCTTTTATTTTCTTGTATTCAAGATTTGCAATCACTTCAGCATGGAAAACAGTGATGAGCTTCCTTAAACTGAATCGTTAGTCTTCACCAGATATACCATCCCCCCCCCCTTCATTTGTTAACCTTCTGTGTACTAGGGCTTCAGAATTATATTTCTTTGGTCCAATTTAAAACAGTTTCAAAAGATTTCTCGAAGTTTTAGATGGAAATGGTATGATCGGACCTCATCCATTAGGTCATCTATTGCATCCTTTTATTTTTTATTTTTAAGTATTCAGTTTGCATGTTTAGATAAGCCAGTTTTATCTTCTCATTCTAATCTATATGATCTCATTTTTGCTTTTGCCCTAATATACACATTAAATGAGGGAAAATTTAGAATAGTTGTCAGCACTAACATGAGTACACTCCTTGAAGCTCCTGAAATATATTTGAGCGGTCTTTGTACCCTGGGTATTTTTTGAGCAATTAGTCATTGCATGGTATAAGAACACCACACAGCTGCATCATATGTATTGACATTCCATAGTGTATAGCCTTCCAGACCAAAGGATAACCACACAGATCTTTTTCATCACCATTAGGTAAACTTAACAAATGATGATTTTGATACACTTTGAGGAGAAAAACGATCTGCTAGATGTTTCAAAACTTTTGGTTTAAAAATAAATCCACAATATTATTTTTTCTCAACCAGAGTGCCGATCTTAGGACTTGTTGTAAAGAAGATCAGAGTAGGAAGATTGTATCCATAGATTGTAGGATACATGTTAAGACATTAGGTACAGGGCCTGATGAGGTTAGGGGAAGTGGAGTCATTCGGTTGAATATAAAATAGCTTCAGGTGATGATTAGCATATTAATAGGTGTGTATAGTATTATCCATATTTTGATGTATGCGAGACACCTGCACATCATTTATTGAAAGTTTGCTCAGGTTATGAGCGCATCCAGTGGGAGGTGTTTGGAACTAAGATTAATAGTTCTCACTTAATATATTTAATAGTAGACCTAGATTACTCCTATGTTAAAATTTACTCCTTTTTTATTACAATTAACAATTAATAATAATATTTTTTTAATTTTTTTTTTTTTTTAATTTAGCATTGTAAGTTAACATATATTAACAAATTTCAAGCATAATGTGGGAAATTGTCCTGGGGGTGGTTAACTAATGGTATAAACACACATCTCCTTTATAATTGTCTGGATTAACAGAGTTGCTAAAAACTGTAAACTTTTTATAATGTACCAAATCCCATCTTAAAATTATCATACAAAAACAATCATGGCCTACCATTAGTAAGTCATACCTAACCTATTGTAAACTAATGTTCAGATGAATTTAGCCAAATAATTATAAAAATTGTTACCAAAACTTTAGAAAATATAAATTTACCAAAAAGTAGAAACCAACAAATGTAGTAAACACCATATTTAAAAAATATTTATAAACTGTTAGCAATGAATGTGCAAAGTAGGCCTAACCTACAAATAGGCTAAATGAAAATCGTATGCCAAGATTAATAGAAACAAAACACTTTTATTAAAAACCATTCTAATCGAATACATGTAGAAATATATGTTTAGTTAACTTAATAAGAGAAGTAAAGTTCAGAATATCAGCAAAGCACCTGTAAACAATCACTATGTATTGGAAACACTCAATCCAAATCCAGGTCACGTCATTATTTACAAAACACCGATTCCAAAAACAAACTGTCTCAGAATTATATTCACTAATAGATATGTAACACAATATTATCTGTCACAGTTAGTATTATATAAACTTGTAAAATCACAATAGAATAAGAGTTCACTAAACTTTTAAATAGAAATATGATATTGTAAATAAATAGTTGTAGACTTGAACAGCTGTTAGATTATATTTAGAAAAAGCCATCTTGCAAATTCGCGGAATAGTACATAAACAATCTATTACTTTCAAATATCAATTTTCAAATATTTGTAAGTTAAAATAAATTTTAATTGAACCATGATCTCAAAATTGAAACAAAACTATAAGATACTAAAGTGCACTTAACTGTCTACATAAATGTGTTTAAATATCGTAAATGTTGATGGAAAGCGTAAGAAATAGATCCTTCAACCAATGAACGTACGAGTCCAGAAGGTTTACAAAAACAACGAGACCACGTGACAACAATCGACCAATCACAAGAGGAAGATGGCGTGGAACAAAATTGAATATGCAAGTCCCGGGAGGTATGAAGAAGCCGGGAAACGTAAGCGTCAGTTTTTGGAGAGAGACGCATCCAGACAGCCATACGATGAAGTAGTGCATTTAGCGTGTGTGAATATTTTTTATAGTTTCGTCGGTAAAATGAAGTGAACGTTACCTAAAAATGTGCAAATGGTAGTATAAACTTAATTAAATAAGAAAACAGTCATAAATATAAAAGAATCCAAGTTTTAAAACAATTACAAGAGGCAAATTTAAAACTAGCTTAAATTCAAATTTGTTTTGAGATCACCATTTTTAATTTAGTTCTTTTTTTTTTTAAATTAATTTCTTTTAATCAAAATAGAGATGCGATTAGTGGATAATTTAAATCAGTCAGCACGAGTTCCCTACCCGAGATAAAATATAGACTATGCAAAATGTTATTTTAAATTGCAGAACTGTATAAATTTGTGTTTAACTATTGTGATATATAATATTGAATTTCTATTGCTCCAAGAATGAGTTAAGTCGAGGCATAATAATTAAAAAGACTATAAAATATATATGACCATTCAAATGTTAATTTATCATCTAGGAATAAAACCAAATCATGATTAATGTTAAAATGTTTGTGTTGAGCAATTTATTGACTAGTGTAAAGAAATTTAATTAATAATCTGAAAATTGAAACAGAATGATAAATGCAATTTTCTTAATTCTCTTCCAAACATATTATTATATTTGTTATAAATTGGCAAATTGTTATAAATGAGGCAAAGACACCAAGATATAATTTTTAAATTAATTTCTACAATAAAATATTAAAATAAAATTGTTATATTTTATTATATAACCTAAACTTTTTTTAAATCATTAATAATCTACGGTACCTAATAGCCTGAATTTCAATTGAAAATAGATAGGTAATGAGTAGGTTTTAGAACATTTTTCAATAATACCCTTTTCATGTAGTTGAGGATTTTTGTATTGAATAGCTTAAAATAAATGAAAAGTAAACGAAACTAGTTTAGCATACATGGTGATCATTGTTTTGTAGTGTTACGTGTTATTTAATAAATTTTAACCTTACCTTTGTCCATGGCACTTACTGGTACATTACTGAAGAGATTATTGTAAAATTAATCAAATCATACAAGACGATTAGTTAAGTTGATTGATGGTCATAATATCCAACAGTAAGTTTTTCAACCATTTTTATATGAAGATCCTAAATAACCTGTAATAAAGCTCGAATACTTTAGCGACAGGGTTTGAAGAGAACAAGAGACTTAATAGGAAATATGAAAGAGAAGCCAGCTAGGTCCCACAGGATTTCCACGCCCTTAGCTTGTTGATCTGCATATATTGATACCAAGGTTAAGGTTGTCAATAATCCAATAATTTCATAAATGAAAATTCACAACCTATTATATCAATCTATAAGCTGAGTTTTTTCTTGTTGTTATTTTAGAGAAATATACTTTGTACCACCATAAGTAGAATTTAAATTTACACTTTTAACTATTTTTTTTTTTACTTTGGTTGCCAAAATATGAGCAAAAAAAATATTAAAAACTGTTTTGAGGCGGTTTGTCATAGTAAATTTGTCCCAGACATACCAGTAAGCAAAATTATATGCAATTTTATTAAAATGTATGCCAGAGTGTTTTAAATGAAAGGATGGTCTTCTGGTGATTATGGCTACAATATAGCTTATTCTTATAATAAAAATACATTAACAATTGTAGGCAAATACAAATTAAAATGTAATTTAATATTGCAGCTTTTACGAATTGGATCCTTCATTAAGCATTCAAGAAAACCTTCAAGGCAAAGTGATTGTAGAGTTCCCTATTATATTTGTTATTCTTAAAGACCACAAAGACATGTACGATGTTATTGATCCAGGTAAGTTTTAATTTTAATATTACTAGATACTTACATATAAGTTAATTGTTTTTGTTTTTAACAAAGAAAAATATTTAGAAATATTGTCTACATATACAGATGTTCTCATGAAATGTCTTCCTTTCTGGCTATAACCCAAATGGCTGATTCAATTTTTTATTTCTGTTGAAAGTCAAAAACTTCATTAAATTGAAATGTTTACTTTACAAAGTATATTGAATAAATTGAATTCATGAAAATATTTTAGAAAGTTTTTGATGTTGACAAATATTGTGCCTAATATAAGATGACCCGGCATCTTCATGGTCAGTTCAAGTATATTATATTGTAGTCCCCATGACGATGAAGGGTTAATTTTTTTTTTTTTAATTGTAAATTATACATTTAAAACCAATATAAATACATTTTATAAAAGTAAAATTTACATATTTTTTCCATTGCTGTATAAAAAAAGCAATCATCTGTGAACCAATTTCATATCATTTTGTGAACATTTGTTTGTCAATTTTTTGTAACGTTCACAATTTTGAGATCTTTATATCAAGATATATTTGATTGGGAGAAATGGAATAGTTGCAAGTAACGTGATTAATAAATAAATGTAATGAAATTATAAAAGATTTTATTGCATGGATTATTTGCATTCAAAGACAAAAAAACTATAATTTCGAAGTTGAATGTAGACAGTTAGACGAGATTTCGGAGTTGTTAAACTTACAAGACTATGTATGTGTGTGATTTAAAAACAATTGGAAAACTTATAAGAAATGTTAGTTTAGATTACATAATTGTAATAAAATTAACAGATAGAAGGAAAGTGTGTAGTGGGTACATGCATGATCCTAGATATCAAAAAATATGGACTACTAGCAAATGGGTCTCCGAGAAGAGTGGTTCTGTTTTATAACGCTCGAACTCCATCATAAGCTGATCACTTGATCTTCCAGAGCGACTATCAATGCCCATTGTGTAACTCAGTACTGAAAATAGTTTTTTAACTTTAAACTTTTAAGTAGAATCAGTGAAAATTACGCCTTGGTATATGCGTAAAATTGAATTTTATATTTTTAACATGAACAATTAAGTAAATTGAACTTTTTACTTTCAGAAGCTAAGACTAATAGCTTTATGAATAAAATAAAGAAAAATCATTTAAAATATAATAAAAGGACTTTTGTAAAGAAAACAAAAAAATTAAATAAGAAAACTATTGTTCCAAAGAATAAAAATGAACTTTCAGTTGCAACGTCATAAGTAGTGCGAGACATTTTCTATTAGTGAATTAAATAAGAAAAAGAACTTTATGAACTCTTACTCGAAATTTTAACCCTATGTAGACTTTTAATATAAAATATGTTTGTAATTTATAGCAAACTTGTTCTATAATTTGTTTATTTAAAAAATACGTGTATTTCAAAAGGAGTTAATCAAACCGTTTAACCAATTATGTATGTTTAATAATATTTCATAAATTCACCAGCTAGACATCCATTTAAAATTAAGTATCAATTGTTTAGATGTAAGAAATTAGTAAATAAGGTTTTGTCAATTGTTTTGTTATCTGTGTAGAATCTCAAGGACTATTAAAAACATAAACTTTGTATTCTAATCAACTGTAAAAGCTCCTATCAAAGGTAAATTAAGAGAAAATACCCGAGGCCTCAAATAATGTTGTAATGTTTGTACCCTAAAATAATAGAATTGTATTAATTAATAACAGTCATATTTATATTTCAACCATTTTGTTTATTTATATAATTTTCAAATTTTTGAAATGGGAGTTATTCCCAAATTCGTCAACTTAGAAAGTTTGCATAAAAATGCAGACAAATTATTTTTATCCTAATAAATTTTGTTTTAAATAAAATTAATTTTTGTATTACTGTATTGTTTTAGATGAAGAAGAAAAAATAGCAGAAAAAAACAAACACAGGAGACAAAATAGAAAAAATAAAGGAAATATACAAAACGGTGAAAATAACAAAACCAGTGAAAATACAAACTTTTTATTTTCTACCACAGAAGAAAATATTGTCAAAGTGGAACCTGATATTTTGGCTGAGGAGGCAGATTTACCAACTATTTCGTATGAGTTTGACTACTGAATAAATAAATGGTGCAAGTAATTTTGTATACATTTGGTATTTAAAAAAACAAAAATTTTTAGTCAGCCCTTTTATTTAGCCTGTTATATTCCATTCATCTAATTCCTGTCATTCCATGTGTGAAAGATGGGTGTGTGAAATGCGTCCCTTTACTTGTTTACTTTCTCCAGAACTTTTGTTCAGACTGATTAGAGAAATTTATTACAAGAGAAAGTTTGTACAACAAATTGTTAGATTCCTAATTTTGATTTTAATTATTTAATTTTTTTCCTGGGGTTATTGTACAAATTTAAGTATGATCCTTTTATCTTTTTACAAGTAACAGTTTTGTCTATAAATTATGTTGAACCCATCACTATCACATGGCTGTTTACATTGCTTTTAAATAAAGTTAAATCAATGAAAAAACATTTTTTAAATGGAAGCTTTTTCCTTTCTACACATGATTTTTAGGCTATGAATTACACTGAATCACGGTTTACAATACTATTGTTAATCCTTGAATTCAGATAGTAGTTCTTATCTACTGGGAGTAAATTATTAGTTTGTTCAGTATTTATTAAGTTTACCAACTAAATAAGTTTTTGCTCTTTTGGTAATTTGGTCTTGCAATTATTAACCATTATTTTTTAGTACAGTGCTATTTTAAGATTGTTATTTAAAGTACAATGTTCTGCAATTCCTTTAACATTGCCTTGATAATATTCTGAGTTGACATATTTTGGAGATAACCCCGCCTTAAAAACCATTTTTGTGTAAAATAAAGTTAATCCAAAACATGGTCTCAATTGAAGATATTAATTAGACAATATACTACATTCACGTTTAGTTGGTGTACAAATGAAATCAAATGGGAGTTACAACATAAACCATAAAGAAAAAGTAAAGTGACCTTACAAATGTATGTTCACTTTTAAAGAGAATGTTTACCAGTTTTTATTTTTTATTTATTTTTTCTTTCAGAGTACATACAGTATTACATATATTTCATATTCCTTTTGTGTTTATTTTAGGTGAAATAATCGCCATTATAAGATATTTAAGTATTAATAATAAATGGTGAAATATTTAAGTATCATGAAAAAAAAATGTTCTACAGATAAAGGGACATCATCAATATTAAAAACATATAACCTTCATACTAGTACATATTATTAGAATTATTTGCTCAATATCAATGTTGTAATTCTTAAATTTTGACACGGAATCTCACTGTTACCATACAGTCCTGAAACATTGTTTTTTTTTTTTTTACATGTTACAGGAAAAGTAGATTCTAGAGTCGACTCACTGGAGAATCTACTTTTCCTGTAATATTTACACAGTGAATGAGAGGGACATCAGATTGAGTGGTGGACAGAGCAATTCATTTGGTTTGAATTTTTCTGCACATTCTAAACCTGAAAAAACAAGGCAAGAATTTGAAATTAAATGAGGATTATTCACATTGACTTTGACCACTTAATACCAATTTGAAAGGAGAAACAAGCAAGAGGGAGTACAATATTCAGAGATGTATTTATCTACAATCAAGCCCAGGTAGTACAGTGCAGACTAGGTGCATCTAATGAGATGGGGGTTAGCAGCAACTTCTCTTCAGAAGGCAATTATTTCAGCATAGGAAATGAGATCCTTCTTTACAGTTGTGCAGGTCTGGACTGATGCCCATCCAGTCAAACCAAGAAGGACCATGTGAGTCCTAGAATGGGGTATGGAAATTAACAAGGAGTCTGTATGTTATGTTGTCAGGGTTTCACTTATAATACAAAACTGTTAGCCATATACAGTGTACTCCCGATTATCCGCGAAATTGGATGGCACAGACATAGCAGATAGCGAAAATCGCGGATAATATGCAAGAATGCTAAAAATAAAGGGAAAATATGTAATAAAAAATAGTTTTTACATAAATAAACCATAATATACAGTACAAATGTATAAATTAAAAACTTTTAATTTCATGTTGCAACATTTTTAAAAAGGAAAGTATAAAATTATAAAGTTCTAGTTGATTCGAAATTTGAAAGGAAAAGTAAAATAAAGATTTTCTTATTAAATTTAGATGATAATTATTAATTGTAACATTTGATTTTGTTGATGATAATTGTAGGATGTTGTATGAATAATAAATACTTATGTACAATTTCAGCAGTAAAACTTAGAATTTTTCTTTAATCACCTATGCCAAGTATGTTTTAAAAAGGACTTCGACCCTGAGTAAATTCATTTAAATTTATAAATTCAATAAATAGTTAACTTTTCTAAACTGATGTTAATTCATCTGGCGCCCATAAATGCTAAGCAAACTTTAAATAAAAAACTTATAGTAAAATTAAATTCATATTTTTTTGATAATATTTATAAATGAACCGTAGAAGGTCGTAACTTATAAATATTACAGTACTTATTATATAAACTATATCAATTTCCTACCCACAAAAAAAGATATTATAATAATATTAATAACAAATTATTTCATTCCTCATCAAATAAACTTACACTCACACATACACACAATTTAGTAGGCGGGCGATTTGAATTTCCTAGAGGCCGTTTTTGGGACAAGAAAGGGACATTGTTGGAAGCTTCTACAGGGAAAGGACGCCTCCCACGATCAAGAAGTCTTAATCTGAAATAATCGTTGTATCCAACAATTTAGTGAAAGTAAGTATATCTCAAGATTGTGCAAAAGTTACTGTTTATTCAAAAATAATAATATAGAGTTGATCTGTCTTGAATTGGAAGAAAACAGAAAAGTTAATTTCTGCATTAGTGGTGAGATCCATCCAAATATAGATTGCATAAAATTCATACTTAGTTCAGAAAAACAATATTTCTCAAACATTAACTTTCAGCCAATGAGACTTATATTAAGTATAGCTCATTAGGTATAGTAAGTGTTAACATTTAATATTTAATTGAGCTGTGAACCATCTTAAACATATTCATCCTTACAAATATGCATTGATTTGCTTTGTTGATTTTTTGTGGGGGGGGGGGACATAGTTCAGACAATTAATTAATAATTTCATGCTCTTGTTCTTTGTTAATATCCACTTGGAAGAGCCGGCACTGACCCACTCCGAGACAAGACTTGTGATCTTTAGATAATAGTATGTTTAACCTTTTGAATCCCAGGTATAGCAGAGCCAGGCATTCCCCCCAGCCTGGTTTTTTTTGCTTATTTGCAGACTACAGTTTAAAAGTTTGTACAAAATCTAAAAATGAAGTAAACATAATAATATATGTATGTGTTTTGTTCAGAAAGAACAGGAGAAGCTGAAAATAGTATAAAAAATAACATATACAATTTTTTTCTAAAAAACCAAAAAAAATTCAAATTTTTACCAGAAATTTCAAAAGAAAAGTTACAGTAAAATTAAACAATATTTTTTTTTAAATCATATATATATATATATTGTGTAGGAAATTCAATTACCTACATAAAAATGTTTATAAAATAAAAAAATCTTATCACCAAAATGAATTATGTCCAAAAATGCAGTACGCTGTAAAAGTAAAAAATTCAGATTTCAGTGCCGTTCTGTAACATTGCTGAAATAAATCATTTCATTTTACTGAAAATACATATTTATTTTCATTGATTAAAAAACAGGCTAAATATTCAAAATAAAAACTTAGATTATCAATGTCTAAATATTCAGTTGTCATTGTCACAAAAGGTTCGAGACGGACCCGCATGACTCGCCATAGTAAACAAACATCCAATACTACGCAACAGATGATCTACAAATAATACCACAACAGCTGAAGTTTATCGATCGCTGCAGGTATGCCGTTCCAGCTAGCGCAAAACGAAATATACCAATCGAAAGGACAGATTGTCCCGAACAGAACGGTAACAAATACAGCGTATTTATTCTCTTACTTCGATTTAGAAAGCGCGGCAAGTTCAAACTGTACCACGGACACAGCGCCGCGTCGCTGGGCTGGTAGCAGGACTAGTGCACGGACATGCGGCCGCGTCGTTGGGATTCAACAGGTTAAAAACAATTGTTATAATTCAGTGAGCCTAAACACAATAATAATTTTATTTCAAGAACGATAAATAAGATTCTAATGAAACTAATCATTCTTTTATGATATATATACCATATAGTAATGAATTTTAAAGATATTATTAAAAGTAATTTTTCAATCTAATTTTGAATTTTAATGTTTGTGATTTTTTTTGTTTGAATTTCAATTTTATTTTAATGAATTAAAAACAAAACAAATTTCTATCTTTGTAATTCTGTAGTTTTCTATTTCATTTATTTATTGTTATAAATTAGCACATCAAAGTGCAATATAAATTTAAGAGAGAAAAGAGGTGTATAGATTTAAAACAAATATAAATAATCAATCATCTCTAATATTCAGTTATATAGTAATGTTGTAAATACTACAACAAACGTGGGGTTTTCAAAGAGCAATCACTAAATAAAAATAGTATGTTGTATGATCAATTATTTCAACTTAATACAAAATATAAATTTTGTCACATTACACTTAATTCAATGGTAAACCTTCTATAGTGAGTAAGCCAATCCTGTAGTAGTAGTATGTCAATCCTGAGCTGTATCTACACTTTTTTTCATGTAGTCTTGAGTCTTGAGATTAGATCCCTGCTTTGTTATTATCCAACATTGATGATGTTAGATTATTCTCGAGGGCTAGATTTAATCTTCTTTTTATAAGACAATGATGACCGAAAGGATGGCAAAGAAGAAAAAACTAATTGTAAACCTTTTTATCTCCCCTATTTCTTATGTTGTGTGGAACATGGTTGTGGTTCATTATTATAGAAAGTTTTCTTTCTTTATAGTACAATAGACCCCTCTAATCCGTCACCTTCGGGACTGGGTCACGGTCGGAACGCAAAAAAGGTCGGATTATACGAAAAAAGTCAATATTTATTACATCTATAATAATAAAAGCAAAACCCACTCACTGACTGACTGACTGACTGACTGACTCACTGATCACGAAATCTCAGGAACCACTGAACGGATTACAATGAAACTTGGTACACAGCTTCCTCATAGGTCCTAGACGCGCACTAAGAACCGGTTTTGAAAAATTCAATGTATAACCGCGGAAATCGCGAAAAAACCGCGAAAAGTAAAATACATTATTTTTTGTAAACTATGAAGCGTACAAACGTGAAATTCGGCAAACATGTTCATCCTGGTGTCTAGGTGCTCGCTAAGAAACGTTTTTAAAAAAAAATCCATGTCTAACCGCGTAAATCGCGAAAAACCGCGAAAAGTAAAATACATAATTTGTTGTAAACCATGAAGCGTACAAACGTGAAATTAGGCAAACATGTTCCTCCTGGCGTCTAGGTCCTCGCTAAGAAACGTTTTAAAAAAAATCCAGGTCTAACCGCGTAAATCGCGAAAAACCGCGAAAAGTAAAATACATAATTTGTTGTAAACCATGAAGCGTACAAACGTGAAATTAGGCAAACATGTTCCTCCTGGCGTCTAGGTCCTCGCTAAGAAACGTTTTTAAAAAAAATCCAGGTCTAACCGCGGAAATCGCGAAAAAACCGCGAAAAGTAAAATACATTATTTTTTGTAAACTATGAAGCGTACAAACGTGAAATTCGGCAAACATGTATTATTCTCACTGTATTTAAACACGAAACCTAGAGTTCTGAAATTCGGTACATGGTTTCGGGTAAGTTCTTAGAGGCGTACTAAGAAAGGGTTTGAAAACCTTTTACTCGAAGGGTAGCTAACACCCCTATTACAATATTTTCAGTCAAACGCATATATTTGTTATTAATACATTTTTTCGGTGGCTGTTATTTAGATGAACAACTACAGCGGTTTTTGATCATTGTGAACACTCATGACAAGGCCTAGGACTGCACGCCACAGTTTGCAAGTGGCCTTATCAGTAGGCTGCAGGTATCAGCTGATAAGGGGTCTACATTGCCCCCTACCAGTCAGTCTAGCTACAGACTTTGCTACTTGCTTTGTTTTTTCCTGAACCTCTACACACTTCTGTTCACTTCAGTTCTGTTCTATACGTCAATATATTATTTTGATCATTTTAGGCAAGACTGATTCCGTTTTCCCTTTTACTTGATACATATAATATTTATATTTCTCTCTATTGTCTTTCTATTTATATATCTCTACTTTCTCACTATGGAAGTCATCAACGTGGATGGGGTGCCTACTCCCCACCATGTATTGCCTATCAATCCTGATGGTCAGTGCTTATTCTCATCTTTGGCTTACTTCGTATACGGCACTGATTCACAAGGTTTCCAAGTTCGGACCAGTGTTGTACAGCACGTTACTAACAATTGGTGCCGATTTAAACCATTCACCTTAAATCGGACGGGGGGCATTTACAGAACAAAGGCAGAATATATGGCTGATATGAGCAAACCGGGAACTTTTGGGACAACATGTGAAATAAAAGCAGCCTCTGAAATATTCCCCTATGAGCTGCAGGTTTACAAAGACCAAACTCTGTTAACCAGTTTCGGGCAGCCGGTTGAGGGAATAAAAAGACTAAGGTTTACTGGGCCACTGACAGCAGGCCACTTTGATGTCCTTATTCCCTTAGATCCTGATTCCTCTCTGACGTCTGACAATGTGAATGTGGAGGCTAATCTTGGGGAAATCCAGGACCCTGCCAACCTCTCACCCACTGATCTCCCACACTCCTCATCCCCGTCTCCAGTAAATTCCCTTACTATATCTAATACTACTGTCTCAGATCACCCCTCCGTAAATTGTTCTAAAACAAACAAGAGACGGGGGAAGAAAAGGCGTAAGCGATTTTCCAATATTAATCGTACAAAACGTCACAGGCAAGCAGTAAATAAATATAGTGAGAACAATCCTGAAGTCAATCGCGCATCCGTAAAAAAATACAGTGAGAAAAATCCTGCAATACATCAGGCGGCTGTAAAAAAATACAGTGAGAAAAATCCTACAATACATCAGGCGGCTGTAAAAAAATACAGTGAGAAAAATCCTACAATACATCAGGCGGCTGTAAAAAAATACAGTGAGAAAAATCCTACAATACATCAGGGGGCTGTAAAAAAATACAGTGAGAAAAATCCTACAATACATCAGGCGGCTGTAAAAAAATACAGTGAGAAAAATCCTACAATACATCAGGCGGCTGTAAAAAAATACAATGAGAAAAATCCTACAATAAATCAGGCGGCTGTAAAAAGATATAGTGAGAAAAATCCCGAGGTAAACATAAGTGCGGTAAAAAAATACAGTGTCAAGAGAAGTGAAATAAATTTGTTGCCATGGTCTGTTAAATCAATGTCGGGATTCAAATACAATAGCGATACTGATTACAACAAAGATAAGACTGTTGCCTTAGGTTGCATGACAACATGTAAGTGGTGTAAAGCTAGAAAATGGAAAGATGAAAGTCCTGGTCTGTGCTGTGCTAACGGAAAAGTCCATCTGCCCTCTCCTCAGCCAATGCCAGAGCTCCTACAAGCTCTTCTGACAAACAATCACCCTCTTTCTGAACACTTTCTCTCAAACATCAGGCAGTACAATAACTGCTTTCAAATGACTTCCTTTGGAGGAAAAGAGATTAAAGAAGGCAACTTTATGCCAACCTTTAAAGTTCAGGGGTAGGTGTATCATCTAATCGGGAGTCTTTTACCTTCTTCAGAGCGGGAGCCAGCATTTTTACAAATATACTTTGTTGGTGATGAGGATAAAGAGTGTCAGCTACGGTGCAATAATGCACCTTCTGTAAAACCGTCGTTAGTGAGCGAACTCCAGAAAATATTACATGAGACAAATCCATACATTAGGGACTTTAAAATGGCGATGGAGATTGCACCAAAAAACGAAGGGTTTCAGGTGGTAATAACAGCTGACAGAAAACCCGCAGGTGCACATAGAGGTCGGTACAACAAACCCAAAACAAAAGAAGTGGCTTTGGTGATCGTAGGTCAAATGTTTGAAAAGCGAGACATCATACTCCACAGCCGAGATACACGACTGGTGCGCATAAGTGAGACTCACCGTGCTTACGATGCGTTACAGTATCCACTCATATTCTGCCGTGGGGAAGATGGTTACTCCGTTAACATACCTCAGCTTGATCCGACCACCAAAGTTGCTTTGAAGAAAACTGTATCGGCTTCCACTTTCTATGCATTTATACTTATGGAAAGAGAAGATAAAGAAAACCTAATTTTACGTTATCGCAGTCTCTTAAATCAGTTTTTAACTGATATGTTTGCTAAAATTGAAACTGAACGATTGAACTTCTTGAGACATAACCAGAGTAAATTACGAGTTGAGGAGTATGTGCATCTGCGAGATGCAGTCGATAAACGTGATGGGCAAGTGTCAGAGCTAGGGAAATTAGTGGTCTTACCTTCCAGTTTTACCGGGGGGCCTCGCTACATGCACGAGAGGACACAAGACGCTATGACTTACGTGCGCCATTACGGAAGACCTGATTTATTTATCACCTTTACATGTAACCCTAAGTGGTCTGAAATACAGGAACAGTTACACGTTGGACAGGCTCCTCATTCTAGGCACGACGTAATAGCGCGAGTGTTTCATATAAAAGTAAAAAAAATTGTCCAGTTACTTCGAAAAGGCTGTATTTTCGGGCCAACTAGGTGTTACATGTATACAGTAGAATGGCAGAAGCGTGGGCTGCCTCACGTTCACATCCTACTGTGGCTTACCAATAACATTACACCCAGCCAAATTGATAATGTCATTAGCGCTGAAATACCGGACCCTACTCTAGATCCCACACTGCATGAAATAGTGAAGTCAGCCATGGTACATGGCCCCTGTGGAAACCTCAACAGAAATTCTCCCTGTATGGTGAACGGCTCTTGCAGCAAGCGATACCCTCGCCCTCTCACCAAGGAAACGCGGACTGCTGAAGACGGTTACCCACTGTATCGCAGGCACTCTCCCACTGACGAGGGATTTACAGTGAAGGTGAAAGACGTTGACTTGGATAACAGGTGGGTAGTGCCGTACAACCCTGTTCTGTCACGCACCTTTGAGGCTCACATCAACGTTGAAATATGTAACTCCATAAAATCTATAAAATATATATGTAAGTACGTAAACAAGGGCAGTGATCAGGCAGCGTTTGGTCTACAGAACGAGTTTGATGAGGTTACACGGTACGAGTCGGGTCGCTACATCAGTAGTTCAGAGGCTGTTTGGCGGATATTCTGCTTCCCGATCCATGAAAGGTATCCACCCGTCATGCATCTTTCAGTCCACCTAGAAAACGGCCAAAGAATGTATTTTAGCCCGGACAACATTGGAGATAAGGCCAAAAATCCACCTAAGACAACTTTATTGGCATTTTTTAATCTCTGTAAATTAGACTCTTTTGCTCGGACACTATTGTACAGTGAAGTTCCAGCCTTCTATGTATGGAAGAATAACAAGTTTTCCAGAAGAAAGCAGGGTAAGAGCGTTCCCGGACACTCTGGAGTAAAACAGGACGATGTTTTAGGTAGGGTTTACACTGTGCACCCTTTGAATGGAGAGTGCTACTATCTCCGTATTTTACTCCATGAGGTTCGAGGACCCACATGCTTCAGTGATCTGAAAATGGTTGATGGAGTAGTTCACCCATCTTTTAAATCAGCCTGCAGAGCACTGGGATTACTGGAGGATGACAATCACTGGCATCACACTCTCGAAGAAGCCGCCATCTCCAACTTTCCACACAAGATTCGAGAATTGTTTTCAGTGATGTTAGTGTTCTGTCAAGTTGCTGATGCCCTCAAACTTTGGGAAAACTACAAAGAAAGCATGTCGGAGGATGTAGCCATGAACCTTCAGAAGGAGCTTCAAGAGGGAGTGCTGCCTGATGTGGCTGTGGTGTATAACAAAACCTTGGTTCTATTGGAGGATATGGTTTTTGCTATATCTGGCCACCACCTACTCCAGTATGGCCTGCCTACTCCTTCTCGCAACGAAACTGTTGACTCAGTCAACCGTGAGTTACTGAGGGAGGTTTCCCATGATATAGCTGAATTATCAGAGTTGGTCCAAAAAAACGAGCCTAAACTTAATAGTGAACAAAAGAATGTATATGATACATTGATAACCAGTATTCACTGTGAGACTGGACAACTATTTTTCTTGGACGCTCCGGGAGGCACTGGGAAGACCTTCCTCATTAACTTATTGTTGACTAGAATAAGAAAAGACAGAAATGTTGCAATAGCTGTCGCTTCTTCTGGAATTGCCGCTACCTTACTTGCTGGGGGAAAAACAGCGCACTCCACTTTCAAGTTACCTCTGGACCTCAACCGCCATGAAACTCCAACCTGCAATATTTCTAAACAGAGTGACATGGCCCATGTTTTGAGGCTTTGTAAGTTGATTGTGTGGGATGAGATTACCATGGCACACAAGGGAGGGTTGGAGGCACTTCATAGAACCTTACAGGACTTAAGAAATAACAACAACTTGATGGGTGGAGTGACTGTACTTTTAGCAGGAGACTTTAGACAGACCTTGCCTATCGTTCCAAGAGGAACTCGCGCCGATGAGGTGAAGGCATGTCTTAAGTCATCGTACTTATGGCCAAGAGTAAAAACTCTATATTTGAATGTTAATATGAGGGTACAGTTGATGGGTCATTCAGAGATTGAACAATTTTCAAATCTTCTTCTACAAATAGGAAATGGTCAATTAAAGGAAAACGATGGTAAAGTCAAACTTCCACACAATCTCTGCACTATTGATAGCCAAATAGAATCCTTCACTGAGCACATTTATCCTAATTTGAAAAGTATGAGCATCATTGATCCATCTTGGTTAAAACAAAGGGCAATACTTACACCAACAAATGAGTCAGCAACAAATATTAACAACTTTCTCTTAGAGCTGCTACCATTAGAGGAGATGAAGTATGAATCAGTTGATTGTGTTGTTGAGTTAGAGGAAACAGTCAACTACCCTGTAGAGTTCCTCCACACACTAAACCCACCAGGGATTCCTCCTCACAGCCTTTGCCTCAAGGTGGGAGTACCTATCATGCTGATTCGAAACATCAATCCTCCAAAACTGTGCAATGGCACCAGACTCCAAGTTAAGACTCTCCATAAGCATGTGATCGAAGTCACAATCATCACTGGTGTAGGCCAGGGGGAAACTGTCTTCATTCCGCGAATCCCTTTGATTCCATCGGATTACCACTTTGAATTCAAACGTCTACAATTTCCTGTCAAAGTATGTTTTGCTATGACAATCAGTAAATCCCAAGGTCAGACTTTGAAGATAGCTGGTGTTGATTTGCGGAATGATTGTTTCTCCCACGGCCAATTGTATGTCGCCTGCTCCAGAGTCAGCTCACATGAAAATTTATTTATTTTGCAACCGGAAGGTGAAACTTCCAATGTAGTTTACCGTGAAGTGCTGCAGTGAATAGGCCAGTTATCAAATTCAGGATGAGATCATAATGTTTACCATTTCCATCTGACGGCAGTAGGCACGGGGACCTGCCTAATAACCAAAACTCCCCAACTTTACGTTGACGGCAGTAGGCACGGGGACCTGCCTAACAATTAAAACTCTCCAACTTGATGTCGACAGCAGTAGGCTAGGGGACCTGCCTAATAATTCAAACTCCCCAACTTTACGTTGATGGCAGTAGGCACGGGGACCTGCCTAATAATTAAAACCTCCCAACTTGATGTTGACGGCAGTAGGCACGGGGACCTGCCTAATAATTAAAACTCCCCAACTTGGTGTTGACGGCAGTAGGCAAGGGGACCTGTCTAATAATTAAAACTCCCCAACTTGATGTTGAAGGCAGTAGGCAAGGGGGCCTGCCTAATAATTAAAACTCCCAACTTAATGTTTACGGCAGTAGGCTAGGGGATCTGCCTAATATTGAAAACTCCCTGACCCGGACTTGACATGAGAAACGACGTATGGCCACCTCCCTGTGGTGTTTCTCGGGTAACGCTAAGAGCCATACACTTTAAAGATTAAAAAAAGTAAAACATACAAAAGGTATTGTATTAAGATTTTAATTGAATTAAATAGATAATGTAGTATTCCGTAGCGAAGCACGGGTATGTCAGCTAGTATTATATAAAAGAGATTTTTTTAAAGTGAAATAAGTGATATAATAAACTTTTAAAAGTCTATATAATAAAGTCTATATATATAAACTTTGCAAGTACTATAGCAAATCAATAGAAACAACACGAGAGATGACACAGCACTGAAGCGGGAAAGCGATAACAAACCGGAAAGAATGGCGCCAGACGGGCCGTGAGTCATTGACAAGTCGACACAATATCGCGAGCTCGAGCACGGTCGGAGTAACGGACCACCCGAGGGCGGATTAGAGGGGTTCTACTGTAAATCACTAAAAATATACAGTGACTCAAAAATAACTAATGGAATTTAAATTATATTAACAATGTTCTAGTTTCTAAAAAAAAAAATCGCTTTCATGGTCTTTTAAATGAGGCATAAATTATGAGATGACATCACTACAATGTTTGAAATTGAACATTATTCTTATGTATAATAAATTCAACATGGCAGAGGAGAATCATAATCTTAAAAAACAATAGTTTTAAATAAATTAGTTTTTTTTTTTTTTTTTTTTTATATAGTTTTGTATATAAATTTTACAAGTTTTAGCATCTTTGTATTTTCAATTAGTTATCACAATACATCTTAAGTTAAAATTTATAGCCATTAATTTACCTTATCCACAAATTAAACAACAAAATAATATTGTACTGTTTTAAATTGGTGTTTGATTCATCAATTACAGACGAGTCGCTTAGCAAGTGAAACAAAATTACATTTTTAAAATTTCTCGGGAATAAAATTGATTTGTTTACTTCTTATGTAGAATCTTGAAAAAAAAATTAATACCGCATTTATAAACTAATTTTATTGGCTCACTTTTACCAATTTTCTAATCTTAAATCATAGACTTAAATAAAAATCTATAATTTCTTTAATAAACGCTGCTAAAATTTCCCATATTTTCATATTCACAAAAGTATGCTGAACTGAAGCAAACTATTACTGTATAACCGATTTGGAGAAATTCAGCCTTTTGAAATGATGGAGGATTTTTAACAATAACTGATAATTTTCGAAAAAAATTTTTGAGAGGATAAACAATTTTATGTTATTCATAAAGTTGTATATCTCCAAATTTCTAATTATGACAATTATATTTTAGATTAGAGGCCTAAAAAACCTGTAGATTTTGAAAAAAAAAAAAAAAAAAGATTTAGGTTGGACAAAAAAATGGACCATTTTTGTACAATAAAAACAATTTTTTTAACTCATGAGAGCTAATAAATTCCATCCACAAACTATGATTTAATACCATCATAATACTTTCAAAATAAAAGTAAAAATTTCTAAATTATTGTATAGAAATACATTTTTTGATGTGGTATTTAAATAGCAAAATGCATCTTATTGTTTCTGCTTTTCAAAGTTTGAACATGAAATGTAAACCTAAAAAAAGAAGACAAATTTTCATTTTAAACGTAATCATTAAATAAAAAAAAGAGAGAGAGGGTGTTCAGGTAAGAGAATTTTTCCTTCAGTGATCTAATAGTAACTAAGTGCAATTTTAAAAGTGTTGTTTAACCCTGACAAAATATTTTTTTTAATGTTGAATATAAAGAGAAAAAATTAGATATTAAAGCGTGATTATTTTGTTACTAATCAACAAATAAATCTTTGTATTTCTATGATTATTAATAGCATGAGCAAATATTTGGTACTAACTTTCTTATTCTTTTTTCATCTCTACTGAAATATATAAACACATTAGTAATTAATTATTCTTGAATTATTTTCTTAAGTTTTGTTGAATCTGGTAACACAATTAATTATTAGAAGACTAATTGAAAGAGATCAACAATTACATTGTATAAATTAAGTATTTAGTTTCATTCAAATTTCATTTTTTTTTAAATCCAGTTATAACAGAGGATAAATATATACCTGTTGTTTTTCAAATCTTTATTTTAATATTTAACTTTTGCTAAAATCATTCTTTTATAAATTAAAGTAGGACATAATGTATGACAAAACATGTACAATAATTCGATTACAGTTTAAAATTTAAAAAATATAAAGAATACATATTAATAAATATAATGCAAATAACTTATTTTTGAAAGTATATATTTATATTAAATCCTATGTACACAAAATTTTTCTTCAGTCTTTCTTATTTCTAAAACCCACATTAAATTAATTCCAACAAAACTGATGGGTGTAGTAAAGTATATACCTTAGCTATGTTCTAATTATGTTGTGTATGTATGTTTAAATATATAGTTACATACATAACCCAATACCTGATAATAATTACCTATCATAAATACGATACAAATCTCAGATATATTTTACAGAAGAAAGAGCATGGAGAATATTATATATTCTGAATAAAAACATAAATAAATGTGTAGTTTAAGAAATACAAGCTATCACTTTATTGATATAACCAAACTTGTCATATCACAACCTTTCTTTAGTTTTCATACAATCCTACTTTGGCAGAATAATATACAAGTGGCAAAGGAGACCTATAGATCTTATAGCCGATTATAATTAGATCTTTTCATAATTTAATAAATATTAACATCCTCAGAGTACCCAAAAATATAAAACAATCACAATGATGAAAATGCATCCAGCTGCGGCTTTCACATATGTAGATTTCATGTTAAGATATGCTGCATCTTTCTTATATTTCTGTGATAACATTGAAAGGTTTTGTGCTTTTGAATCCAATTCTGAAAAATATAAAAGAACATTAATAATTATGATTACTAATATACAGATAATGCACAAAATTATTAATTTATAAATCACATGGAATTTTGTATGTTATATCCTCCTCAACACATAAACCACTATATATGTATATGTAAACCCGCACTTTTAAGACAAATTACTTGTTGGGGAAGTGATACTTGGGAATGATTTTCTCCAACTTTGAACACAGAGGAAACTATGGAGTAATATTTCAGGCTGCATGGTCAAAAAATTGTTTTCATGTTTTTATCATTTTTTAAATATATCTTAGTCTAAAAAAAGTCACTATATCTTTTTTTAACTTGGATTGATCGTAACAGTTTTAGACAAAGTCAAAGTGCCAATTTCGTATACATATATAACAAAATATATATAATTTTTTAAGATAATTTCAAAATTGAAATTTAAGGAAACAAAATTTATATAAAAATAAAAATGATATTTAAAATTTTAATTTCATTTCTTTCATTTTCCTTACAATTCCATCTTGTTGTTAATGGTCAGGGTTTAGTTATGCATAGCTTTCGCCATGATCTCGGTACTTTTTTTATTGAAAAACTGGGATCAGCCTTGCGCTATGCAATCTCCCAGACGTATTGGGTGATATAAATGGATCCACTACATCTCCTCTCTCTTGGCCTCTGTATCCCTCCACAGAATTTACAGATGACATTTCTCTCAAGATTTCAACGCGACTTTACACTATTACACTGTTTATAACTTACTAGATTTTGTTTTTGTATTAAATCAGGTACCTAAATACCATACTAACTATTATTTACTTTCATTACTTTATATACATAACTTTCATTATTTATTAGTAAATAATTTTAGAAGTATGTTAATAATATGGCAAAATCTAAATTATTAGAAACTATGAAGCTTTTTAAATTGTCTAATAATTATTATAATATAAAAAGTCATCATTCATCAACAAAAATATTTGGATGTTTGTAGTGAATTGTATTCTCAGGGAATCACCTTTATAAAACCAGGTGAGTAAATTTTTCACATGTCCACCTATACTGACTATTTTATGCAAACAATTTACACAAACCTACCAATAGTGTATTATTAACTTATAATGTGAATACTTTTTTAAAAAATTTCTCTAAAACTATAACAAAAATAAAAATTTAACTTTATGTTAATAAAATATACCCTGTTGATGGACACAAACACAAGATAATATGGATTCGAAGAAGCTATACAAAGATAAACTGGAAATTCTAGTATAATAGAAGAAAATAATGATAACAAAGAGGTAGAAGAAACGACATAGGATGAAGAAGAAGAGCAAGATGAAATCTATGAAGACAAATATCCGAATTATTTTGCAGATTCAGGAGAGTAAGCAGACAATTTAGAAGAAAGATTACAAAATAAAATTACAAATTTACAAAATGAAATTGCTGTTCCAGAGAAGCTTACAAAAGTCAAAAACCAAAAGAAAGAAATTTATAAAAGAGAAGAGATGAAGATTGCCCGAATGAAGAAGATGCTATAGAAGACAATATTGGAAATTATTCTCAAAAACAAATTTTAATGATTTGGAATAGAGATAAAATGAATATATGTATGGAATAAATTGTGAGAGCCCAATACAAGTATGAAAAATAGCACGGAAAAATATTGTACATTTTAGACCTGAAAAGTATCTTTTAGAATGTGAAGTACAGTAGCTATTTATTATTTACATATTAAGCATGGAAAAGTAATATTTTCTTATATCATAACACAGCAACATCAATAATAATTATTATACCTGGCTATAAAACTGCTTTTTAACTTACCTTTGTAATATCGGAAAAAGGTTAATTTGAATTAAATATTTAAAATAGCGGGTAATCGTATTGGGTGTAACATGAGTCAAAAACGTGACTAATGATTTTCAATGTTAAACAGAGTAAATTCATAATAAAATAGATTTCCAAACACAAATAAATAATGATGTAAAGATTTTAAAGTAATTTAGTTATAAGAAATTTAATAAATTGTGTGTGTAGTGAAATTGAGAGATTCGGACAATTTATGAATTGCATGGTAGTAGAATAAAGGACTAGATCAGAGTTTTGGAACTGGACGAGAAAGATATCGCTTACACAGTGATATTTGGGAGATGTCCAGGAGACCGGATATTGGAAAAGCACATGGGATTGCATCTGTCTTAAGGCAGCAGTTAGTGGAGTAAGATGTATTAAAATGAGTCTTAGAGCAGAGTTTGGAGGTAATGGTTGTGTTTTGTAAAGTCGTATTCAAAAATGTGATTCAAGAGTTAACAAAAGTGTTAGACAAGGGTTTAATGTTGTCAGATGTAATCTGCACTAAACTAATTCAATGACAGTAGTTTTGAACAGTTTAGTGGAGTGTTTTTTAAGATAAAAAGTATTAAAAAACGGATAAAGACTTTTATGACGAGTAACGTGTTATGTAAAAAAACAATAGCGGTATCTCGTGTCAATCGGTTGAATGATGGACAGTATTAAGTGTAAAAATGAACTAATAATGTTGTTAGACAATTTTAATATGAACTTTAGTTTGAGCGATGAAAATGGATCTGATGTGCATAGTTTTCAAAGAACGGCTAAGCAACTCTACGCAGTTAGAAGCACGTGCTCATCAAGTTATATTGTACCTACAGACTGGTAAAAATGTGTTATACAACACAAATAATTTAATTCATGTATAATATGAAATATAATTTGTCTCATGTTTTTTAAAGATAATTTCTTTTTTTTTTATATATATAAATTGATATCCAAGATAAAGAATTTTTATATATAATCAAATCAATAAATGTTGATTGATTTAAATTTTATATTCAAATAAAAATAATATAATAGTTAAGTAACAGATATTTTGATCTGTTCTTCCTTTTTGTTTTTTAAAATAAATAATTTTTGTTGCAACATAATTTAAATTCAAGTTCTTTAACAAAATATACACCTTCTTCAAAGGTTAAATAAATATACTAATAATTGATAGGATGTTAGTTATAATAAATTTATTTGATGTATTATTGATGATATACTTCATGTAATAATCTTGTTTTTTTTTTTTTTAATAAACTCATGTTAAAATTTCAGAAGCAAGTGTTCTCATTTCAAAAGACAAAAATCACTAAAAGTACACTTTTTGAAAGAACTCACACCCGAGATCATAAATATTTAGTCACCTTTTTTCTAAATTGACGTTAACATGCCTGGTGCCCATAAATGCTTTAAATAACTTTAATAAAAACCCTCAGTTTTTATATTATTACAATTATTGCCCAACTCTTGGAGCTTGTTAATGAATAAAGTAGTTTACCCTTCAGGTCTCATTTTTCAATAGTTACACCTTATCAAGCACATGCTTTATTAATTTTAAATCATTTTAGTTGTAACTTTATTTGAAAACTTAAAATGTATAACAATTTTTTTTTTAAATCGAAGCACTTGTAAAACAATGTTTGTTTTAAATTTGAAATGTTTCTAACAGGTTAGTCATAATTATAATAGCAGACAATAATTATTCATTTTAATAATCTAACCACAATCTGTAAAATTAGATTTATCAGTTAGGTCGTTAGGTTCAAATAAACTGTTCACAGAATAAAATAAATTCAAATCTATGTTATCATAGTCACCTGATAAAACAGTTCCCCTCTGTAAGACATCATCTATGTTTTGCACCATTATTCTTTGTACATCTTGAAGTTCAGTGTTGAGAGAATTGAGATTCCTCCTTACTCTTGAATCAGTAAATACTTTTCTTGCTTTTTGAATGTATGTGTCTGTACAAGGCATGGTAATACAGTTTATGTTATGAATAGAATTAATGATATTTCAAGTATCTATTTGAAAAAAATTATCTAATCAAAAGATTTTGTTTTAATTAATTACAAATCCCTAATTTTGTTATGTAATTATTTAGATTAACTTTCAATTTTGATGAATTCAAATTAAATGTTATCAAAAAATCAGATTGGTGCACATTTAAAATCAGCACTCTAGGTCACCTTAATAACTTTAATAACTATTTCCCAAAAAGAGAAATTAGGTTAAAATCCTATTTACAATAACAACAATACAACCATACGACGTTGATCGCGGGTGGGAGTTTAAGGCTAGATGAATTTAATAATGTAGAAGGTGGCAGTTCATTCTAGACTCGCCTACCTTTCATTTCCATAACAAATAGAACACCGATTTCCTGCCAATTAGACAACCCTATAAACACCAAAAGGAAACAAATGAATGACACCACTTGAATATCAACTGGATAAGGTTGGGAAGGCATACTTCCACATATCGTACTAGGCAATTATATTTCTTATTTATAAAATACATGGCTGAAAACAAGTTTCTGGCGAGTTGTCCAAAAATGGGTTACTCAAGTTGAAGTCCCAAGACTCAGTTTAATACAGATGCTGAACATGTTATCTTTAAGGAATAACAGTAAATAAAGGGTAGATTCTTAATTTAACTTAACACTACAGTAATTTGAGAGACATTTTCTTATATCTAAACAGATCAGAGTGGTAAATAAATTAAATAGATGACATGATTGATGAAATTGTTATTAGCGAAAAAAAGGGGTTAAGAAATACCACATATTATATTATTGTATAAAAACTTTGAGAACTACCAATATAGACATTTTTTTTAAAAACAAAATAAGGATTTAAATTGAATGAATTTAACCTGAAAGAAATATGTACAAATTTGTGATTTCTTTATTTCCAACTTAACATTGACTTTTGCCAATCAAGAGGGAGACAATTTTAAATAATTACATAGACAAGTGAACAGTTAAAAAAAAAAAAGAAAAAAAGAAGATTTTTTAAATAAGAAATTGTAAAAAGAACAATTTATTCATTTTCAAGATACAGTATTAGTATAAATATTTGATATCTTAATTTTCTTTCAATATTCGTAATATTCAATTTTAATTTTCTTTCCTTTCTTTTACGTAAAAAAATTAATTTGTTTCTTGAATTTATTTTATGATTTTAATTTAATAGTTTTCTGATGTTTAGTAATTAATAATTGTTGATCAAATAACCTATGATAATTGTATTTGTGTATTTCCCGAGGAATTCGCAACACGAATACCAATAAGGTTATCTTACTCCGAGACATGAATTTTTAAGAGCTAGCTGTGAGCAATATAACATTTAAAAAAAAAAATTAAGAAATTTAAAGATTTTTTTTAGATTTTAAAACAGATTTGATTGTATAATTTAATTCATATTTCAATATAAATTGTAAATTTAAACATCAAGAGAATTTTGTAAACCAAGAAAATTTTATTCTCCTACAAATTGTTTATATTTTCCTTTCAACATAATTTTGTTATTAATAAATAATTGTATTTTTTTTTAATAAAGAAGGAAAAAAAGAAAGGAACAACATTTATTCAATTTTATTTTATCTTCCATCTACAAAGCTAAGATAGGATGTAGGGAGGTTATATTTACAAGCAAATGGCAATCATACACATTTTGTGGATGCATGCCATGTCTTGGCTTATTTATGTAACTAATTCATTATTTTGGGAAAACTGTGTATGGACTTTTTAATAAAGGCTCCTCGGGGTCACCAAACCCATCTAAAAGGAGGTTAGCTGGCCATTTTTGGAAGACACAGGGAAACCAAGAAAAAACTCTCAAACAGTACAAACACAACTGTTCTCTCCCGTTGCCCCTAGCACACTGTCCTTTACTGCACTAGTAGTTCGTGCAGCTTGCTAATAGCCAGACCGTTCTACCTACAAGACATGGAGGCAAGGTATGCGAGCCGCAACATACCAATATAGGATAAGAAATATAAATAATAGAAATGCTTAATTAGTCACCTTGTCTATCCTTTAAATTACAATATTATAAATAATTCTTTAATCAATGTAACTTCAATGAAACTTCGTTCACTCATTTATTACAACAATGTACAGTCTAAGTTCATTGAAGCAACCAGTTATGTTGAAGAATAAAACATTACTTTGAAAATTGACCATGTATTTAACTAACCTACTATTTGAGCTACTTACCAAATTCAATAAATGTGTATGGTCTTGAGACAGTGCTCACACGTTTTCCATACTGAGTATAAAACTCTTGTGCTATATCCTCTAAATAGGAAAATGCTAAGCGCTTTGAATAATTTCGTTCACACAATACAAGGTAGCAAACCTCTCTTTCAATCAAATAACTGCAAATAAAAATATAAAACAATACATTTATATTGTTAATAGATTTTTCAATACAGTGATTTGTTTAAATAATGACTTATGGTATTAAATAACAGAATTTTAATTTTTTTTTCTTCTAGATTATTATTATTCAAATTATGAGCAAGCAACCCCTTAAGTACTTCAAACTCTAGGAACTTCAGTCATGTTTTGTGAACATGTTTTGCAATGCAAAATTAATAATGTTTATTTAACAATGTTCTAAAGAAAATAGCTTACAAATTCTGATACAGCTTTTCATAGAAATGTGAATTGTCTTGAATGTGTTTGCCTTCAATCTAAAACAACTTGATAAATTTTCATTTCAGAGTTTTCTAAGGAGAAATAAATAGTGCACAAACTTTCTCACTCATACAAACTATTGCCAATTATTACTGAACCATAATTTTCTTTTACTTGAGATTTGACTTAATAGTTTGGATTATTAATCTTAATATTTCACCAAACTTTTATCAAAGCTAGTAGAGCAGATTTTAAGAAATGTGACAGGTTTTATAATAGTGGCAGTTTTTCTACTGATAATTCCTTACACTACATTTTTTGAAAGATGATAACTTATACCCATATGTTTTTTCCCCTGCTTTACAATTATTCCATAATGTTACCATTCTTAAGGAGAGAATCCTTAAATAAACACTTTTAGAACCAGGAATGGTAATGTTTGAATGAAGAGATTTAGCGATTTCGATTGACCTGTAATTTATCTAACCTTTTCTTTTTTTTAATTTAGCAGTTTTTGAGTTAACCATTTACAGAAAAGTAATTCATAACATTGAATAGCTGTTTTAAAAAAATAATTAACAACGATTTGTAATTAAACAATTGATAGTTTATCTATACTTACTTATAGGTATTTAAACGCCCTTAAATCAAACATTTATATAATATTAATCAAATCCCTCCCATATAATTAAAATTACAGAATAATATTTTAAAGAACAGAGATAATGATAACAATTCGTTAATATATCTTATGTTAGACAAGACTCTAAATTTACATTATTAGAAAATAAAATATATATATATATATATATATATATATATTTCTAAGTTGGCCAACTATAATAAAGATTTTTTTATATATATTTTAGTAAAAGGAAAATTTTTTAATTAGTATTGATGTCAATTGAATTTAGAAAAATTAACCCCTTTGGGGTCGTGAAGTCCAAAAATGCATGCTTATCCCATCCAATTTGGATGAATCGTTTTTTTACCTATGATTCTGAAACAAAGCGCCAATTGATGCATTGGAAGAGATTGAGTTTAGCATGGCAAAAAAAGCATAAATGAGCTAATCAAAATAAAAAGACCATGATGATTTTTTTTTTTATTTTGACAAGCGTGGAATTTTCTACATTCACTGGGTCCCCGATGGTCAGACGGTCAATCAACATTATTACGTTGATAATAATTAGTCCTTCATGAAGGAGTGTGAAGATGAAGACACGATTTGTGGAAGAGCAGTTCCTGGATGCTTCATCAAGACAATGCACCTCCCATTCCGCCTTGTCTGTGGAGGCGTTTTTTGCAAAATACGGCATCACTGTGTTGGACTACCCACCATACTCACCCCTTCTGACTTTTTTTATTTCCTAGGTCAAATTCGAGCTCCAGGTGACAAGATTTGACAGTGTGGAAGTGGTAAAAGCAAAAGTGACTGAAGCTCTCAACAAGGTGACAGAAATGGACTTCCAGCACTGCTTTGAACAGTGGAAAATTCGTATAGAGCAATGTAGGGATCAATATGGAGAGTACATTGAAGGGGATAAATTATGTAATGGAATTGGTGATCAATAAAATGTTTTGTAACACCAGTGCAGTTATTTAATTGCCACAGCTCATATGTTGTTTTGTTTAAGATCTTAAAGGTTACAATCTGAGAAATATTGTTGTTTTTAGACAATTAAATTTCCATTTTTTTTCCATATGGCAGGCAGGTACTTCAAATTTTGAGTTATAGCAATTATATTTTTTTAATGTACATAATTGGGAATCAAAAAGATTCCTTGTATCAGTTTTAAACAAAATCAATCAATATATTTTAAGAAATCAGTGCAATTGTGTACACTGACAGAGATATGTAGGAGAACATAAAACAAATGATTCCAAAAAAAATCTCAACATAGATTTAATGCACACAAAATTATAGGATATCCCAGATATCTCACATACACATATGAAAAATTTGTTTGAGTGAAAGTCCAAAACAAAATAAAAATAAAAATGTACTGTTTTTATTATGTTACAGTATTATTTTAATAATATGTAATTAGCTTAGTAATAATAAAGTTACTAAACATATATATTAGCAAAACTTAATTTTGAAATTATGATATTTACTCACTGGAAAAAATAAGGTCCTGTTTCAATTGTGCACTGTGGAGGACTTTGTGCATTGAGCTTTCTAAAAACCATCTTAGCTTGATTTTGATATTCCAAAATGCTTCTACCAGACTGAAAAATATAAGGGTTTTAATATACATAGTAGACAAAGCTTAACCCTTTTAATACCAATGTGATTGTGACCCTGATTTATGTGATATTTGTTATTTAGACAAAAAATTCCAAGTCTATTATTTTTTACAACAAAATTTTGATATGTAGTACATAAAACGGTGATAACCACAGCCATCATAGCTTTGGTGAATCAGTTCTAAGTGTACTATTCCTGTTTCCTATGTCTTATCAAATATTATTATTAGTTTCGACATCTAAGTTTATATTATATATAAAACATCTCCTCTACATTTATAAAACTTAATTTTCGTCTGTTTGTCAGCTTATAACTCAAGAACCATTAATCTGATTTTTAGCAGTTTTAGTTCATAAATAAGTATGTTATTTGGTCACATTTTAGTAGGTTTTTATTTAAAATGGTATTGTGGTTCCCAAATTATAACAATATTTGTCTGCACAGACTAGAATTTTAAACATATTTTAAACACTTTCTTAATATTATCAGTGACAACAAAGGTTTTACTAGTGACAAAAAGTTGGAATCTGATTTATGCTAAATGGACGGAAAATATTTGAAGTTATTCCCAATTTTTGACTAAAGATTAAAAGAAATTTTATATTCTCCCATATATATTTTTAAACTCTCGGCGACATCTACAAAATATAAAATCGAACATCCAATATATAACAAAACTGTGTTTTGAGATTAAAAAACTAAATAATAAAAATCGTCTAGTCTACAACAAGATCGGAGCTAATATTAGTTTATGTATTAGTAATAACTTATTTCTTGTATTATAATTGTGCTATAAACAAGAATCAACAAAACAAATATTTGTAACAATGAATGAAACACTCAAAGAAATATAAACCTGTGCTTTACATTAATAACATTTTTGCTATTTGATGTAATTCTTAGAATTTTCGTCTCCTTTTGAGTATCCTCATACCATATATACATATAATTATTTAATAAAATAACTATAATAAACAATGCTCTTAGAAAAGAAGCTGAGTTTAATTTCTTAATTAGAATTTGTATGTGTTTTACAATTTACGTGACAATCAAATCTAAAAAATGCAGTTTCAATGTTTCTTTTTTAAAAGACTTTGAAAAAATATATATTAAGATAATAGGTAAATTAATATTTAATATTGACAAAAGTGTTTTATAATTTACAATGTTGGTGATGCTTATATTAAATGTTAAACAACTTTTTTTGAAAGTTAATCAGTTGGCTTTTTCAATTGTCCATCTCATTAGGACAACAAATTTGTGCTCAGTTCTTGCCTTTATCATAGCAGTTGTATAAAAAAACAAACAAAAATGCATCTACTGATATATTATATGCTAAATCATTTATGTACGATAAACACAATGTTGGACCCACTAAAGATCCCTGAGGCAACACTATTTTGTAAAAGTTTCCAATTTAATTTAAACATCCCATCTTTATTTTGAATTTTAGTGCTTTGCTTGTGTTGCATAAAGGAAGAACTGAACCATTGCAAGATATTTCCTTTAATTCATAGAATATCCATGTTTTAATTAATATTACATGTTAGATACAATCAATAACAACTGTCAACAGGTTACAGAAAACACCAGCTATGATCAATGATTTGAGAGGCCTTGACACAAAAAAGCTTACCAAAGCCAGGTACTTGGTACTTACTTCAACCCTTCCCAAGCCTGAACTGATTAAAATTTATGATTATTTCAAGTGAAAAATATATGACCTAGACCGGGAATCAAACCCAGAACCTTTGGCTTTACGCGCCAATGCTCTACCAACTGAGCTATCCTTGATCGCTTCCAAGCATAGAGCATACACTTCTCACTTGAATTTGTTTTTGTTGCAATTCCCTAAGAATTAGCAAGCATGCTATCTTTCATGTTTAACTTTTTTATAAATTTAATAACTCTCTCCTCGTTCTTTTCTGCCAACAAAAGGTGATGCAAGAGCTGCTTTCTATAGATCATTTTCATTTTCTCTATCGCACCTTGGTCCACTGGTTGCAGATTTGCAGTAACGTTTGGAGGAAGAAATTTCACTTCAAAATTCTTATCTATTTCGTTTAGTACTTCAAGAGGGGGTGGGTTATCAATGATAAGGAGAACTTTCTCACATTTATTTTTCTCATCACGAAACTTCCTAACACTAGGGATAAATTCGTTTTTAAACCAATTAAGAAAAATGTCTCAATCCAGACATTTTTTGAGATGTATATGCAACAAAAAGACTTTGCAAATTTTTTAAGCAAGAAGGTTTATTGCATTTACCAATCAGTAATAATTTTAACTTGTGCTCCCCACTGGCATTAGCACATACCATAGCTGCAGTAATTCTCTTCTTTCTAACTTTATAACCGGGAACAGATTGTTCACGTTTTGACGCCAGTGACTTGCGTGGAAGGGCTCGCCAGTTTATACCGGTTTCATTGGCGTTGTATAGATCATCCTTACAGTACCCTTTCTCTAGTTTCCTTAATAAACTTCTCTTTAAAAACATTTCCAGCCGCTATATCTGATGAAAATTTTTCTCCTTCGACGTCTAATTATCTAATGCCATGCCTATGCTTGAAGTTCTTATGGCAGCCAGAACTGGCTTTGAAATCTTTCAGTCTATTAAGATGTTCATTAAATTGTAAAGCCTTCTCACAAATCAATGAACCTGAAATTGACTCTCCTAATCTTCTTCTTTGGGTAAACTACATGTACATTGCGTCTTCTAAGATTTTGTTGTTTGCTAAACGAGCAGTTTTTCTATTAAGACTCCCTTCTTTACAGTCCAGTTTTAGTGCGAATTGATCCAGCTGGGTTCTTTATGCTTTAATATCACTTATCATGGAAATGCCTACCCCATAATACTTCGCTAGTGATGTGCCACTTTTACCTTTTTTTAACCTATCTAAAATTTGCATTTTATTTTTATGGTTAAAAAAGTGTGCTTTTTCTTCGAACTTGATGTCATAACGGATACAGAACACTAACAAAACATAAAACACAAACACTCTATTCTACACAAACGATCGGTTTGGTGAACAAAAACTAATGTAGTTCACGAACAACAAATAACGCTCAAGGCCAATTGTATGGCGGGGCTGACACTAAGATTATTAAGAGTCGCATTGTCAGAGAATCTCCTACCACCGGCTACAACAGGCCAGTCACTCGCGCTCTGTCGGGAACAGCGAGTTTTAGTCGTTTGATAACTGTACCAAGGAACAATTTTTTTCCATAGAATCCGAATTATTGATGGTCCGGATTTTAAACATACAGATTATTGACATTCCACTGTAGTTAATAACCAAAATCGATGCAGTTTTAACTTTCTTGTAGCTCTGAAAACAGTACTCATTGAGAGTCAATCTGTGAAGATAATTTTTCTCAATAATTTTCATGACAGAAGAATCATTTCAGCCTGGATTCTTGAGATTATTTACGGAAACTGTGGTATAAGATTTAATTTAATGAAATAGGCTATTGTTAATTTGTTAGGAATTGAATACTGAGGAAACACCAAATGAAACTCATCATTTACACACATGTAAAACTTGTACTAAAAATAATACTCAATGATAAATACATGTTCACCTTTGGAAACCGACATTACTGACAAAAAGTTTGGCCAGGTATATATAAAACTATGAGTTTAAAGGTTATATATAAAGCTAATGTTTACATTCACGTTTCTTAAATTACTCGAAATTTCAATGCTTATATCTAAGATCACAGATCACGTGATATGCTACCAATCTTTCATATTAATGACATAATAATCGTTCAATATACATAGCCTATGAATGGTTTGGCCAGGTGGTATATATAGCCACGTGGCCAAACCTTTCATGAGATGAAATAATATCACCTTACATATTATAGTAAGCAAATTATTAGCCCAGTGATTTTATATAGACATATATAGAGCCACCTGGCCAAACCTGTCATGGCATATAAACAGCAATCTATCGTAGTCATTGTGTAATGCGCATGCATCAAACCATACGCCATTCTCATTGAAATCATGTCTTGCCATTATGTGTGTAACCTATAAAAATGTCGTTTGTAAATTGTAATTTTTCAGTAAAAAAGAGTAGCCTAACTTCCACAATGAAAACATTATGTATTCTTAAAAAGTATGGTAGGCCCTATGTAGTATTGTATCTAGTATTCTTATGTAGTAAGGTATGTAAAAAGTAAGGACAATAAAAAAAACCCCAAAAATTACAACTTACCTTTAAGTAAACAATTACCATTTATTCTTAAGAAGTAAGGTATGTAGTAAATGATACAAAAAAAAAATCCCGAAAATTAGGAACCACCTTTATGTAAACAATTACCTGTACCCTGCTAATCTATATAATTATCAATGGATTTTGGTACTTTAAGAGTGTCCTCCTACATCAAAATGAACTCCATATTTCAAAATAAAGTATGTAGTAAACGATTTGCATAAATTTCTTAACTAAATCGCTACGACAAGTACAGATTATTTTGACTACTATGGATATAAAAGATAGCTATGTACACACAACTTGAATGGACACTTGTATCATATTACCTAGAAAAATAATTACTGTATCATCTGCACAATATAAAAGTTCAATTTCGACTAGACTATTAACTAAAAAATATTATAATAATACCTGTTCATCTTCCTGCATAGTAGCTGCTAGTGGTAAACCATCATGTATTCTAGCTATCATCGTCATCAACACCATGATTGTAAATGTTTGTTGCAATTATTCATAAAACGATAAATAAATATTTTGTTCAGTAGCTTTTAGCTATGTTAAAATAATTAATTAATAAATGCTACAAGAACATTACAAAATAATTCAATTGTTACAGTCTAACCTCATATAACCTTATTCTTACATCAACAATTTGGATTACGAATCTGCCACAACCAACAGCTGACTGGAACACGTCGCAGCTTCTCGTGGCCTTTATAATAACTCTACCCATTGAAATAGGGAATACAAAAACAAAGTAGTTAAAGACTAATAATTACTAATTAGGTTTATTTCGATCTAAGTTCAATTTTACCCATACTTTATGTTAGCTAAAATTCAACTCGAACTATTGCTATTTAAAACTAATAAAGTTAGAATTATTATTATATTTTGAAGTATTAAAAATTTGATATTTTTTGGTAGTTGTTATAAATCTTCTTTGTGTAGGTATTTTGAACATTTTTTTCTTATTATTTAAAGGCGAAAAACGTTTCGTTTATCATCTCCTTAAAAAAATAGATAGTTAAAGGCACTCCCCTCCCCCCCCCCACAGGCTCTTGAATACTGTAATAACATTATGGTTGAAAAGAATGATATTTTGTCAAAAGTTAGGGAGAACTGTTTAAAAAAAAGGGATAAAAGTAAGGAATCTAATCCAAGACTACATGAAAAAATTAAACATCCAGTTAGGTTCTTTTGAGGTTGCCACGCCTGTACTCACCTTAGTAAGCCCCTGAGGGTTAATCTGGACATCATTTGCTTATATGAAATTTGGAAAACTCTGTAACATGGATATATCTTCGTCGCTATACGTAAATCTCTCCGTGGAACTCAATTCTTCTCTTTTTCCTTTTTATTCATGTTCTTTTACAGTTATCACAAAAAGATGAGGTATAATGTTGTACCACTTCTTTTCTTATTTCCTTGTTCATAATTCTATCTTTCTTCTAAACTTGTAAATTGTACTCAGAAATTTTATTTCTCTTGTTTGCATTCAACTGCAAGTTATTGATTATTAAGAAAAGTGGAGTTTATTAGCTAAAACTAATACTGTTTGGAAATACAAAAATTTAGAGAGAACTAAATTCATAACTTAGGTTTTAATTGTTAATTCGTTTTTGAAAAAGAGAAAGTGAATATAACATTTCAATTTGTAAATTAAAACACCCTTTTAACTCAATTTCCTTGGATTTTCTTTATATTAAATTGCTTTTCCTGTTAAATGAAAAGGACTAAGAAATCACAAAGGCAGTAATATAGAAAATTTTAGTGACGTGAATAGTTTGTGTAAATGTAGGTTAAAAATGTCACTTTATTGTAAAATACATTATAATATTTTGTTTAAATGTTGAACTGTATTCAGCATAAATATTGCACATAGTTTATTAAGCAATTCATTTTCAATGTTGAGATTTTTTGAATAATATTGTAAATGATGTCCATCTGTGAGTATTGAATTCGACTCGTATGGCAGAATGCAGAAGAAATTGGATTACTAGGAGTTCTGTCTTCACTTTTGACAGCCAGTCTTTTATGAATAATTTTACATGTAGGTATATATGATAAATTTCCATATTACTTTTATTTAATAAAATGTTAAAGAGTTAATTTAGCCTAATCGTCTTTTAAGTTTGTTTATTTTTAGATAACTTGTTTTAAAAAATATATTAAATCATTTTAAAAATAATTTATTATATTTTAACTAGTATAGTGTAACCATTTAACATTTTTAGAATTTCATATGTAAAATATTATCACTTAATCGTGATTGTGTACTTAACAAATGGATATTTTTTAGATAATGGTATAACAAACAAACCATCCAATTTTCTATGCTTAATTATTTTTGTGTATAATGGGCTAAGCATATTCTGCATTCATTCTGGTTTACTTCCTTCCTCAATCTTTAACTGTTTAAGTCTGCTATCTGTTAAGAAACTGTCGTTCCTATATTCCATGATCCTAATTAGATTAGATACACGTGGTCTTTTTTAGTATTATTAGCATGGCTTGATTCTTCATCTGCGCTGCTTTGTCTTTTATTTATTTCCTTGTTTTGGCAGGTATTTTATTTATTATGGACCACCATTTCTGTAATATTCTTGAACACTCTAGAGCAGTTTCATCAACTCAATCATGTCAGTCAAGATTTTGTCTAATTGTACACTGATTTTGCTCTCTACGTCCTTTCTTTTTCGAATTGTTGTCTTGTCAGTTGTTCCTCTGGAGAACTGTCAATATTAAAGAGACCCACCCCATCAATTGAATTTTCTTTGTGGTCTTCGTGCCTTCTAAGGAGTGACTATATATTGTTTGGCTCTCCTGTTGTACTTCAGGAAGTCATCCATTCTATGATTGTACCTTCGAACAGGTACACTCCTCTCCAACTTCATTATTGATTGCAATAAGAGACAAAATCAATCTTCCTTAGTTGGTACATACTTTGTGAAAACTAATTCATGTCATAGATGTCACGGCTGGTGGCCATTTTATCCAATTCAATTAATACCTTCTGAAATTTTTGTAAAATGTTAGTTTTTATTCGTCTCTACAAAGAATGAACAGTCTGCCAATCCAATTACCTTGCAAAACCACCCCATTATTTTTTTTTACTCTTTAAAGAAAATAGATTAAATTTTGTTTATAGGCCTACCTCTTGAAATTTTGATAGCTTTTTCTTCATACTGATAACATCTAAGAAAACAATTGGTACCTATACACTTTGAATCTTCCAAACTGGTATATTTTACGCACAATCAACATTCTTCAATATGTACACAAGATTCATTTGTATTTTCATTATCATTAATTTAATCCCACAAAAGCAACAATAAGTTTATAGTAGCTATAATAAGAAACGAAATTTTTACACTATGTTATCCAAACATCTTGCAAAAACTGGATCAAGGGTAGTTCTATGGCTTGTAGTAGCTTCTTCTAAAGTATTAATAGTTTTTAATTGTAATTTGGATTCTAAAAACAATTAATGTTTTCAGAGTCATTGCCAATAATATGTTGATCCATATTTCTTTCTTTTTATTTATTAAAAATATACTTTTAAACATGAATTCAATATATGCACACATAGACTAAGCCAAGTGTCGCTGAACAACTGCGAGTGATTCTTCACATCTGCTTTCTCTCTCGTGTATGCAAATGGCGCAGAGTATGGTGATTCCCTTCATTTACTTTCAGTTTTTTCCTCATTTGCTTTCACTATTCCCTCTATTTCACGGTCTCATAAGAAGTTATCCCTTGAAAAATGCATTCAATTTGTTTTATACCATCTGCCATTTTAACAGTATGTTATTAATGATATTTTTAGAATAAATATTGAAAGGCAGACCATTCAAAAATGATGAAATAAATAAATTTTATATGAGAGTGACAGAGTATTATGTAGGTGCATGAGTGTTAGGCTATATGAGAAGGTGCATAACAGCGTTCAGTGATGTCACCGCACTCTTGTTTAAATTTCAATTTGAACATATTTACAACAAATAATCAATCATTTTTATTATTATTGTAATTAACAGCCAATTGATTACTAATCTATAACGATACAATGGCATCTAGTGATTATTATTGTTATTATTAATATAGGGTAGCCTAATTATTATTTTGGTAATTATTTTCTGTCGATGTTAAGATTATTTTATAAAATTTGTTTAAATTCACTTTTTCACTGAAAAATTACAAATTGAAAAGTACAGTTTTAGGTTAGAATTTAATAGGGCACATAGCCCTATTTGATAACCTATTTACCTATAACATAACCTATTTGATTGGTTAGATTTTGTATGAACAGGAGACAGACGTACCTTGGAAAGTGGTCCTTGGTATTATCTAATAGTACACAGTAAGAAAACACACACACAAAAAAAAACACTGAAGTTCTGAAATATTTCATAAACACTGTTCACTTTCTCAATCAGTAGAGTTAAGAAGAAGACTGAATTGTTTTGATCTAGGATGGATCTGTGCTGAGTGTTGAACCACGGATTATTATTTATTATATTATTATATATTATATTATTTTATTTATTTATTTTTGTAAAGCCTGTTGGGAAAGGGAAAAGGATAAAGGATGATTCATCTAAGATTAATATTAGGGGGTTCTCTTGATTTTGTGACCCATTGATGAGACAGTTCCCATCTTCTTAGTTCGAGGGGTTACATTCTGAAGGGAGTGATTTTATGATTTTTGTTGTGAAGCATTCATCAAAAGTGACAACATTGTGGATTGCTGCATGTTGTGCAGTTGGTTTCTCCATATCCATGATTTTCACGTCATGTCTGTGGCCATTCATCCTGGTGCTTAAGTTGTCTGTGGTTAGGCCAATATATTGAGCTGGGCAAAACCTGCACTGTAGTTGATAGATAACATTTTTCGTTGTATATGTGTGATGACCTTTAATTTTAAATTCTTTTTTACTAGAGGAACTATTGAAGTTGTTGGACAGGAGATGTATTTTGCATGTTTTGCATTTAGGCCTATTGCATGGAAAAGAACCGTGGGAAAGGATGTTTTTTATACTAAGGATGCAATAAAAAATATAAAAAATTATAATGATAAGTAAATAATTTTGGTAAAACACATTACACATTGTATGATGTAATTTTATTATATTAAATATTAATTATTATTCTATCAAGATAAACGTTTTGTAAATAATTTTTTGATGTATTAATACGGTAATTAATATTTAATATATAAAATGAACTAATAACAAAAATAGGCTAATAATTAAATATAAATATTTATAAGGTTCAATGATAGATTATTAATAAATATTAATTTAAATAATTATTAACATGAATAATAAAAATTATAGATTAGTTTACAAGTAAAAGAAAGAAATTGAATAAAAGATTTATCTTGATATATTAATAATTAATAAATAAAACTTAATAATAATGATAATATTAATCATGGAAATAGTAATAATAAAAATGATGATAATTGATACTCAATGATAGATTAGTAATTAATGTATTACTAATCTAATTGGAAGTAATATTATCTAAAATTGAATAAAATAATTTTTAATAATTAAGATGAACAATAAAAGTTGTAGATTATTCTTTGTAAATATGTTAGAATTGAAATTTAAACGGATTGAGATGATGTCAATGAACACGGCAATGTGCCTTTCATATAGAAATACATTTTCTGTCGCTCTCATATAAAAATACTTTTTTTCTGCCATTTTTGGATGTTAGACATTCCAGAACGGTTTTTTAAAAACCCAATTAATGAACATCTGAACAAAAATTCCTATAGTTAGAACAATAAGCTGTAATATATAATATTACAAAATTTAAAAAACATCAATACCATGGTCTAGGGATTGAGATTGGTGTACATTTCATGGTCCCACAGTTAGATCTACTCATGTAAACAGAGGCATTAACTATAATTTAATATTTATAGCTAAGCATTATTTGTCAGATCTTTAAATATGAAGATATTCTAAATTAAAAATAAATATCTAGCCTTGCCCATCAGTGGTACTAGATAACAGTGGTATTGCCCATCAAATACTAAATGAAAATTGTGGAAGTGTGGGTTGAAAACACATCAACAAAAAATGATAATTTGGAAGATGATGATGACGACAATACAGAATAACTAGTGGATCCAACTCATGGTGAAGCGATTTCAATGCTGGAGAAGTTAATGACATACTAAGTGAAACATCATCTGGTGAGCTACTAACCTTAAAGTGCCAACAAGATTACACGGTAAAACAATGTCGGTGTTCTTAAAAGCAAAAGAACATTACAGACTTTTTCCAGTGAATCTAATAGCATTATTCTTGTTTTTAGTATGGTACTGTAGTTTTATTTTATAGTCCTGTTTATATTTTAACGTTTCTTTCTGTAACGTTCAGTAATTCAAATAATAACTTTCAATAATTTTATACAGGACAAGATTGGCAGTTTGTTGAAAACAGAATTCAAATAACTATTATAGTTTTATCTCATAGACTGTCACTTTCAGGTCTACTCAGCTGATCCTCCAGTCTCTTTGCTTTTTGATAGAAAAATGCCTGCATTTTATGTTTCAGTTTTTAAACGTTTGATGTCAATTAAAATTTCAAAAATAAACTTGATAAATTTTTATTTTAGGTTAAGACCAAATTCTTAAAATAATTTGAAGAAATATGGCTGTTTCATCTCTGTTATTCATTACTCCACCAATTCATGGTGTTTTGACGAACTTCTTCTTCGGGTTTCCTAAATAAAGCTCAATTTTTGTTTTAAAATCTCCCCAAAAAATCATAATCTTCAAATAATTTCTTCTAAAACTACTTTTCTCCCATGGAAAACACATAATGTAACTCCGAGTATTATTGATGCGACTATATTTTACCTTAGAAATTAAAAAATCAAACTTATTGTCAAATATTTGTTACAATAGTTTAGCAGTATAACAAACACACAGAACACAATTCTCATAAAAAATACGCCTATACAAGTGAAAACTGAAATTATATGTTGGGTATTTACGATGTATTATTTTTTTAGTTATATTTAGTCAGTTACAACATAAATATAATTATAATTTATAAGAAATATCACACAATTATACATTACTAGCAGAGTACTCGTCCTTCGTACAGGGTTGTCTGCTGATTAAGCCAACATATAATGGAGTATAGATAATTGAGTGTTAAGGGAGTTTTCAAGGCCAGTGGGGCGGTGCCCTGATGGAATTTCTAAATAAAAATAGGCCTATGTGTTAATCAAGGACCCAAAGAATGTCCATATACAATTTCAGCTCAATGGGTCCAGTAGTTTTTTGTGTGATTGAGTAACACACACACACAGACAGACACCATTAGATTTTTATATAATAGTATACATATCGATTACTAATATCGGATATGTTTATCTATATATAGATAACTTTACTCAAGAACCAAAATGGTATTCTTTGTTCTTCAGCTTTATTGGATGTCAAATAATCTAAATTGTCTTTGATAGTAATAATAAGGAGCAATAAACATGATTTTTCTTAAGGATTTTTAATGTGATAATATAACTAATACAAGTAGCGAAATATTTGTCGTTTTTTCAACTTTGAGTAGTTTCTGAAAATATATAGATTCATTTATATATTTGTACAGACCAATCATAGCAGCCAGTTAGGTTTCAATCTCTATATTATCTTCTTATAAAATCAAGATATCAAATTTAGTTTATTGCATAAGTGTTTGAAAGTAAAAATCGTATGATCATCATCTCCTGAGAATAATAATAATGATAATGTGGGTCCTGATTAAGTTTTTTTTTTTATAACACTTTGTGTTAATTTAGAGAATTGTTTAAATTTCACATGAGATTAGATAAGGTTAATGTACAAATATTTTGTATAATTTCCACAAAACTGACAATACTACAATCATAGTATTCTTAGTTCAACTAACATGTCTATTTTCTGGTTTTAAAGTTATTTGATAATGATGGATTATTGATATAGTTTATTTGTCATAATTTTAAATACACTAAAGATGGTAAATGCCCAAATAAACAGATCTACGATATCACTGCTGCTGTATTTCAAACATTAATTGGAATCAGTATTTAACCTTGAAGTATGTACATTTTTCAGTTATATGGTGTTTTGCAGAGACAACTTTAAAAAATCATTGCGAAATCGTAATTGCCTTCACAAAGTTCCAATTTTTTAATCAAATTTTGAAAAATATTTTTTTCATAATTTCTTTTTAAATTTCGGATCAGTTATCAAGTGATAATTACTAGGTACTGTAAGAAAAAATCAGGATATATAAAAGTTGCATTGGTACTTGCGTATTAACGCCACCGCAGCAGAAGTTGCGCTAATGCGCATGCGCCAAGAGCAATAATTATTATTGAAGTTAATAATTTGCTTACTTTGTGATATATATATATATATATATATATATATATATATATATATTACCTTGATATATAATTAGCCTATATCACAAAGTAAGTAAATTATTAACTTCAATAATAATTATTGCTCTTTATTGGCGCATGCGCATTAACGCAACTTCTGCTGTGGTGGCGTTAATACGTAAGTACTGTTGCATTTTTTGTGTTAACCTATATTTACAGAGATTTTGAAGCATTTTTTAAAAAATATTGGTCACCAGGTGAGAGAATGTCAAAAAAAAATTTTTTTTAATAAAAAATAAATAAAATGTCAAGCTTCACTTTGTTATATTTAAAATAAATTATATTAATTATTAAAAAAAAAAAAATTTCTTGTGTATATCTAAATACCCAGAAAGGATAGAAGTAAAAGAGAAAAATATTGTTAAACTTGTGAAATTTTAAAAATATACAGTAGAGTCCTGCTAATCTGGACTCTACTAGTCCCGACATCTGGTTAATCTGGATGAGTTTTAATTACAGTAGTTTATATTATTAATTAAAGACTAAAAAAGAAAGTTCAAATTATTATTGGAATCTAATTAAAGCAATCCCGAATAATTAAATAATAAATAAATTTAATATTTATTTAATTATTTGGGATTGCTTTAATTAGCTACCAAAAATAATTTTAACTTTCTTAGTCTCTAATTAATAATTTAAACTAAATTAAATAAATTGCATCTAAAAGTGACAAAGATGAATAAAAATAACATCATGATAAACATTTTTTAAATTCAAGATTTATTACTGTAATTTGAGTCAGTACGAAAATAATTCTTTGACAGGGTTGAGGTCCTCAGTTGGCTACAATGTGTGATTGAAGCAACAAAACCGCAATACAGGAAAAGGTTGATCTTATCTCTTTTAAAACAACAAGAAGTAACTAACAAAACAACTTCATGGATCTTCTTTAAAAAGTAACAATAAAGAATGTCATTTATTTAGCTGCAGAACTATGGGAACAAATTAAACAGTCAAGTCTTCAAAAAAGCTGGAATAAACACTTCAACAAAAAAAGCTGGAAATAAACCGAGACGTAAATCAACCAACTCTAAACAATGACTCTGACTTTGTTCAAGTTTTTCAGCAGTTGGAGGGTTGTGCCGATGTTGAAGAACATTAAATTTCTGAATGAATGAAGAGTAACAGTGGTATTGCCATCAAATACTAAATGAAAATAAAATTGTGGAAGTGTGGGTTGAAAACACATAAAAAAAAATGATAATTTGGAAGATGATGATGACGACGATACAGAATAACTAGTGGATCCAACTCATAACTCATAATGACATACTAAGTGAAACATCATCTGGTGAGCTACTAACCTTAAAGCGCCAACAAGATTACACGGTAAAACGATGTCGGTGTTCTTAAAAGCAAAAGAACATTACGGACTTTTTCCAGTGAATCTAATAGCATTATTCTTGTTTTTAGTATGGTACTGTAGTTTTATTTTATAGTCCTGTTTATATTTTAACATTTCTTTCTGTAACGTTCAGTAATTCAAATAATAACTTTCAGTAATTTTATACAGTACCAGATTGGCAGTTTGTTGAAAACAGAATTCAAATAACTATTATAGTTTTATCTCATAGACTGTCACTTTCATTTCTACTCAGCTGATCCTCCAGTCTCTTTGCTTTTTGATAGAAAAATGCCTGCATTTTATGTTTCAGTTTTTAAACGTTTGATGTCAATTAAAATTTCAAAAATAAACTTGATAAATTTTTATTTTAGGTTAATACCAAATTTTTAAAATAATTTAATAAATATGGATGTTTCATCTCTGTTATTCATTACTCCACCAATTCATGGTGTTTTCACAAACTTCTTCTTTGGGTTTCCTAAATAAAGCTCAATTTTTGTTTTAAAATCTCCCCAAAAAATCATAAACTTCAAATAATTTCTTCTAAAACTATTTTTCTCCCATGGAAAACACATAATGTAACTCCGAGTATTATTGATGCGACTATATTTTACCTTAGAAATTAAAAAATCAAACTTATTGTCAAATATTTGTTACAATAGTTTAGCAGTATAACAAACACACAGAACACAATTCTCATAAAAAATACGCCTAAGTATCAGATGCGTTTCAACGACAAGGTCGTCCCCTTCAGTGATACACGAGCTACACCAATCAAACTATAACAATAGTTTAGGATTAGCGAATTTTATCAATATCAAACAAAAAACTAGTATTTTATAGTTATTATTATTTTTTTTTTTCATTCACCAAGATATAGAAGAAACCATTTTTAATTATATGAAATTTAAATGTACAAAATTTGGCTTCATTAGTACACTACTAGGCCACTCAAGAAAGAGATAGAGTAAATAAAACCGGCATGAAAGCTTAGTCATGTAAGCTTTAGAGACAATACAACATACTTGTTCTGATTTTAGATATAGCTGAAACAAAAAATTATCAAGATTTTTTTTCTAAATTTTAAATGTCTACAAACTTTGATAATTGGGAACGTCTTAAAGTATGTCGACTTAGTTTTGCCTTTTTTAACTTGATATTAATGTATTTATTTCGAAATTTCTGTTAACTTCTTGATAATTATTCATATCAATATTCATTTATATTTTTATCTTAATTCAATTATATTTGTTTTTGTTTGGTAGGTTATCTGTTTTTAGTTTATTGTAGAGTATTGTAATGTTATTGGCAGCAGTTATATTTAAAAACAATTATCTTCTTACCTGTAGATCTTACAATAATAGTTCTCTGTATCTCAATGTGTGCAGTATTAAAATCTGCATCCAATAATTTCCAAAATAAGTAAATTATTGTTAAAAAAGTTATATTTGACTCTATAACTTGTAAATCTAAAAGAAAAATTTTAATTGGAAATTTAGATGGATTTCAGGGAACTGTAACTTATACACTAGTATTTATTATTCATTGAATATGTTTGAAAGTTACAAATAAGAATCATAAATTTTAAAATGACAGCTGTTTGAGGTGGTTTTTCTGATGAACCTTCTTACTTTGTGGTTACTACATCAGAATATGTTATGCAAGGTAACAATGTGAATATATTGTTAAACAAAGGTTAAGGTTAGCAAATTAATAAATCTACAAAAAAGAACAATAATCAAAATTCATGACCTAGCACATTAGCATATTGATTATGTGGTGATTATTTTAAAATGCATCTAAATTTAGCTATTAAACCTGTGAAGGCATCATTTTTGTACTAAAAGGAAATTAAAAATAGTCTTCAAAAACTCATTGCAAAATAAAAATAACTACTGTTTTAGTGGTTGCAAAAACAAATTTGAAATAATATTTTATTTTATAAAGTATAATGTGTTGCCTTGGACTGTTTAATATAATATAATATAGTTAATTACCTTAGAGGTTGTCCTCAGTCCGTATATTGGTTTTAGCTACAGCGCTGTTTCGCCGAACACTGTCGGCTTCATCAGGCCCGCACTAACACATAGACACGTAACACAAAACACTAACACATATAAAATCGGAGTATGACTCGTCGTACATAAATATAATAATTTAAAATTTTACAAACGCACCTTCTTACAGAACAGCAAAATTTTTAGAACACATTATAAAAAAGGAAACTAAATTCACAATTAACTACAGTTTGAAAAATAGCCTAGACTTGATCAATAAAATTAAAAACGTACCACTCCAAAACGGCCAAACATTGCTTTCATTTGACATATCCAACCTATATTCGAATGTCCCAATCAAACAAACAATAGAAATCCTCAAAGAAAACCTAAATATCCATAGTAAACTAAGCACAGAAGCGATAAAGGAACTTATTGACCTACTAACAACATGTCTTGCCCAAAATTACTTCACCTTCAATGACAAAATATATTTACAAAATGAAGGTCTAGCCATGGGTTCCCCTCTATCTGGTATAATGGCTGAAATTTTCCTCAATGAAATAGAAAATAAACATATTATCAACCCGACAAATCCGTTCGATAGAAAAATAATTTATTATCATAGATACGTAGACGATATTATTTGCCTGTTTGAAGGCACGAAAAGGCAAACTAATTTATTAACTGACTTCTTAAACAGCATCCACCCCACACTTAAATTTACCACAGAAATCGAGACTAACAACAGCCTCAACTTTCTTGACCTGACCATCACCAGAGTTAATAATAAACATGAATTTAAAATTTTCAGAAAACCGTCACAAACCAACCACACAATACACAATACTTCTAACCACCCTATTTCACACAAATTGGCAGCATACAACAGCTTCGTACACCGTGCTATTAACACGCCAATGAACTTAGAAGACTACAACAACGAAATATCTACAATAAAACATATAGCTTTATCCAATGGATATGACCCCTCTTTAATAGACAAAATAATAAATAAACATAGAAGGAAATACAAAAAATATACTTCAAGCACCGAAAAACCAAAATACATCTCTTTGAAATTCAACCGTATTCTAGATCGTCCTATCAGCAATACTTTCCACAGACATGGCTATAAAATTGCTCATCGAGCTTCAAATAATTTAAGCAACTTCCTCCAAACCAAACCAAACAAGAACCAAGACCAATTCACGAATAGTGGAATTTATAAACTTTCCTGTAACAACTGTGACAAGATATATATAGGACAAACAGGGCGCTCGTTCAAGACTAGATTCAAGGAACATTTACCTAGCCATAAAAAAACAACAACAGACAGACAAAAATCAAATTATGCTGAACACCCGATTAATGAGAACCACAATTACACGGACATAAACACAAATTTGCAAATATTATACAAAACCAATAAAGGTACAACAATGAATATATTAGAAGAATTCCAAATATATACAGAATATAAGAAGAACCCAGACAACATGTTAAATGACAAACTGAACTTTTCTTCCAACCCTATATATGAATGATATAATAACAAAAATTAAAACTAAATAAACATAGCAAACATGTTTACATTTCATTTCAGCTAAACTTAATTATCAGTATCATACTGATAACTGCTGTATAGATCCAGTACCATACCTGCAGCTGGACAAGTAAGACATATAATGTGGCCACAAACAATTTTATTATTTATGTACGACGAGTCATACTCCGATTTTATATGTGTTAGTGTTTTGTGTTACGTGTCTATGTGTTAGTGCGGGCCTGATGAAGCCGACAGTGTTCGGCGAAACAGCGCTGTAGCTAAAACCAATATACGGACTGAGGACAACCTCTAAGGTAATTAACTATATTAAATATTTTATTCTTCGGTAATCCACTTTATAAAAGAGGATTTTGAAGCTTTATATCTTATGTTAAAGTTATACGCTTAAAAAGTTAGCATTTATTTTATTTATCTATTATAATTAGTGTTCAGACTGATGTTTGACAACTAAATTTACAAATCTCACTATTTACAAATAAAGTCAATACAGTAGACTCTCACTAATCCGGCAGATATGGGACCAGGGTCCTGCTGGATTAGGGAAAACGCCGGATTACTGGATGGTTAACAATAAAACCACTGTAAATACATAAAACACGTTTTTATTGGGGCCTGAACACTGTTATATTTTTATTATACATGTATTATCATTATTACAATAGGTAGTGATTCGGAACGCCTTATTCCATTGGAGTAAAAAAACTGTCAATTTTCTTTTGTTTTTTAGCTTGAAAAGACACTTTTAACACTTTGTCTTGAAGTCTTTTTAAAACAAGAATTTCACTAGCAGACACATTATTTTCTTCCGCCCACTTTACAGAAGTTGCAAATGCATCCATGGCAGTATCGTTGCTCACAGTAAGATGAAGGCTGGATGCTTCCTCTTTCTCGTCACAGTCTTCTCATGCATCTCCCCTGGTTATCTCTTCGACTATTTCTTCATCTGTCATAATCTGGCCGTTTTCTTCTTCTTCACCGATTAGCCACATGTTTACATCTTCTGCTGTCAGGCTTTCGTTTCCATCAACTAGTTTTTCAGAAATAGTATCTCGCAGCTCAATCAGCTCCCGATCAACATTTTCTTCATCCTCTACATTCTTATCAACAGCAAGCGGCATTTCATTGTCATCGTTTAGGTCATTGCCCATTTCGTTGCTTTTCTTTTTTTTGTACTGCTCCAAGAGAGCCAAATCAGGCCATAAGTTGCGCCATGAACAAAAACGCTTTTTAAATTTTTCAAGCCATCCTTCACTAGCCTTGAAATCGTCATTCCCCAATATTCTTTCGTAAAATATCTTCGCTTTTTCCTTGAGAATTTCTCCTGTTATTGGCGTGTGCCTATTTCTTTCTTGAATAAACCAAGCATATAGGCTATCCTCAACCTGAGGGAACTCACCCTTTTTTAACGTTTCCGGACACTTTTAACGTTGTCATTGTTTTCACAAAAAGATTTTATTTTGTCTCGGTTCTTACGTATATTATTATGATAACATTGTAGCTCGGCCGACACCATATTTATTTGCTAGGTTGGTAAGATGATCACCTTTGTCAAGTCTCTTTAAAATCACATTTTTCTGAAACAGTGTTAAAGTTTTATGTTTCCGTTTGCTCTGAGACATTTTCACACACTTTAATGTACTGCTGTACACCGTACTACAAACTGTCACGCACTACACACCGTCACTGCTCTGTTACACACTGCCGCGGCGGGTAAATTACCGATCGCTAGTTGTTTGTTTGTTCCCCCACCACGACCGTCAAAAACGCCGGATTACTGGAGTGCCGGACTGGCACAGTGCCGGATTATAGAGGGTTTACTGTACTTGTTAAGTAACCAGGGTTTTAATTTAAGAATGAAATCTAAGATATAAGCCTCCAAGATTGTTCAGAATGCCAGTAGGTTTTGTATGTATGTGCACTGATATTTCTAAAAAATGTTCAGTGCTGTATAGGCTATAATATATATATCATCCTTTTTTTCATATTGCTTTAAAGGAAAAAACGTTTTGGTCATCATAACATTAAATATAAAGTACAGGAAATTAGCAAGTTATAGAAGTTTAAAAAATAAAACAAAAGGATTTCAGCCCAGTGCAAGTTTAATTTTGCAGGACCAGAAAGTGCGGGAAACCGTCATGTCCTGAGGGGCGGAATCATGAAGCCAACTGACAGCAACAGTTAAAATATAAACTAATTAATGGAAAAAGTAATTAAAAAGGGTTTAGAAGAGAAAAGTTAAAATGCTAAAATTCAGAATAAATAGTACAACACAGTAGAAGACAGGAAAAAAAAACTAAACATATTAATAAGGAAGAAAAAGCAAATATCGTATCTCGCCAAGAAGGGAAGAAAATTGGTATGGGAATACGATGTATTTTGGCTATAAATAGAGCAGAAGGACTGTCTTGTAATAATTCTTCAAGATTACCTTGCTTCATGACAGTTTGCATCAAATCCTTGAATTAAATTTTTAAACTAAAATCAGTAGAAAAGTAAAGTAAAAAGTAGAATCAATTAAGTATTAGGGTCAAATAGAAGGACAGATTTACGTCACATGTAAAGGGACGATAAAACCAGGACTGCCAAATTGGGCTGGACTGTGGCAATGGACTGAAGCTGATAGCAGATTAACAATGCAGATCTACTCCACAACCAGAAAATTCCAGAAAAGTCAACATGTCGGTCAAGGTTTGACATTTTTATAACATTCGATAAAACAGTGAGTTGCCACTAAGTGCAATAAAAAATAATTTCAAATCCTTTAATAGTTTTTCCTGGGATATTTTTTTTGTTGTGAATAAATTGATCTGTTATGTTTAATAAGTATTCAATGTGTGTGGAAATTTTAATAGAAAAAGAATTGTTAAAAAGTCAAATTCTCAAATTAGAAAATAATTAAATTAAGAAAACTTTTAATTCTTTTAAATTTTATTAAAATACCAACCTGCTCTTAATTTTAAGAATTTATTTGTTTTATACTAATATAGAAGATGAATTTCTAAAAAAGTTGATGAAAAAATAATTGTCTTTAAATATCAATGAAAATTTAATTTGTTGCAAAAAGTCATATAGCTTATATGTATGTATTAAGTAAAATATTTATGTTTTACTTAATAAGTATATAACTTATATTTAAGTATGAAATTAAGTTATATATATATATATATATATATATATATATATATATATATATATATATATATATATATATATATACAATAAGTAATTTCATAACTAAGAATTGTGCTTGCAATTATTTTAATAATCCACACACCAGTTAATAACTACATCTAAGTGACTAATATAGATTGGATTGAGGAACTTTCCAAAGAACTCTCGCTTGAGATAAGTAATAAAAAAGATAAAATTTTTTGTGTGCTCTCTGAACTAAAGTAAAATTAATAATAATTAATGGAAGCGTTAAATAAAGGGGGGTACCTAACCTAACCTAAGCTGTTGAAGGGGTTAACAGTTTCAGGTGAAAATTGAAAAAGCCTATACTTCCAGTGAACCGTCTAAATCCACTCAATAGTCTCAAAAACAAAGCCTATAATAAATATTACAGAGTTTGAGATAAGTGTGTTAATTGAAAAGGGGAAGGCGCACAGCCTAGCTCAGTGTACAACAGAATAACTGAGTTTTTCCGTTGTAATATATATATATATATATATATATATATATAATATATATATATATATATATATATATATATATATATATATGGGTTTATTAAACTTTCTAATGCTAATTGTGTTGGTGTTTTATTTGTGGTTTGGGGATTACTTCTTTTATAACATTATGTTATATTTTAATTTTAATAACAACCATTTAAAATTGAAACCAGTTATACAATTAAGTTATTTAGAGGATTGTATGAATTGTTGTGTTTTCCTATTTTATTATACAATACTAAATTAATTTAATTGTTTGTTACAGTTCTAATCTAGACATTATAATCCACGATGTGGTCCAATGCCCGACCTCCGTCAAGGTCTTCAGTAGGAGATCATTATAACAATAACAGCAACAATAATCCTTATTCTCGAACATCAGGAGTAAGTAGCAAATTAAATGCCATTTTCTTCGTTTTTACTATCTATATAAATTTAATTAGAGAAAAAGTATTGCTATCATCATAACTTTAATTTGGAGATTTTGATTTGAAAATCCATTTTTTGGGTACTTGGACTCCCCTCTTCCCAAAGAAAAGATTTTATAATGATGTTTGCATCTATCTATCCGTACACTAAGTCTAAATTCGTAGAACAATTTTTATTTAAAAATCAGCTTATTAGTTTTGATGAAGTATTGATAAAATGGTGTCTCTATATGACACATCCAAAACCTGTTCATTGCCATTACCCTAAAATGGATGGTATTGGAGTGTTGAGGTACATCTAAGAAGAATTTTTCACATGAAGTAAGTGGAGCCTATTCAGGTATGAACTACTACGGAGCCCACCAAAGGTAAATTGTGGACATTGATAAAAACATGGTTGTCCCTCCAAGAACTCAAATGCAATACTGTAGTTATATTTATAGTATATTTTCATATTTCTGTGAGTTTTTACGGCTTTTATTATAACAAGTATTAATAGTTTGAAACATATCCACCAACAAAATAAACACAAAATTATAGTAAATTTATTTTATTGATAGATGAGTTGAAACTTATGAAACCTTTGAATTTAATTTTACCAATGGTAATACAGTATAGGAATTGTCTACAGCTAACACTAAACAAATACAATAAAACTACAAAGTAACAAATACAGATGTAAATTTTAATATAAACCGTTATTGTAACTCATTCACTCTAAACTCCATTGAGTTTTTTAGTTTGTTTTTATTTAAAATCAGTTGTATAATTTTATAACTGTTTCTTAAATATAAATGACACATGTAAGACCCGGGGGGCGGGTGGCATCCCTCATGGTCCCCAGTCAAACACTTACAACACATAGACTATCATACAGACAAACACCCAGTTCACCTATGTACATTTACTTACTTTCACCTTTACTTAGAGTTTTATCGCAGGGGGATGCAGACTATCTGCACTTATTGAGCGGTGTTTAACGTACCTCACAGAACCTGAGCTATACAGAGTGGTACAATATAACATCTCCGAATACATACACACATACAACATTCATACATATTTTACAATTCATAGAGGCTGTTACACTAAGTGAAACCCTGGGGATACATAAACACTCTACACTCATATATAGGGATTAGTTTTTGACCGTGCAGAGCTGTAACACATCTGGGAATGTTTACCAAAACAAAGCGTAACAGCTTTTGACACTCTGGTAAGGTGATGTGAGCTTGCTCTGCAGAAAACGTATGCGCGGGAAATGTTCGTGATGGAAGAAGTGTCGAACCCTCCCTCTCCAGTTACGGGTCTAGACAGATACCCAAATAGTCTGGTTAAAGAGGATACTCTGGGCTCCAGAGTTCTGGGCTTTGGAAATGATCGAAAGTGATCCAAAGGTGTATCCATTCCCAGGGTCTCATCTGCAACCACCAAACACGATGCGCTGGTAAACTCATGCTATCTGACTCATGGTCTCTACATTAAAAAAAGTCATCTCTGCTTGTGATAAACTACAATTATTGGCATCATCCAAAGAATCTGTTTTTGAAATTAAAAAAGTTAATTTGTACGTACGGATTCAAGATCCTGTTCCCAGATGGCTTATCGTTCGAAACAGTATCGAGGGGTCAGATCTATCTAAGATCTCGCCCTTTGTTATTAACAAAGGTGTATGTAGTGCTGCTGGGAATGTTTGTTCCATTAGGAAATTTAGGAATGGGACTTAATTTACTACAGACTAACTCTAACAAACAGAGTCACTCTTTGTTGAAAATAAAGTCTATTTTCGTGGTTGTTAACATGTCTGTTAAACCTCATAAGGGTTTAAATTCTTCTAGAGGCGTTATTTCTTGCCGTGACCTCTTGAATGAGAGCACAGAAGAAATAAAGAAAGAGCTCGCTGAACAACATGTTATCAATGTGGAACGAATTTTCCATACAGAAAATGGTGTGAACCAATCAGTGCCTTGTTTGGTTCCTCGAGAGTAACTGGCTGCTTTGCAATGAATAATGTGGCTTTAGGCAGGGTCGTTCATCTACCGATCAGCTTGTTTCTTTAGAGTCTGCTATACAAAATGCCTTTTCTTGCGTCAGACACTGGTTGCAGTGGTTTTTGATTTGGAAAAAGCTTATAATATTGCTTGGCAGTGAGATATTCTGAATGCTTTAAAATCATGGGATATAAATGGTAATATTCTTGCTTTTATAAAGAACTTCCTTAGCAACAGATATTTCAGAGTGCGTGTTAGAACTCTGTTGTTTATCGTTATCACTTAGAGAATAGCAACCTTCAGGATAGTGTAGTGAGCCTGAACATGTTCGCTGTGGCAGCATTACTGCTAATGTGCAGTGCCTTGTCCACTGTTCTCTATTTGTTGACGATTTTGCTATATATGTGGCTACTCGAGGTATGGCAACTGCCGAAAGAGCCCTTCAACTTGTAATAAATAATTGCAATCTTGGTCAAGATTGACAGGATTCAAGTTCCCTGCTTCCAAAACGCATGTATTGCCTTTAGTCGTCGAAGACTGAACCATCAGCCTTTATTATTTCTTGATGGAACACAACTTCAAACTACTGAAACTGCTAAATTTTTAGGCCTTTATTCGATCATAGACTTTCTTGGATTCTAGATCTATCTGATCTGAAAATATGTTACAATAAAATACTTGACATGTTCTCAGCGGTTCTCGGTGGGGAGCCGATTGAACCTGTACGCTACGGTTTTACTGTGCTGTTGTTCAATCGCGGATTGAGGCTCCATAGTCTACTCATTCGCAAGACCATCAGCCATTAAGAAGCTTGATTCGATATATAGCTTGCCACTGTGTATTGTTTCTGGAGGATTTCGTTCGAGCCGTGTTTCTAGCATACTTGCTGAGTCTGGTGAGCCATCTATTACTCTACGAAGACAGCAACTACAAATAACATATATATAGAAACTCTAACTTTGCTAACCACCTTTTGGACTCGGGTCATAGTTTTGATCCGAAATTGAATGTTAAACTCTTACGTATAGAAAATAAAAGCAATAGATTAAATAATTTAGAATGTTTAGAAATAAATAGATCTATTTCACTTAGGCCTATTCTCAACTTAAATGACCAAATTGTATTAAATTCGTCACCTCTTCTAAAACCCATCTGTAACATAGTTCATTAACCTTTATCTACCTGTCAGGTCATCCCCCTACCTTTCCCGATTTCTCTATTGTATTTCAGTTTCCTGTTACTTATGTTTAAATAGTTGTCTATACCTGTAAATTATCAGTTGCCCGATGATGCCGCAAGGCGAAACAATTGTAGCTCATTTATATTATTAAAATATTTGAAACTTTAAGCTTTTGCTTTATTTTATCCTCAAAATTTGAGATCTCACACACCCCTAATAAAAATATAGTTTCTTTGTCATAAAGTCTATTTTCCATAATAAAAAAATTGATGCTCCATCCAGAAAAAAACTAACCAATAAGAAACCATTAACCATTAGGCTTTATTTAACACATCACTAACACATATGTTTGTATGACATAGAATAGACTAAGTT